>JAQPZY010001657.1:577500-1097500 GCA_029931535.1 Margaritifera margaritifera | reverse complement strand
GCAGTAGAAGGTCAAAATAGCCCACGAGTCAGGATAAAGGTCACTTGTGATGCAGGATAGAGCTATCCTGCACCAGTGTTCCACCTTGGAAAACATGATCATATAGAAATGTGAGAAAGTCTCATCTTATACCAATATAACACAGGGACGCCTTACCCTATCGCATAATAAGGTTAGAAAATCACACCTTATACAAGTATAACACTAGGGTGTGTTACCCTATACCAGAATAAGGTTAGAAAGTCTAATCTTATAAAAGTATCAGAGTATGGTGTCTTACCTTTGTTACGACTATGGGTTATGTAACAAAAGAAAAGACTCAAACAAGCTTTCAAGATTTAAAATATAAATCTTTAATTTCCTAAAATATTAAAATATTTCAACAAACAATCAAAGTGAAAGAATTAAAAATAACTTACAGTATAGAATATCCTTAAAAGTCCTAAATTGTTTTAAAGTTCAATGTTCCGGAAGTTAATCCAACTATTCCGAATGTAGTATTCCGAATGAAATAACCTGCACTGTACTAATGTGTTAATAAGAATTAGTTATATCCAAGTAATCCTTGTGAATCTGGAATCTCACAAGTTCTAAAATTGTTTCCGATAATTCCACGGAGCTGTATAATAATTCAGGTTGAAGACACAGAACTGAATCCTAAATGTACTGTATTAATTAATAAATATCCAAAGAATAATATCCCACACTCAAAATGAATAAAATTCGTAATGACCTTTCAATCTCTATGTAACTATGAAGAATACCAGAATGCGGCTAATAATCCCTATATGTATAGCCTTAATGCGCATAAACAAAATAAAAACCCATTATGTCTTAAACAAACAACTGGGTATTTCGAAATATTGCAACCCTCTCCGAACCAATCAGAAATTAGGTTATGCGTGATTCCACTTAAGTGCTAGAGTACCTGTGTTTTAAACAGTAAATATTGTATTGATTCATAGAATCTCGGTCAGAAGTTCACCTTCTTCCCACGCTCTAAACCCACATGATATGACCAAGGTTTCGAAATATTGATAGAGCCTACCGTATGTATACTCATAAGATGACAGTTGCTTAGACTAAGAACAGAGATCATAAACTAATAAACTATACCATTATTAAAAGGAAAAATATATATAATTCCGTAACACCTTATACCAGAATAAGGTTAGAAAGTCTTACTTTATACAAGTATAACAGTAGGGTGTTGTACCCTATACCAGAATAAGGTTAGAAAGTCTCATCTTATAAAAGTATAAGAGTAGGGTACCCTATACCATAATAAGGTTGGAAAGTCCCAGTTTATACAAGTATAAGAATAGGGTGTCTTACCTTATGTCAATATAAGGTAAGAATATCAAACCCTCCTCAAGCATAAGATCAGATAATGACTACAACTATATCTATCAAATAATGATGGATGATCTTATACAAGTACAAGGTAAGGGTGGCTGTCTTTATCTTTCTGTTTTACTTTTTTTCAGGTATAGCATAATAGGGTTCAGATATTCATATCTGAACTTACACTATCATACAAAACATATATATAGCCCGACAAATAACATTGTCAGGTGTAAGAATGTATGAAGAATTTATAAGCATCAGCAAACCCACTTATAACAAAGAACACATTACCCAGTAAATCAAGTTTGCATCTAAAAGTGAAACAACTATATCGTCAATAGTGTAAGCGTAAATATCATAGCATACAGTATGGAACTTGTACTATCTATACAGCTGGTTATTTTAAAGTGAACAATTTAAAATTCTGAATAAAAAAATAATTTCCAAATTTATTTAATACCCTGTTCTTGTCAAATATGTGTTTTATTAGCAGATTTCTTCAGGTTTATGCTGTTGATTTTTTATGTAGTAAGTATATGCTTTGATATGTATTATAAAGCAGGCTACTCTAGTACTGCTTGTACATTGCAGCTGGAGTGGCATTCTCTGAAATAACAGACCTAAGCCAAAAATAGAAAGTGTCCATCCATTAACAAAGTTCACAATAAACAGGAAATAATTTGAATTTACAGTTTTTGAAGCCAAAACCTCTGTATCATCAGTTTGGAGTAGATAAAGGAGTTTAACCAGTGATACCTGTTTAAAGCCATTAAAAAAAATTAAGCCACATATTAAAAGCAATCAATGCAAGTACAATTAGAGATAGATTTTATAACTTTGGCAAGCATATGACTTAGTAATTTGTGGCGATATACAAGGCATTATTGACTGAAATGATGTGACTGTTCAGCATATGTGTAATACAGTAAAAGTTAAACAACAAAAAACTATTATAAAAAGATAAGGTCTATGGTCAAACCTGTCCTAATGGTCACCTTTACTCAGCGGTCACCTGTTCACAACAGCCATTCTAATCCCCCCCAGCAAATTTCCTATATAAATGTCCTGTATGTAACAGTCACATGCCTTCCATGGTCAGCAGCCAGGTGTTTCCTAACCAAACAATGGTTTCTCCCTGCCTTAAGCAGTCAATAGAGCGTATCTACATTGACTGTTCAGTCCATGCAAACTGAATTTATGCTTCATGAAGAAGGCATTATTTAGATAAAGGAATATCATGTGAATAGATGTGCAAATATTTCTTATATCGCTTGTCCTCGTAACTCCAGTCACGTTGACAGTGCAACTCAAAGGTGTCAATATGTCAAATTCAAAATTGAGGCAGTTTTTATCATTAGGGTAGAGTGTCAAAGCAATTTGTTTGCTGGATGGTGGGAAAGATAGTTGTGTTATTGCAGCAGAAATGGAAATCACCTTTTGTGCCAGTGTGACAGGTATAGTTAGATAGCTTGAACTATTTTCCTATGAATTAAAGCTATCCCTGAAGAAAAAAGTCGGTCTTTGAGAAGAGATACGTGTTACATCCCTTTTCAATAGGGTCAGGGGTCATTCAATATTCAAAATGTATCTGTATACATAATAAAATGAGCAGGTGAAGTTTCGGTTCATGGGTCACAACAAATGACCACATATAGCTTCTTTTGCTTTTCTGTTCATCACAGGCTTCTCACATAAGCCAACTGTATTTTGATCTTGGCAAGTTGAGCAACTGGCTAATCCAGATATTGTTTTTAGAGTGTGAACCAACTAACATCAGTGTATATTTTTAAGTCGGTGATGTTTTCATTTATAGGATGGATTAAAGTGAGCAGGATACAGTAATCTTGTGTGGAACATAAATCTGGGAGAGAACAACATATACCTGTAATTATGATTTTGTTTTACAGTCCACACAAAACAATCTTGATAATGTAATAATAATAATAATACCAACAATAACAATAACAATATTTGGTGCATGGTATTTGTTTCAAAAACCAATTTTAAAAGGTGAACCTGTGTACAGCAGTCACTTGTGAGCAATGGCCAGTTTTGCCTTTTCCCTCAAGTGGCCGCTAGGGACAGGTTTGACTGTATGTATATATATGTGTATGTATATATATGTGTATGTATATATATATATATATATATATATATATATATGGTTAGATAGATTAAATAGAATTAAGAAGTAAATAAAAGAAGAAATAATAAAGAACTAACTAGCTAGCTTTTACACGTACCTTTGGATCATTTGCCTTATTCTGGGGAAAGAATTCCATTTCAAATACTGGATTGTCATGATGACCCACAATCACAAAATAGTAACTTCCTGACATCTCTGTAGATAGCTAAGATAGCTCAGGTCTGCAAGGAAAATTTGTTTGTATAAAGTACTGATTGACTAAAGTTTAACTTACAAATGCATTGAAATACATTGACCTTGACGAGTACCATAAAAACATTGGAGTTCCACTCTTCAAGTCTTACATATACAGTATTAGCTTCTACAACTAAAGAGCGGTCATAGACCAACTGACAAAAAAAAAGCTGTAAAAGAAGTATTATCTTCATATCCGTGTTGTTTCAACAAAAAATCTTTAGCTTTCATTTTCTGCCTCAAGCTCACCATCCTATGTCATGTGCATTTTTACAACTGGTTTAAATCTTGGCCAACTGAGGTGATTCATCGCAATGTTTTAACAAATCAGAGCCACTCAAACAAGAAAATCAGCTGAGATTAATATCTGCTTATTTAGTGTCGTTTGTGCACTACACAATATATTGTTTGTAGCAAAATATGAATCAAAGGCTTAACTATAATAGAATGTGTTTTTCATGTTGGGAGTATCCAATCTGAAGCATGTTTTTGCTTGTAATTTTTATGTAAGCAATGTTTTGTGAAAATGCAGAATAGCAGTAGCTATTATCTTGGTTGTTTTTCTTGTCTGAGCGGCTCTGATATCTTAAAACACTTTGATATCTTATAACACTTTGATATCTTAAAACACTCTGATATCTTAAAACACTTTGATATCTTAAAACACTCTGATATCTTAAAACACTTTGATATCTTAAAACACTCTGATATCTTAAAACACTTTGATCAGTTGTTGTGATCAGCAGACACATTAAGTTACTGTACTACCAAAAAAAAACTATGTACTTCACATGCTTGTGACAAAGGATGGTGAGATTGGTGTGCTTTGTGTAAGAAAATTATTTTTTTCAATTTTAAAAATTGTGTCCTCCAAAAAGTACAAACTGCTGAAATTAAGTACAAACTGAGTATTCTGCTATATTTTATACTGAAAATAAATGGAACACTGATATTGGTGCAGTATGATTTAAACTGGAATATGATTTTGTCAACATGTTGCACATTGAATGTAAGGTGCCTATAATTATCCTATGCAGTTGTTTGGTCATTATGTTTTCCCTCACACCATGTGCTTTTTAATTATACTGGGTTGCAGTGTGACCAGAACATATCCCACCTTTAGAACAAAATATCTCTTCACATTACCGATTTGACTTACAATTATGACATTATTATCTTGCAATTAATATGCAAATATTTATGGCAGTGCAAACCTTCATAAAATTAACAAAATGTTTTTCAAATTAATACACAGGTCACAACCACACAAATGTATTACATCTTTTTTTTTTACTATTATGTGATCTCTGAAATAATTATATATACTATAACTAATCATGTATACATTTATATTTGTATATTATTTATCTAATTAAGTCAGTAGACAATTATTGACTGTTAAAATTTGTCTGTAATAGGGGAGAGTTTTCAACAAGCTTCCAGCTTTCTACTGAATCCCCATATATATATTATATTGTTATAAATCATACATGAAAATGTTGTCTTGAATAAATACTGTTTAAAAAAAAAAAAAAAAATGTGTAGACTAGGTCATAATTAAAAGAAAAAAAGATACAAGCAACAACTTTTATTATCATTCTCCTGGACTTGTCTGAGGATCTAATGAAATAAAATATTTACAACTGGAAATGCCCGTCAAGTAAGTGTTATGTATTTTCAAGGTAGTAAGTCTGCTTGTTAAATTTTAAAAATAGTTAAGTGGTAAAAAATACTTTTGCTGGGTGAAATTCTGAAGGACAGTTTTCTAAAAGAAACCCGTCTAATCAATGATTATACAGATAACCTCTACGAAACTTTTAGCAGTCTTTCAGTAAGCCCTGACAACTCGTGAACCCAGTTATCATTTGGAGGAAGGTGTGGATCGCATTTTTATTCTTACAGAAAAGGCAAAAAAATAAACTTCCATTTGCTTAAGAGTACAAAAATTTTTGACTGAAAGCTTGATATGTTTGTTTTATTGTTGAAAACAGTGGTTAGTGCACGTTAATTTAGAACTGACATGATGAAATTTACACATTTTAATAAGAAATATATTTTATAGGATTGTCTTTAATACAAATATTTTCTCAAAAAATAACACAATATTCTAGTCTGAAAAAATATCTACCAATGAAAATAATAGGAAATGCCCTCTGGTGGCAACACTGTGAGAAACAAATGGCAATTAAGGAAGTCTTGACATATGAAATTCAGGTTATTTGTATATTTTTATTCTGGTTTCAATATAACCATTATAAATGTAACATGCCCTCTTCTATTCAAATGTGAAAAAGTCAGCCGACTGTCATAGTGATGCCTGCTAGCACTCTTGTGAGAACCTAATTAAGTGCTTACTCAACAGCTAAGCTGGATTTATTCTGAAAGCAGCTGAGAATTCAATTGTCCTTTGGTATGATAACACAAGCTAATTTACACATTAATTGTCTCAGCCGATTACAATATATGAAAGGTGCTTACATCTCAGTAACATCTATGTGTAGGGTCAACCTAATTTCTGATTAAAATTGCATAGACAACTCCTAAGTTGTTACTTTTGCCTCATCTGTGGATTGTTCTTGAAGACTTGCAGTGATACATTCAAAAATAAACTTGCAAGTTCTACTAAAATTAACACACTTTTTGTCTTTCCTCTTTCTTTCAGTTAATTTTGTTTCTCCCATCTACTGTTTTTATTAGTACAAATGTTTGTGTTGTACTTAGACATTGTCATGTGCTATCAACAATGTGACATTTAAAATCACTATATTAAGAACAAACCAGTACAAACAAAATGATGAGTTTGGCTCCAGCTGTTTACGAAGGTAATTCTAGCTATGAAGCTTCAGTTTGTTGGTGTCCTGTTCACTGTGCTAAATGAGAATAACACAATTGCGCATCCTTGAAGACACCCATCTTAACAACTGTTATTCTCGATTCTGTGACTTGTTCTTGTCAGTAACAGAGAAATTTAAATATTCGTAAGTAAAATAATGTAGATCAAACCAATTTTCAATTTTGAATTCAATGAAGACATTAACAATGTTATCCAGTCCATACATTCTCCATCAGATTGAATGCATATATCAGAAACTGTTATTTACGTTGTTAAGAAGTGCCTCTATATACTCCCTCAGAACGCTGGGGCTTCCGTAATTAAGCAACTTTTTTAGCATATTTGTAACTTTAATAAGCCAATATATAACCTGATTTTGCAGTATTTTAGTTTTTACTCTTTGATGTGGCATCGCTTGATTGCTAAATTTCACAGCCTACTTATTCTAATGCAATGGAATTATGTTTTTTCCCTTCATTGGTTGTGTCACGTGATCTTTAGACCACGGATGTAAAGGAAAATGTAGGATTCCAGATTCTAGATCATGTAAGCAAGCAATGTGAGAAATGGCCAGCTAATGGGTCCAGTTTGTAAAGAGAGTATATTTTACTTGAATGTCGGCCTACTACAGAGGAAAAATATTCCGTTATTTCTGATAAAATATATTATTTTGATTTCATGCAGGGAGGGTTCAATGTACGGTCGTTTAGCTTTGCTAGGCCCGGTAGTAAGCGGTTATCTTATGCGCGCGGTGAATTCCAACTCTCCTAAAGAAATGCGCCGACCTCACGTCCATCACTGTCCACTTATCCAACACGGGGTGGAAAATGTCAGAGGAAACTCGGACTACTCTAATGGCCCCGCGTTAGTAACCCTGTGTCATTAATTACCAGTTTGATTGGAAACCTTTATTACTTATCTGAATAATACATGACAATTTTAATAAGGGGGGAATAAACACGTAGTTTTGCAAATGAAGTGTTCTCCAGTACGGTTTATCTTTTCTACTAATCAAATTCTATGTGGGTTTTAGCGAAGTCTACTTCAAGAAATGCGATTGAGATCAGGAATTAAAAAAGCTTGTGTACTTCCTTTAATTCCTTTTGTATTTTGTTACCATTGCAAATTGTATCGATAAAAGCAAGCAAGGGGTGTTGGTGTTGGCAGACGATTGTCATCCGGAAATAGCGGGAACCTAGAGAATTATCACAACTTCCGTAAAGCGTCATCTATCGCTTAAGAAAACAAATCCATTAGGAATTTTAGATCATGTTAAACTTTCTGTAGATTAACCCCAAAACTGCATTAATACATTTTGATTAAAAACAATATTTACAAATTCTAAAAAGAATTATAAAAAGGATTCTTACTTCTATCTGATTATAATTACTTACCACTTCTTATATTCATACGCAGCGTCAAAATGGAGGCCACATTTTGATCAGAAAACAAGTCCGAAAAAACTTTCTTTCATTTTCGTCAACATAAATGTGTCACGCTTAGTTTGATGATATCAGGAAACTAAGTCAAGATTCTCAAGACGCATGTAAGGTCACAATTATGCACTGTCAGTATTACACTTTAGCTGCTTCTTGGCCGTCTACGTGAAAATCGGTAGATGCGATCCCTTCTCTCACCCCCTCCCCCTTCACTACGGTGACATGAGTATATTTCCTCTGAATAGGCAATTCGAAGCAATTTAAATTTTGTATATAAATTTTCTTCAGGTATCGTCACTCTAGTATGTTCAAGATTACGTAATACCGACGTTTTTTCCGTTATAATTTAATTCATATGATAATATTTAAGTAATAAGCAAGGCGGACAGTAATCAAATAGGTTACAGGGTTCTCTGAGACGCCGACATCTGCGTACCAATGCGCGTACTTTTTATTTTGGACGCATGAAAATTCCAGTAGCCAAGGCCTCTGTATACACGTTTTTTGTTTCATCGAACCTAGTTTTTATTTGATCCATTTCTGCAATACGAGTATCAATTGTGTACTGTGCGTGCTATCAGACAGTGTTCAACTGGTTATAAAGGGATTAGGTGAAGCCGCATAGGCCAGATCTTAGCAGAAAAGAAGATTAGGACACCTGTTAATTGATTGTTGGTACTAAATTATCAATTTAATAAAAGACTATAGTTCGTTCCCCACAGCATCGCGAATGATACCTGCATCTGTAGCTCAGTGAATTTTCAGGTCAGCATCTTTAAATGTAGCTGAAAGTACCTAACTCGTTTCGTGCACGACTATTTCAACACCATTTGAATCAACATAACAATGTTACACAGCTCATTCGGTACATACTGAAACCGGGTGGCCTGTTTACATCAAATTCTTCAACACCGCCATGACCAGTGGAAGAGTTGATTGTTTATTAAGGAGTGGTGAACTTTCCTATTCGGCTAACTTTGGTCATAATGTAGTTGCCTCCCTTATGATTTGTTGGCAGTTACATTGCTATACACGTACATCTACTTAAATTATGTCAGACGATATACTCCTCGTAGCAAGTCTTTCTTTTTATCAAAATATATATTTTATTGCTCATCAGACAAATTACAGCATAAACAGATGTTAAATAGAAATGTAAAATAATTGATCTTTTTTTTTAAAGGACATGTTTAATTTCAAATCAACATCCACAAGCAGTTACCTATTTTTGAGGCCATACATTTCTATGGCATCCTTTATAGAAGTATTTAGATAGTAAAGTGATTAGCATTAAGACAGCTTACTGCAGAACTTATGCTTACTGGTAGTATGATAATGAAAAATATTCTTTGAAACAAATCAGTATAAATTTTGATCTGTAATATAATTTGCCAGCATGCCATCAGCTTTAATGTTTACTACTTGCTTTCTGAAGTTATTTTTTGCAGAGACTATAAAGTAAATGAATTCAGGTGAAAAATAAATCAGCACTGGGATAATGACCTTGTATATTAATTATAGAGACACTCAAGTTTAAAATTATAATCACCATGATACTGCCTTCAAATTTAAACAGTCGCCAGACTGTTTCTTGTATGTTCAGTTCATACAACTGTTGTGGCTAGATATGGATTTCTTCATTGGATATAAAATTAAGGTTCCATTGACCCTATTATAGTAGTTTTCCCTGACTGGTTAATTTTTATAGTAATAATTACTTGACAGATGCGTCTTGATAACATTTGGCTATGAATGTGGAAGTTTTGTTGTTTGTTAACACTAGTGTATGTATCCAAAGAAGGCTTGCACTAAGGAGGGTTTGAAAAAAAAAAAAGCAACTCCCTACTTCAGAACTTGAAGGTCACCCTGTTGGTATTTAAACTCACAACACTTACATGATAACATTTTGGAGCCACAGTCATCTATTGTTTTGTTAACTTTTCATTACCCTTTTTTCATATTTTTATTTTTAAATGTGTAGGAATGTTGGGATGTTTATACATAGGTAACAATCTGGAGAGAATTCAAAGGATAATTCCAGTCTAGGTTAAATTCACTGCATTTAAAACCTGTTTCAGGTCAGTTGTTCCAAGAAGCATTGATTCTTAAAAAACTGTTAACTTAACTCAATATTATTTTGTTGATTGTAAAGATTAATTGGATTTTCTCTAGTCCTTGTGATGACTTCATTTCCTCATTTGATATGAAATCAATCTTGAGTCACAACCTTAACCACTCAGCCACTGTATCTCCCCCTAGGTTTAGAACCTAGTACAGTGTAACTCTATGACATGTTTCTTACAGTAGGGATGGTGAAATACCTTATAAGCAAATTGTCCTTTGGCATAATTTCACAGATTTTGTTAGAAATTACTTGTCAATGGTCATTTAATAGTTTGTTGAAATATGAAACTGAATTGAATTGAGGCATTATCACATTATGATGATAATGTGGTTAAGTAGATAATGCCACATTGAAAACATGTAATTGTGATGAGCAATTGAAAAATGGAGGCCATGTTTTAATGTTAACTTCCATGTTTATGTTCAGATTTAAAATTAAAATCCAGTTAGTTGTTATTCATTTATTGTCCAAGATAAAGTTCATGAATAAGTCATTATAAAAATGATATCTGTCATGTTACCCATAAATCAGTTGCATTTGTAATAATTAGCAGGAAAGAATCTGTTGTTGCATAATTATTGAAAATATTATTAAATCTTTGTGAGCTAAGCATTGTCGTTGATTGAGCTGGTGCTGACAATTACCTATCCTAACTAGCTTGAGCTATAAAAAATTTGCTATCTAATTAAATTTCTCTAACATGATTCTGTGTTTTACTTGTTATATCCAATGAAAAAGTTTAATGTCCATTTCCTCGGCATTGTGCTTGCTAGGTTAGTAAAAGATGAAACTGGTCACCTCTTCATAGAATGATCATGACATTTATAGTACATCATACATTATAAAGAAAGTATTAGGCTTCTAATTAGGTCACTTTGACTAGTATTTTGGTTCTCTAGTGAATAGAATGAGACTGAACTCTCTAACTCATAGTCCATAGTACAGTCAGCACATTTGAAGTCTTGAAATAACCCTTAAAAGTGGGTGGTAATCAGTGATGTTTAAGGATGTACATGGACACACCCCAATAATTATCTATAGACTATAGAATCAGTCAAGATTTGGTGGTGTATTGAAGGTAACATTTAAAACTTAGGATGAGTGCTGTTGGTGAATAGTGTGATGCAAGGTACAGTAGGTCAAATTTCTTAATGATGAAATTAGAATGAGTCTAAATGAAAAGTATAATGTCAATTGTTAAATTAGGTTCATTTTTATTACTTTTAATGAAACTTTATGCAACCCATATGACGTGAAAATGGAGAATTATCCTTCTGCAGACTAATGGTGTGACAATACACCACAGTTTAGTTTAAAAAACAAACAAACTGTGCAGTATTTATTGCTGATGGCTTCAATGGGTGAGTCAAGGCTTGTTGTATCAAAGTTTATATACATTATACTAGTATGTAAAATTTACCAGCATAACATTCATTTTACCAACATAACATTGAGCACATTCATTTTCAGAAACATTTAGATTGTGGTCTATGGCCAAATAACGGAGTCTTTTGCCACACACACAGGCATACACACACACACACACACACACATACACACACAAAAAATGATGACTGTTCTCTGCTAAAGCAGATGAGACAAAATGAATTATGTGAGCATTGCAAAATAAACTGGACTCCCTTCAAACATTTAAACATTAAATGGAGCACATAATAATGTAGTTGGGTCTTGACTGAGGTACATTATACATCTATTATAGTAATTTTCACATATGATGCATGCATATATATATATATATATATATATATATATATATATATATTCTTACATTGTAATAAGTACTTTTACATTACAATTGACAAAGATAATACATCAGTTGATATGCTATGAATTTAATATACTATCCATGCTTTGTAAGCCACGCAGGTTACATGTTTGAAAACAATATTGTACATTTGTAAACCTACAATAAATCAAGAATATCAAACAGTTAAAGTTGAGTAAAAACTGTTGCAGTTCCTTTCAGCATTATATCAATTCAAAGGGAGTCGAATTCTACTAGTCAAGAATAGATGTTTGGAAATCATGATATGACCAAGTTGGACATCCAATCAGAACTATTTTGATTCACAACTAACTGTATCTGGAGTAGCAATAGAAAACTTTTGTAATGGGTGGATGACAGACAATATGGCATTTAATAAGTGTTTTACTGGTCCTTGACCACTAGAGCTGAAAATTGGGAAGAAATCTATTACTATCATCATTAAATTGGAACTTGTATTATTGTCATGTTAGAAAACTTGCCTTTTAGGCTCAATGTTAATTTTTTTTTTATGTTTTGTGACCCTCATCCTCCTATGTAGTTTTCAACTGAAAAATATTTTAATTACATATTAACAAAATTATGTTTAATTTTCACAAAATTATTTATAAATTATATTATAAATATTTGTATTTAAAATAAATTATATTGTATGAAATATGATATAATATTAATAAATTATATATATATATATATTGTATGAAATATGATATATATATATATAAGTTGTTTTCTAAGTTTAAAATTGTGCATTGAATATATGTTATATCTAACATTTAATCATTGCTTGGTAAGCCTGAGAGCATGCTATATTGAGTTATGATAAAAAAAATGTTTTGTTATATTTGATTTTATTGAAATATAGCCATAAGGTATATATAATAGATAACAAGGCTTATGAAGAGACAGACTGATGAACAGAGGTGAAATCAATATTCTCACACTATTTTATAATGTGTGTGGATAAAGAAAAATCACTGGAATACAAAATAACTTTTGTAATGTAAATAAATAGAATACTATTGGGAAATAAATATTGCAAAACTTGCAAGAGTTAAATAGATGCAATTTCTTTTCACCTTTATGTTCTCGGGATGTAGTTTATGCTATACACCAGTCTGTGTTGCATTGTTTTAATATACTGCAGTTGCAGCTGATCATGTCCAGGTCTCATTCGTAGATTAAAGGTAAAAAAGAAAAAAAAAAAATGTTTAACCATTGAACCCTATCTCTGACAGTGCCAATAATTTTTACTTGGCCAAAAAGTATTTTTGTTTTTTTCCATCAAGACAATATATTTTTTCCCTACTTATCGCATGTATTTTTGTCCATACCAGTGTCAAATCTATAATATTTATAGCCAGACTTGCAAAAAGTATGTTACCTTTAAATCGAAAACAATGTAACAATGTACAAATGGACAGAAGTGTTATCAAAGTATTTTGTTATTTTTTTTTTTACATAATTCTCCAATTAACCAACATGGTTATTCACAAATTAGGATGCACAAATTTTATCTTTCATGTATTTTAAAAAAATAATGCTTTACCTTGCTTAAATAGGGAATTAAATTTATTATTGGAATTCTAATTCTAATTAACGATAACTATAGATTATGCAGATGATGTTTGTTTACATGTGCATGCGATGGTTCCTGTAAGGCTCAGTGCTGTATTAAAAATGAACTCTTCCACAACTCCAGATGAAAATGGCAGATTACATGTACACAGACCACTCATTTTCAGCATGTATCGAATGAATGGTGTTGCGCTGCAGGTCAATATGACTTATATCTAAATCATTCATGCGTGAAATGAATAAGGTAATTTTAGCTACATTTCGAGATGCTAACGTGAAAATTAATTGAGAAACAGATGCTGTGTGGAATGAACTATAATTACACGTGTCAGTGCTCTAACACCTTGCAGTAATAAGTACCACTCAGCACACTTTTAATACATCATATTTTAAATCCTTCTGTGATGTTTGGAACACTTGAATTTTATTGTATACTGTGTTTAGAAAAATAGTACCAATATTTTGGGACATATTTTGTTTGTTGTGGGCATATGAGCTTCCATGTTAATCGTCATTAAACAAAATTTTTTTTTGGTGTAATGTACTTTCATTTTTCGATTGATTATCATGTGTACTTTTCTGATGGCAACATTAAATTATTTCTTTGATGCCAAGCACAAAGCTGCAGATGAGGCTGTTTTAGTTGAAGTGTTGCTTGTTTCACCTATAATGCCATTGGCTTATGAGCAAGATTTCTCATCACATAATCATACATGCCATAACACGACATGTCACGCAAAAAACACGATTTGGACTCCCAAACCCCCCAATACGGTCATGTTTCCAAAAACATGTTTTTCAGAAATCTTAGCGGGAAAAAAAAATTCCCACAAAAAAAGGGAAAAATAACCATAACTTGACTACCATGATATAATATCCGTAATCTCTACATGTATAAACAGTAAACAGTCCTGCTCAGAGCTCATGTAAAACTATCTTCGGGGAAGTTTATACAGCTGTTTGAGAGTCAAATAAAAGGTAAGGTGGTTGGAGATAAATGGCCACCTTTCAGAGATTTACTTAATTGGCTCACAATAGCTAGGGTGGTGTGTCATGTCAAATCCTTTGAGCACTGCTGAGGGAGAGCCCATGACGCTAATTTGCATAGGTCAAGTACACTAAGTGGAACAACCCAATTTGTCTGAAGTACATCAAAGAGATGCATGTTGAAAAACAAATGTTATTACACATCACTGTCTGCATTGAATGAGAATGTTGAAACCATCTTTATTAAAGTTTGTGATCAGCTGCCACGTTTCTTTGAAGTTGGATTTTTAGTCCATATATAAAATGCAAAACATGATTATTTCAGTAGGTTGAACAACAGCACCACTCAATCTCTAATGCAGTGTTGCACCTAGGATCCCAATGTCCCTTTAAAGGGACAAAGGAAAATTTTAGTACATAATGCACTAGACGTATTTAAAAAATTAGATAATCTTATTTGCTTTGACAATTTTGCCACCTTAACTTTCTCATATTTTCCTTGGACATTTACATTATTGCAATAAACGTTTTATCATGTGATCAAGTAACTCATGAAAGCATTAACATGTTTGAATATCTGGTTAACCTGAAATGAACTGCACCATGGAATTTTCTGTTCCAGATCTTGCTCTTTAGCGTTCACTCATTATCTACTAGCATTTATTATAATAAATACCCATGTTTTCTTAATTACTTTTCTTTTAAAAGTATATAATCATTAATCAAATGACCAATTGTGTATTGGCATTAATTAGTATCGTTTTTCATTAATTCAGCCTGAGAAGAAATTTATAAATTTACACTGCTGTCGGTGTATCTTTAACCTAGAAAATACATTACAATAGTGGCGGTCAAAGACTTTAGCAACTACCACAAACCTTGAATGTTTTCATTGCCCGATTCATTGTTTTGAAATGGATATTCATTGCCATCGTACAGGTTTTTATCATTTTTAGTGACTTTGGCCATTGCTAGCGCCAACATAGACATGGGTGCACATCCGAGAAGTTAAAGTGTAGTCATATTTGTGAACACAAATGACACTTGCATTACCTTCAAACCAACTACTGAACTATTGAAAGCAGCAAAGACTGCATGTAATTAAAATGCCATTCCACTGTCCAATGGATTTTAAAGGAACTAACTTGTGTAGTTTTGTGTTTAATGTCTGTGAGGTTGTGACCATGTACATATGTGTGTGGTGATGTTATTTGACAATATCTTTGTTTGTAAGTATATTAAATGCTTCAGAGAAAACAGATTGGTATTTTCTTTTATTCAGATTTGAATTTCCAGTCATTTGCTATAGGCTGATTTGAAAAGGTAGCTTATTCTTATTTGGATGACGTTGCTTTTGGGGGGTCACATGCACTGACACCCTTTGGGACCTCAAAACACACTTTTTGAGTCTCAAAAATCCCCCAAAACTGTCTGGGAATATGGCAAGTATGCATAATCATATCAAGACAAATGGCTGTGGATGTTTAAAACAGAAAATTGTAATGAAATTGATGAGGCGTAATGGAAGAAAGTCCAGAACTGGAGGATTTTGATCTTAAACCAATGGAGAAGTTTGTTAAAGCTTGTTTAAGAAAAAAGTGAATGACACATGCTGTTTTGCTTAAAGATGAAATGAAAAAGAGGTAATGGGATATGGTCATTTATTGCTTCTTCTGGTGTCTTGGCAAATGTATTGACTTGAAATGGAATTAAACTAATTAAATAAATTAGTATAGAAAAAAAAATAATCTATCTTCCTTGATTCCTTCTAGCTGCCTATAAAATTAAAGAATGGCAAGGTAAAGACATTGTACCATAACAAACAATCACAGTTATCACTGTTCTCAATTGCTGTACTAAATATTTCAAAATGAATGAGCATTAGCAATTTGATGACTTTTTATATCAGTGACACAACAATACATGCATAATGTTCTGAATTAATGCAAGGAAAAAAAGGAATGGTTACTGGGACTCCTATTTTTAGGACTGGGGCTCCAACTGCAGCTTTCAAAATCATTTGGAGAACCCTGGGTAACCATTTTTTTATATGCAAAATAAAAATGTGCAGATGCTATAATAATAATAATTTATGTAGGTAGGATCAACACATAACAAATAGTAATACACGTATAAAATCTAAATAAGTCATATAACATGCAAAAAAGCATCAATGTCACTTCCACATGTATGTTGCCTGCTTGAGGTTCAATCTTTGTGGTTAAATTGGCCAATATTGGGACTTTTTTTCAGCTCTTGCTATCCAAAATAAAATTCTCGGTCTAGCTGATGGTTTTATCATTTTATAAGTCAGAATAATTCTGCACCCATTAAATCTAGCATGTGAACTAGCAAAGATGTTTAAAAAATAGTGGAAATTCTATATTTTTTCCATGTCCCTGTTTTGACAAACAAATTTTCGTACAACTACCCTCATATAGAGATTTAAGTTAGTATCAGAATTTGCCTTTCTCTATACAAAATTTGAAGAAAATCTAGCTGGCTAAACTTGTTTAATTTCTTCTCGAGCATTTTTTGCTTTTTAAAATGGGCATTCAGTCGGAGTACATAGTTTCGCATTCAAACCTATGGTAATCATGAGCTAGATATCCACATTATCTGGTACCTACTGAATGCTTAAATGAAACTGCTTAAATATTATCAATATAGAGACTGTCCAATTCTTTTTTAGTAGCACTAAACTTTGCATCTACATGTTTTTAATTTGCAAATATAAAATGGTAACTTGTTTGATTGATGTCTGTCTTGTTTATTACTTAAACAATACCATTTCAGGACTCTGGATATTTTTTTCCAAGCACATGTCCCAGGATGCTGGACAAATGAGTTGCAATAGTTACTCGTTCCTGTTATCATTTTACTGAACACAGTACACTTTAATAAAACTAATAACAGACAACAACTACAACATAGGAAAAATGAACTTTGAGATTTGAATTTCAGCTTGTTTTTGGTAGAATCAGGCACATAGTACAAGTCATTATCAGAGCCTGAGTGAGCACTGGCATGAGACCTAGAGTCACCATCAGAACCAGGGTTTGCTAGTAAAGCATCAGGTGGCAGTTGAGGCAGATCTGTCTCATCATCAGATGACTGAAGTGGAGGATGATCAGCAGCAGTTGAAGGGACTTCAAGGGATCGCTTCATGGGTTCCTTTCTACATTTCCTTTGTATATGTTTACTGTTTTAGCTGAAGACAACCACATGGTCATGGGGGTGGGGTGGGGGGAGCAGGTTAAAAGCTCTTTACAGAAGTTTGTATGTTTAAGATTCTGATTGGATCAGGCTTTGAATCTTGATTCACAGAGCATCTGAGCTTTGTCTTGATTCTTTTCATACCTGAGAAACTTCTCTCACACTTAGCTGTGCTTGGAAACAAAGCAAATAAAATCTCCAATTGAAGTAAAATATGGCTCAGGCTTTCTGGTTTAGCTTCTAGCTGTGATGAGTATACATATGGCTTAATGTCTCTCTGTTTCACCTTATTTCAACTCAAGCCACTGCTCAGGTATTTTCTCTACTTCAGAGTCGGACAGTAATGGTCTGAACAAATCAGCTAGTCCTTCAACTTTGTCAGATCCATAGCTAGCAAGAGCTTGCATTTTAGGCCACTTAGAATGGTTAAATACCAAAAAGTGACTCACCAGAGGTTCTTGCAATGATTGAAATATGTTGCTGATGTAATCCATTGCATCCATGAAGAATGACTTATAAGTTGTTTCAAAGTTCATAGGAGACTTTGTCACTTTCACCTTTTGACTTAATTTTTTACCCACATGATGACACATTTTCCTGAGAGAAGTTGGAGTTGAATTTTGTGGCAAATTCTCTGGAACTGAACTGGAGGTCATTAAGGCTGAAGTGTATTTTACAAACTTTTTAGTTGAACACCAGACCACACTTCTGAACTGGTCAGGTGTGTGTTTTCCAAATCTACAATAGCAGTAGATAATATTTTGTTACATCTTACTGAAAATTGGTCCAACATACAGAAAACTATAGAATGCCTTATTGAGAGCCTTTTCAGGTTTCCATCACACTTTCTTTCCACTCTATAACTTTCAAGCCAGTTGAGATTAGGGGATGAAACTTAGTATATTTATACATCATCATTACTAAATTACTTAAAGGTGAAAAGCATTTTAAAAAACAAAACATGCAAACCTATTGATTTTTGGGTTAGATGGTCAAAGGTTAAGGTCACTGTGAGCGAAAGAAGAAAAAAGGTTTCCACATAACATTAGTTTTACATGACAGACCTGGACGAAACATTGTGGAGGGCTTGAACTTGGTGTTAGGAAGAAGTCTATTGATTTTGGGGTCAAAAGGTCCAAGGTTAAAGTCGCTAACTGAAAGAAGAAACATGGTTTTTGCACAATATCATTAGTTCTACATCACTGACCTTGACCCAACTTTGTGAATGGCTTGCACTTATGGTAAGGAAGAAGCATGTCAATATGGGGGTAAAAGGTCAAGGTCACTGTTACTGAAAGAAGAAAGCTCTTTTCCACACAATGATGTTCTGTATCACAGACCTGGATTTTGCAGATGACTTGCACTTGGAGTAAGGTAATAAGTTTTTTTTAATTTAGTGTCAAAAGCTCAAATGTGAAGGTCACTGCCTGAAAAATAAAAAAATGGTTTCTGCACAAACATTTCGGTTCTTGATAGGGCTGTCAACGGGTACCCGGGTAACCGGGTACTCAACCGTAGTGAAAAACCCGGGCATTGAAAATTAATGACGAGTACCCGTTCACAAAAATAATTTGTTGACAACACTATCAAAATATCATATATCATCAGCAGTACGCTGGTCTGAGTTGCAGCTCCAGTCTATATTTAGGAGTAGGACCACCCGTTATGCATCAGCGGCCCACTACTAAATGGCTGCTGCACGCTGGGCTGTGCGAACAGCTTCACAGTTCAAAACAACGCTAATATGTAGACTACTCGTGTTAACATATCACTTCAGCGACTGCGTGGTCACTGGTATGTACCAGTGATGCCACGTGACCACGCAGTCGCTGTAGCCCTGTTTGCTATTGCCATTTTAGAAGCGCTGCATGTGTGTCTAACAAAACACAGTTATTATAGGGAGTGATATTATTTTCTATTTAAATAAATATTTAACAAAGAGTAATGGGCAAAGTTTCTAAAGTGTGGGCGCATGCTGAACGACTAAACAAGAATAGTGCTCGTTGCAAATTGTGTGAACTGGTGCTTTCTGCAAAAGGTGGAAACACAAGTACTTTGCGGAACCATCTCGTTGGAACACACCGCATCGACGTCGATAATAACGATGATGTAATTAGTCCGTTCGTTTTGTGACCCTACAACTATCAAGGTTTGTGAAAATTTGACAGTGAGGTAACTAGGGTTGTACATGTCTTTCATGTTCTAACGAGTACCCGGTTACCCGTTAAACGGCGCAACGGGTACCCGGGGGAAGTTTTCCGTGGTTTTTTACAGCCCTAGTTCTTGACCATGTACTTTCACCAAAGTCTGTGGATAGCTTACACTTTGGATTAGAAAGAATCCTGTTGATTTTAGAGTCCAAAGGTCAGGGTCACTGTTAATGAAGAAAAAATATTTCTGTACATTAGTTCTACACCGCAGACCTGGACTTATGTTTGAATTGCTTGCATCTGGGGTAAGGAAAAAGCCTACTGATTTTGGGGTCAAAAGGTTGAAAGTCAAGGTCACTGTGACAGATGAAAAATGGTTTCAGCACAAAAATTTAAGTTTACAACCATACACCAAAGTTTGTGGATGACTTGCACATTTGGTAAGAAAAGAAGCCAATTGATTTTGGGTCACAGATCAAGGTCACTGAGATTGAAATGAGAAAAATGTGTTTTTTGCATAATAACTTTAGTTATAGACCATGTACCTTGACCAAAGTTTGTGGTGGGCTTACACTTAAGGTATCGAAGATGCCTTTTGATTTTGGGGTAAAAAGGTCAAATGTCACGGTCACTGGCTCAAAGAAAAAGAGGTTTTGCAGAATAGCTGTCCTTCTTGAGTAAGTTCCTTGACCAAACTTAGTGGATGACTTGCTCTTAGTGTAATAAAGAAACTGATAGAGTCTGTGGGGCTAAAGGTCAGAGGTCAGAGTCATAGCAGGTCTGATAAGGAAATAATGGTTTATATACGTTAAGTTGAGTTCAAGACTGCATACCATGACCATAGGTCGAGGTCATTGAGACCTGTTGGTCAATAATTTTAAGAGTCGGTGATACCCTACTAGTACCTACATAGAGGACTACTAAACACAGGGTGAGCATATAATGTACCATTCACAGTACTTTTACCTTTTTTGTTTGTTTCATTTTACAGGTATGATGGCAACTGGAGGTCGTGGTCACTCCAAGCCGAGGACATCAGCCTCTGAGTCACGCCAAAGAAGTAGCTGGCAAAGAACCACCAGCACATCAGACAAGGAGGACAACATTAGCATCCATAGCATACCAAATGATCTTAGACCAAATAACTGGGTAAAATTGACTGTTGTCCTGTTAGAAAACATTACATAACACATTAGTGTGACATTATTTACATAACTTAGATAAGTAATAATTTTTATCAGCTTCTCATTGCCTAATTAAGAGCTAATAGGTTATACATTTCTCAGAACTTTTAAATCTTTCCTTAGTCATCTGGTTGATAAACTAACACAGCATCAAATCATGGAAAATTAACTTATCCATAATGTTGGATAATTCACTTTTAAACTATATAGATTCCTATTTCAACTTGACTCTTAACATTGAACGTGCATGGATGCCTCGAAGTTCTTTTCTTTTTTTAAAGCTAAATTATTTGTATTCTGCATATTCCAGGATTATGCAATTGTACTTCTTTTAATGTTTTCAAGATTACTATATATACTCGCTTATAATTTGAGTCTTACTGCAGAGACCAGATCTACCATCTCATAATGTACCAGCAGATCTGGGTCTCTGCAGTTTATTAGGAGTAATCAGTAGAACAAACAACAAAGACCCTGACCTGCTAGCGCATTATGCAATGGCAGATCAGGGTCTATGTTGTTTGCAGTTGGACTCGACTTATAAGCGATTATATATGGCAGCCACACATAAGCAAAATGCTTAAACTGAATTATCAAGACCACCTGATTTAAAGTTATTATCTAACCAGTAAGTTTGTCCATTTTGACACCTAGCCTACACTTTACCCTGACAAAATTGTATTCTTTTCATCACTAGCTTTTGCATAATCTCACCAGTAGTTAATCCAATTTTCAGATATTAACACAGATCTGATGTTAGTAAATTATCACATATCCAGGATAAAGTTTGTGAGCAAATAATGGTCCATGATATACTTATTCAGGAATATTTGCTATGTAAAATATAAAATAAGGTAAAGAATATTACCAATGGATATTCAGTGTAATTGTTACCCACCAGCAAAAATTAAGAAAAACTTATTGTTTATTATTTAAATGAATTTTTTGACTTTGTTCTCAGGTAAATGATCTTATTAATCAAAGATTGAAAGTTTTCATCAATTAACATTTTTTTGTCATGTCTTCATCATCCAGCCTAATAAAATAGATTTTGTTCAGGGTATAATTTTTAATTTATTATTGTGCAGTATTGACAAATATTTGCATGAAGTTTGCAGTTTTTACTGGATGAAAATTTCAACAAGTCTTATATAAATTGTAATTTTACAGTTTGTTTTACAGAGTGGTATGTGATAATTTGGTGTGCTGTACTTCCTAATTTCATCCATGATCTACTTTCCATCCATCCATCCATCATCAAAAGCTTCAAAGACTTTGCAATAGAACCCATAGTAAATTAGCATTTAAAGTGCTAGTAGTCTTCTTTGACCTAGGCTTTATCACATTTTTTTTAGATTTCTCCCCAAATTGAGATTTTTTTTATCCTTATGGTATGTAATATGGGGAAATGTAGCTATTGCTGTCTGTCTGTCTGTCTATCTGTTCATTCTTAAACATTTTTGTTTCCACAGCATAACTCTCAAACCATTCATAGTATTTCAACCAAACTTGATACACATGTCAAACAAGTTATGTAGAATTACCTTGTGATTATCAGAATTGTCCACATTCACTATTTTTATGGTACTATGGAACCAAAGTGTAGCTTAAGGATTATATGAATTGAGAGTGCTGCATCATAGGATACTAGCATAAGTAGTGTAAAAATTGAGAGTGATGGACCATAAGGTACTTTCAGTAGGGGTGTTTACATAAGAGGGGGATGGGGGAAGGATATATGACAAACAATATTGTACCAGTAATGCTCCTGTTCTCCTTCCAATGAAAGGCCCTAGCATATGTAAAAGTGATGCTTGAATAAATGATAAAGGATTGAAGATGCAATAAAGATTTTTGAAAGAAGCCTTGCAATGATTTCAAAAGTTGTAAAACTCATCTTATTGATTATTATATGACCTCAATCTTGTGTGATTTTCATTAATACCAGCAAAATCTGGGGTAAGTACTTGTAATTATACAGATCACAATTTGTGGGGAAAATCTGTTAAAAATGTATCAAACCTAGGTTGAATATAATGCCATTTAAAACATTTAGCACAAAATCATATTAATATTACACATGCTTGGTCTATTAAGCATTCACTCTTTAAACTGATCTTTTTGTGAAGGTCTCCTTTAGAATATGTTGTTATTCTTCTTCTAGTAGACATTAGAACAGCGTCCCTACATTTTCTCTTTTGATTATAACTTGTAACTTTATTTTTGACTGTATTCCATGAAAATTAATAACTTCATGAAAGATTTTTGTTTTGTCAAAATGTGTTAATTATACTTACCTTTTCGATTTATTAGTGCAAAAATAGCCAGACAAATTATTGGTGGAGCTGATCTTTATATTAACAACTTCTTAAGATGCTTTTAAATCAAGAGCTGTTTTAATGCCTCCAAGGTGGAAAAAATTACATTCATCTCATCCCTTTTTTCATAGGAAAATTAAAAAAAAAATATCTTGTATGCATATTCAGAAAACATTACTGTTCTAAAAAACTGGATTTCTTATTCTGATCATATAAGAAAAAGTGCTGTAGACAAGGTCTATTCTAGGATGTGTGACTGGGATTCCGGCTAATTTCTAAATCATCTTTAAGGCTGCAATGTTTACCAAAATTTCTACATGTATACATGGTTTACAATAACTGAAACGATGCCACTTAATCAAAATGATTAGAAACTCAAGCATTCTTGTCTTCTACCTCTAAGGCTTACCAAACAGCAGACAACTATTATAATCTGCATGCCATACCTCAATCATCTTGTGATTTTTAGTTTGCTTTACGTCTTAATCTCTTTTTTTGACATGATTCAGGTTGTAAGACATGTCTTTGTTGAATATATCGGACATTTCAGTAAAATATACTAGGATTGTCGTGATATTGTTTCCTAGTGTGACTTATATGTATATGATGAAAAATTTATCATGAAACTGCACGTAGTGCCTGAACATGTGCATGGGGATGCTTTTGTAGGATCTAAAATGACCTAGAAATGATGCAGTGGCTTACAGACCTGAAATAATGTTTCTTTAAAATAAAATAAAATGTTGCTAATCAAAGGTAACATCTTGTTTAAGGTAACTACTTTCGTTTAAAGAAATTGTTTTCAGCATTATAAGTACATCAGCCTGGTATGTAATGTTGTGTAATGTGCATTATAATGAATTCTCATCAACTTCTGCTTTTTCCTAGCAATGCCATATTCGATGTGAATATCATAGATACATACTTTAAGAAAAGAATGAACAGAAAAATCCTACTAATCAATCCTCTTAAGCAGAGATGTGGAAATATATAATTGAATTGGAAAGAGTAGTTCCTGCATCACTGACAGCCACATGCATGTTTTGCTTACATATTTTCTGATTTTTTTAATGTTCACAGGCAGTAAACTAAACTAAGCCATTTGCACGTGTAATTGTTGCAGCCTTAATCATCATGCCGAAAAATCAACCACATGCAAAAAAGTCATGTACCATTTTTAGCAGCCTTTCCTTGTTTTCTTTGTTAAATATCCTTTGTATTTAGACCCCCCCCTCCTTTTTATTCTTCTTCAAATCCAGATAGGGGAGATTTTCCCCACAAATTTTCAGCTCTAGAATAGACCCTGTTTAGATGGATAGGGCTTCATTTTTAGGAGAGAAAAAAATCAGATTACACTTAATACATGTAAGTCAGGCTTATTGATTTACCATGAAAGCATCTTCATTCCAGCACTATTGTAAAACTAGTATTTGAAAAGGATTTCTTGTGTTTTTCTTTTCATCTTTTTTGCAAACACATGCATACCTCATTGTGTCTCTCAGTCTTTGTACAAACACATGCACACTTGAATGTCAACCAGAAAGGAGCACGGTTGTGGTAAAGAAGCTTTTGTGGATGGATTGAGAAAGTGATCAAGAAGTGTGCCTTTCCAGATTCCCCTAACATTTGTTGTTCAACCATCACTCATTTGACAGGACTTTTCTGACTGGAGACCCAGTGCTCACTTTGATCAAACTAAGAGGAGAAAGAAAGGAAACCCCGAGTGGGAACGTGAGCAATCCCTTTCTCAGGATTCTCCTCCATCTTCTGAACGTCAACATGGAACCCCACGGACTTACCCTCGGACTAAGATCACTCCAAACACTCCCACATCACAAAGAGTAGCTTTAGAAAATCTCAGGCAACATATGACTTTCAGTGATCTTGAAGATGTAAGGAATTCTGCCAGTCATTTTTTTGCACAGTCTTATCTTGCAATCATGTGTTTTGTTCATGTAATTTTGGAATCCTCAGAATAATGAAAATGCACTTGCATAAATAATCCTGTAGTTATCATTAATCCATAATGTATATCAATAATGGAGAGCTTACACTGTCTTCCCATGTCGTTTTCATGCACTTGTTGTTACACCCTCATTTTTGTTGAAACCACCTTTGTTGAAGTTCAGCAATCACTTTGTTCTCCACATGTACATCTCTATGTCCATGTACACCCTATATTAACCTCAGTTAATCTTTTTAGCTCACCAGGCTGTAAGGCCAAGTAAGCTTATGGTATGGTCCTGTGTTCGATGCCTGTTGTATGTCCATTAACAATTTGCTTGTTACCACTCTGGTGTCCATATTTATGATCTGATTTCAATCAAACTTGGAATATGGACTTATACAGTAGAACCTGTCTTGAAAGACCACCCCTGTGCATTGAAAATCTGGTCTGTCAAGACAGGTGGTCTTTCAAAGCATTGGTCTTTCAAGACAGGTTTTACTGTATCAGCAAAAGCTTGGACAAGTTTGATAATGAGTGAAATTCAGACATTAATGAGGTGATCTTGCATCTGATTGGCTGACCTTGTTACCACTCTGAAGGCCATATTTCTGGTTCAGTTTTGATTGAACTTGAAACATGGGTTTATATCATCAAGATGTTGGATGTTTGATAATGAGCAAGATACAGGCATACTAATGAAGTGATCTTGCATCTAATTGGCCGAGCTTGTTACTACACTGGAAGCCATATTTCTTATCTGATTTAGATCAGACTTGCAATGTGGGCTTATATCATCGAGATCTCGGATGGGTTTGATAATGAGCAAGATCCATGCATATTAATCAAGTAATCCTGCATCTGATTGGCTGAGCTTGTTACCACACTAGAGGCCATATTTCTGATCTGAGTTTTATAAAAACTTTGAATATATGTTTATTTTATCAAGATCTTGGATGAGTTCAGTATTGAGTGAGATAAATGCAAAATAATGAGGTGCATCTGACTGGCTTGACTTGTTATCACTTTGGAGGCCCTATTTTCGATCCAATTTCGATTGAACTTGGAATATATGCTTATATCATTAACATGTGCTTTATTGACCGCAATATCTCCACATAATAATGAGGTGATTTAGCATATGTTTGACAGCTTCTTATTGCTTAAGAGACCATATTTCTGACCTAATTTTTAATCAGAGTTGGTAAATAGGTTAATGTCATCAAGACATTGGATGATTTGTAGCTCTTCTGATCATAGACCAGAAGAGCTTATGGGATGGTCTGTTTTCTGTCTATCCCTTTGTACAAATTTGTTATTGCTACTTCTCCTTAACTACTTTGAGGATTCCCACAAAACTTTACACACACATTCATTCCAATGTCTAGTTGGTCCTAAATGAAAATGGTACCTGTTGGACATCAGATATGATCATCACATCTAATTGCTTCTTCACATGAATGCATGGTCATATCAAAATGGGGTTTGCACTGAAAGACTTTTAATAATGTCTAGTTGTGTAGTTGGTCTTAAATGAAAATGGTGCTGATCTGACAACCAATATGGCCATCATGGCAGCCATTTTGAAAATCTTGTTGCTGTTCTTCCTAAACAGAAAGTTTCACCAGAAGACTTCTTATGATGTTTAGTTGGTCCTTGTTTAAAACTGGTGCAGATCTGACCCTAAATATGGCCGCAATGGAGGCCATCATGAAAATCTTGTTATTGCTACTCCTTCTTGATAGATGGTCATATCAACATGGAGTTTTCACCAAGACTTCTTTTGATGTCTAGTTGGTCCAAATGAAAATGGTGCAGATCTGTCATACATAGCAGCCATCTTGAAAATCTTGTTATTGCTACTTCTCCTAAATGGAAAAGACATATCTACACTGGGTTTTCACCAGAAGACTTGCCCATCTTGAAAATCTTGTTATTGCTACCTCTCCCAAATGAATGGTCATATCAACACGAGGTATTCACCAAAAGACTTCTTATAGTATCTAGTTGGTCCTAAACAAAAATTGTGCAAATCTTAAATTCAATATGGTTGCAACAAAGGCCATCTTGAAAATCTTGTTTTTACTACTTGTCCTGACTGCATATTCATATTGACATGGAGTTTTTATGAAAGGACTTCTAATGGTATCTAGTTGGTCTGCAATGAAAATAGTGCCAATCTGGCCTCAAATATGGCCACCATGGTGGCCATCTTGAACATCTTGTTATCACTACTCCTTGATGGATGGTCATATCAACAGTTTTCACAAAAAGACTTCTTATGATGTCTAGTTGGTCTAAATCAAAATGGTGCCAATATGACATACATAGCAGTTATGTTGAAATTCTTGATATTGCTACTCTTTCTAAACTGAAAGGCCTATCGACATGGGATTCCTATCAGAAGACTTCTTATAGTATCTGGTTGATCCTATGAAAATGGCACCTTTGTGACATCCAATATGGCCACCATGGCAGCCATCTTGAAAATCTTGTTACTGCTACTTCTCCTGAATGGATGGCCATATTGACATGGGGTTTTCACCAAATGACTGTTTATAGTATCTAGTTAATCCTATATGAAAACAGTGCATCCAGTATGGCTACCATTATGGCTATCTTGAAGATGTTAACACTACTCCTTCTGAATCTATGTTCATATTGACATGGGGTTTTCCCCAAAGGACTTCTAATGATGTCTAGTTGGTTCTAAATGAAAATGGTGTCAATCTGACATCCAGTATGGCCGCCACAGCGGCCAATACGAAAGCTTGTCGCTCAAGAATGTCAGAGATGGTTTCAGCACTCAGTAGTTAAAAAGAAGAAATGTTTATTGGATTCCTGGAAATTCTGTTTGGACAGTAGAGCTTCAGCCGATTCAAGAGACTCTTGTTATTGTGAGTGAGACCTGAGCATATTTATGGGTTGATCTAACATCTTATTGGATGAGGTTTTTACCACTCTAGAGACTGAATTTTGTATAGGATTTTGATCAAACTTGGTAAATAGGCCTAGTTCATCAAGATCTTGGTTGAGCATGATTATGAGTGAAATTCATGCATATTAATGATGTGACCTTGCATTTAATTGGCTGACCTTGTCAACACTAGCAACACTATTTCTGATTTGATTTTGATCAGACTTGTTATGTAGTCCTAGATTATCAAGATGTTGGATATGTTTGATTATTAGCAACATCTGCACATATTATTGAAGTGATATTTTATCACATTGGCTATATATATTAATTATGGCTTTATCTTTAGAAAAAATGTTTTATCAGGATATAGTAAAATAGGTAAAATCAACATGATATAAAGTTTGAGAGAGAGAGTTTACGTAAGTTATGTTCTTACAATGCTACATAAGCCTGTTTAATGAAACTGTTAGGTTATATAAGCCAGGTGAGTAATATCAGGGCCACTTGGGTCTCTTGTTTTAATTTCTTTTTATGTACACTGTATGTCTTTTCTAGCTAAATACAAGGTGGGCTTAACAAAAATGAGGTCTCTTGTTATGCTTTTGAAGGGTCTTTACTAAAATTTTCCCCTGCCAGGACCATTTAATGACCACATATGCATGCCATTAGCATTAGTTGATACAAACTTTATTATTCAATTTCCAGCATATTTTTGTTTGCTGCCATAGTTATAAGCACTTCAGTGGGAGTTGGGGTTTTATTTCTATTGCAGACCTGCCAACCCTTACGATTTTACTGTAATGCTTATAGACATAACGCTTATATTATGGATTTATGGAACAGTAATCGAAAATACGATCGTTGGAGTCAAATCTGGAGATTGGCTTGTCTATGTTTGGTCCAGATCTGGGTTTCATATTAGACTCAGACTTGGGTTAGGGAACCAAACTGACTTGATGGGAGGTATCTCAGATGCTTTAATCTACCTATGTTCATGCAAAATACCAGCATGATCAAGCTTTTGCTTTTGCAATATAGCATTGTCTGAAAATGTTCAACAAATGAGAAACCTTGAGGGTGAAGGGGAAAATCAGTCTATTAAAAAGTCCAGATAATCAGCACAGAAGTATTAAAAAGAATGTTCAGATGCTTGTTTGTGCTTGAGAAAGAAAAAAAAACATGAAAGGCGACAATTAACATTTTATTGGACATCAAGTCATTTCACTTTGAGAATTGCCCATGGCATGAGAGATGACTGCTGCCATTACCTGAATTTAAAAAACATAAAGATTATATTGGTTTTAGAGATCTAGCAAGAAGTAATTGACCTCTCTGGGGTTTGGAAGTGCAGTTTCTGAAACTGAACTAGAGGTCATTAAGGCCCAAGTGTACTTCACAAACTTTCTAATTGAACATAATGTTGCCTTAATGCATTAGACCACGTTTCTGAACTTTTCAAATGCATATACTGAAATATGGTTTAACTTGCGAAAAAACATATTGACTGCAGTACAGAGGTCTTTTTAGGGTTGGCATGTCTACATCTGTATACCACCTTTTCCTACTGCTTTTTGTTATCCTGTGACAATTAATTTCTTTACACCTATTGCATAGTATTAACAAGTTAGCAGTAGTTTTTCACTTTTTCTGTTTCAACTGCTTGTAATGTAACAAGGTAAAATGTCGCAATCGAAATGTACATGAAATCCAAAAAGTATTTTTAATGGCTGTCTCTTTTTATGCACTGGTGAATCATCACCAGACATTGGAGGAAAAAAAACTAATTATGGATGTATAGTAATAATTATCCATGGGTGTTCAAAGAAATGTGACATTATCTCTTTTTTTCATGAATGATTTTCATCAGACTTTGTACACTAGATATGACCCATTCTTCGTGATGAGATTTTGAATAGGCCAATAAGCCCAAGGTTACAATGTGATCAGTATAAATAATGGCAATTTTCTGCATCAAGGTATAGACTGTCATTAAGCTTGGCTAACATATTAAGCTTGAGACATAAATTTACCATGTGGTTTGTGGGCTGGGCAAAAACAAAATTCATAGATTACAGTCAAACCTCTGTTCAGCAGCCACTTTGGGGAAGAAGAAAGAAACAGCCTTGCAGATGCAGTACATGCTTAAAGGAAAATGAACTCTTACTCTCATATGTGCCTTGAATGAATATACTAATTGTATGGAAATATATACCAAATTTTTATTTGAAAACAATGAGCAATTTTAAAGATACAGCCAATTAATTTCAAACATTTGCATCCATTATCTGGGTTATGAAAGTTGCCATGATGAATGTAGTTGTGACACAGAGATCCTGAAATTCTAATGGCTCTTGCTGGACATTTTTTCCTGAAAATTAACATGGTGGTCATATATCTGTGAAATTTAATATGAAAACATTTAAAGGAGATATAACGGGTTGTGTCAAAAAAGAAAACTTTGCTATACCAGATTATTAAATGTACCAGAAAATGTGTAATTTTCAGTTCTGGATTTGCTGCTGCTTTAGTATTAGTATTTTATCCTTCCATGATTCACTGGTTTCCTTTCAAACTAATTATTTATAAAACAAAATTTTTTCTTTCAGAAAACTAAAGTATAAAATTTCACCAAACAGCAGTATTTTATTCCACTCTGCTAAATTAATTATTAATTGACAATGAGCTGACATAATACATTAAAACTAAACAACATGTAATTAACTGGTATTTCTGGTGAGGGCGGCTGGTGAAGTTTTATTTGATCAGGTCCCCAAATAATTCTTGAAGGATGATAATAAAAGTTAATTGTTCTTGCTAGTATGTTTTTTTCTTAATTTGGGCCTAAGCTTCACAAATCTTTTGTTCTTAAGTTTCATGTGCTGACACTCTGCAACACAAACCATGCAGTGTGAGGGACTGATGTAATGTCTGTAGTACAACAAAAAACAATGGAGTCACCTTTGAATTAAGCTTAGTCTGCAACATCTTTCTTGATTTTTTGACAAAGAAACAATCTGTAAACTTGACCGAGTGATCCTTACTTCATTAAAGTGTTTATTTGGCAGTATAATGGATAAACAAATCAAAGACAAGTTGATATAATGGTATTTGAGAACTCCTATGACTGATATCTGGTTACTCAGGGTATGTGCTGGTCAAGACCTTTGACCCACCAGACATATCCTGCAAATAAAGGTATTTAAGGATCTCCGTTGTGGCATCATTAGGTCGCATCCGGTCAGTCATTGATATATTGGTCCGCCAATTCACTGTTGCCATAAATTTCATTTAAGAAATGTTTAAAAATCAAACAGAACAATGATGTTAAAGACTATTGCGTAAATAATGAAGATGAATTTATACTGTGGAGATATGGCAGAAACCAGTTTATAATGCTGTCAGATTTGTGGAGCCTTCTCCAAGAATCTACCACTTTTCACTGTGGCAAAATAACTGTAAATGTAAATTATACATTTTATGAAGATACTTGGAGATACTGCTAAGATGTGTGCAATAAAATTATATCCAAAATTAAATAGAAACTTTCTTACAATTGTCAAAACTTTGAGTTTCAACTGACTGTCATCTTGTTGCATAACCTGAATGGAATAAACAAATGTCTCAGATATGAGCAAGTACTGCTTTCATAAGTGAAGAGCTTACAGATATGGCGATATTCAGTGTATTGGGAAAGTTTTTGATTGCGGAAAGAAATTGAACAATTATCCCTTACAAAAGTTCTAAAAAATAAAACTTTGATTAATAACTTTTCTACATGTTGCAAGCAGTTCATTTTCCTTTAATTCAAGTTTTTGGTTAATAGAGGTAACTTTTAACTTAGGTACTTATGTAATTTCAGAAATGTTTACAAAATACAGATTTTGATAAAAACCATATACCATTTATATTTTTTTGCAGATGTAAAATTTAGCCATGGGGTGGGTGGGGTAAATTTTGGTGAGTTATTGTTTTGAAATAACAGAAACAACAAGATTATTGTTTTGGTAGTGACAACCAGTAAGGCTTCCTAATCAAACAAAAATTTTGTTTTAAAAAAGAAACAACAATGAACAGACCATGTGAGTTCATTTTAGGATGATTATGGCTGCAGCTGCCAACAACAAATTCATAAATTCCTAACAGTTTCTCTTCCAATTTCAGCAATTGAGCACAGATGGGGAGAAGAATAATGAAAGGAATGTGGTCATCAAACGGGAGAATCCTCCCAACTACACCCGTCAGGATATGTCTAACCCAGGTGACCGCCAGCCCCGTCTCATGGCAAATGGCCAGGTAAACAGGAGGAACCGCAATAACAACAGGGAAGAGAATTTGAGAGATGGTGCTGTAAGTGTGCAGTTGCAGTCTGTGCTAGGTTGTTGTTATAGGTCAAGAAATATTGAATTAGGCCAAGAGGTTATAAAAATAAAACTTTAAATAAGTTTGAGATTGTACTCTTGCATTTATAAATGCTATGTAAATAAGAATATACTTGTGCAAATGTTTAAATCTACCTGGAAATGTGTGTGTGTGTGTGTGTGTGAAGGAGGGGGGGGGCAACACTTCGACACCTTTTTATGGGTACCACCAATAGAAAAGAAACAAAATTATTTAATACTGAAGGAAAGAAAATTTGTTTGTTGTACCATTTTTTCAGAGAGTGAAAACAAAGTTGCATTCATACACTTAAAGTTTGAGGACTGCAGGAAAAATATTTGGATCATTGAGTGAAAAATACAATAAGTACAATTAAAAGATTTTTTAAAAACACATTTGACAAAGTTTCTATCATTAAAGTATCGGTAAAAGGGGAGAACTATTTGACAGACTTGCTTGTGAGGCTTTCAATAATAAACATTTACCTGGTTAATATGATTTAGAAAGAATGTACATGTTTTATTAATATTACTGAAGAACCCAGCATGGTTTGACACTTGTCATTATTCAAGTTTATATTTCAGCCTGACTCCAATCAAATTGTGGCACGATTAATGCAAGTTCGTGATTATATCAAGCAGGCAACTTCCTTGATGGATTCACTGCAGAAATCAGGGGATCGGGTAGGTAGATATAATTAAGTACACATTGAAAATGTTTATTTTCCAAAATGTTAATTTGAAAATATAATTTTGATATTATTTTGGTATTTATTACATCTTTTTTTCTTCAAAAAACATAATAATATGGAATTCTAACAGTATTGTAATAAGCTACTTTGTCTCACTTCAAATAAGATTTTACTCTGTAAATGAAAATTTCATATTATATTAACTCACCTGGCCTTAAGGTAAAGTGAATTTATGGTATGGTCTGGCATCTGTCATCCATCCATCAACAATTGCTTGTTACCACACTGGAGGATATATTTCTCGTCTAGTTATGATCAAGCTTGGAATATGGACTTGTATCATCAAGGTCTGAAACAAATTAAATAATGAGCGAAATCCAAGCAAATTAAGGAGGTGATCTTGCATCTGAATGACTGAGTTTGTTACCACTCTAGAGGCCATATTTCTGATCCAATTGTGATCAAACCTGGAATATAGGCTTATATTATCAAGACCTTAGACAAGTTTGATAAGGAGCAAGATCCACACATACTAAGGAGGTGATCTTGTATCTGATTGGCTGAGCTTGTTACCACTCGGGAGGCCACATTTGTTTGATCAGATGGCACCATTAGTTTGTTTCACATCAGATTAAAGTTCCTTGTTCTAAAGAATAGGAATCTTTGCATTATATTTACCAAGCACACACAAGACAACAAGCTAAAATACTCACCGCTATTTACAACTATATTCCATTACCAATATGTACAGTCATCTACCCAAACAGCAAAAAAGAATTAGAATTAAGGAAGGATGACATATCTGTCATTGTGAAAATTGGGAGCTGTCTGCTCTCATCAGCTTTTTGACACTGCACATATGTTGGAGAATCTAAATACTTACAGGGTGATTCGGGTGAAATAGTCACTTCAGAGTCTGTCATTTCACCTAAGCAGGCCAAGAAGTTCACTTTGTCTTTCATTGATTTCACATGACCTCCACCCCATTTTGTTTCAATACAGTGCATTGATAATCAAAGTAAAATGTCGACTTTCATGTCAATTTTCCCTTAAAAGAGGAAGGTGGAAAGAAAGAAAGAGAAGTCTTATGTTCTGCATTCAATTTTGGTGCTAATTTGATGATCATAAATACCAGAAATTATATTGCTATCTACAGAATTCCTGCCAAAAATGTATACATGATCCTTGAAAAACAAGTCAAAACTTGGCTTTTTGTAGCCCAATTTAAAGTAAATTGAGACTCAGTGGACATATTCAGGTCTGTTACTAACAAAACTAATCATTTTATCCAATATTTCACCATATTGACATATGAAAAGAGGATTTATGTTGCGAAAGACATTGCCAATGTTCTAACCTATTTTTGAGGTTGCCATTGTCTGTTACACAACAAATGTGGTGAAGCAAAATAAGACAGTTGTAATATTTGCACAAAGTTTTAATATTTCATCATCATTTTAATAATCTGACATGAAAATATGCAAAAACATTAGTTTAAAGTGACTGTTATGAACTTTCTTCATCGACTTCTCCCTATTTTTGTCATCTTTGCCCTTTTCTAGCTGGAGAGGTAATTTTGCCCAAATATTAGGGTCCAGCTTGGGCCCTGACTTAGTATGATTAAATGCACTTGAAAGCAATGTCAAACTTTTGTATAATTAAGATGACTTCTTGTAAGATAAAGGTAAAATTATGGTCCTGATCTCATAACACATGTTACAGATGTGAATTGAATGAGGGAAACGTTCTGGCAAGTCAGATTTACTAACTTTCGATTGGGATATTTCAAAATAAATATTCTGTGGCTGCCAGTGGAAATTAAGACTGCCAGGCGGCCCTAATTAATATAGCAGAATCATCCCTGAATGAGGTGATCTTGCATCTGATTGACTGAGATTCTGATTTTGATCAAACTTGGTAAATAGACTAATATCATGATGTTTGATAACGTTTTTTATGAGCAAGACCTAAGCATATTAATGAGGTGATCTTGCATCTGATTTGCTGAACTTGTTAGCACTCTTGAGGTGATTTTGATTGGATTTTGATCAGATTTGATGAATAATTTTATATCATCAAGATCTCAGATGAGTATGATCATGAGCAAAATTTATATATATTTATGAGGTGATCTTCCATATGCATGGCTGAGCTTGTTAACACTTTGGTAACAATATTTCAAATCAGATTTTGATCAAACTTGTTAAATAGTCTTATATCATCAAGATCTTGGATGAGTTTGATTACAAGCAAGATCTTGGCATATTTATTTGGTATTCCAGCACTCCAAGTTACACATAAAATTGTCATATTTGCTAATGACACTTGGCATTTGTGAGTGAAACATGGCAACTGGTCACCATCTAGAGACCTTAGGAATTATAATGCAGCAACTAGAAAATGATATTTATACATTCTAATCAGGTGTATATACCATGTTTTGTGCTAAAAAAAACAACAGCATCTGCAATTTAATGCACAGCATGATTCCTTTTCAATTTTGACACTGCTGGTTCATAAATTAATTGGCCATCATTACAAGTGCAAGTGTAGCTCATAATCTTTAAAACAAATATTAGTGATCGGCAAATATAGATCAGTAACTAATCTAATGCATGACCAGTGCAGTTAATCTCAGCTGATGGTGCTGATCTTGAAAAATTCACATATGGAAATATAAATGGAAAATTGCAGTTATCAGTAAAATACCAGTTCAGTTGAACCACCATAAACACAGATATGGCTTATTAATGCAAACTATCATTTAAAAAAAATGAAGGTTCAGGCCCTTTATCAGTGAAACAGAGGTCAGGCAATATGTGGAGATGGTTTAGAATTTAAACTCCAAATTTGCTTGTCTGTGGTTGAAGCAGATGATGACTGTTGTCAGTTCTGTAACACAGATCTATGTACTATTAAATATAACCTTATGCTTTGTTATAATTAGGGCCCTACTCTGTGAAATTGTTCAAGCCCTATAGAAATCATGTTGTCCATCTGCCTGTCTGTTTTGCTATCTCTCCATCTATCAACAATTTGGTTTCAGTGAGTTAATGTGAATTCGATTTTGACCAAATTTGTTACCAAACTTTATATTGATGAGACCTCGATCGAGTTTGATTTTGTATCCACTTGCAGGGTCCGCATTTTGACCTTATAAACCTAAAAAAAAGACCCCAAAACTGAAGGAAACCAAAATAAATATAAAAAAAATAAAAATTTGAAAAAATTATGAATGGCTCTACCTTGACTCCACAAAAAATGCTTTTTGCACATGGTTTTTTGTTATGCTAGCCTAGCGGTCGAGAAAGCATGCGAATTATGCAAATTAAAGACATCCAGTCATTTTTTTCTATCATTCATTTGATAGACCCATAACGGCATATCGTTGTCGGATCATCAACAGCATTAGCATTGTGTTCGCTTCAATCTTTGCACAGTTCGAAGTCCATTTGCTTCAACCTCTGTTTGGAGTAATATTCTTTTACCAGAAGTGTTTTAGGGTGTGTTGACAGAGTAAGGGGCCATTGTGTCATGGTCTCCTCTGACAACACGTCCATCGTAGCATGTCTCCAACGTCAAGGAGGCTCACATCCCCTTCTCTTTGCCTGGAGGTGCAAACCCTCCGAGCCACCCACATAAAGCGCCACATTCCAGGGAAGAATAACTTATTAGTGGACAGTCTGTCCAGGTCGGGCAAAACAGTCCTCACGGAATGGTGTCTTCACTGCTCTGTAACAGATACCCTTTTCTTTTTATGGGATGTTCAAATTTTTAATAAATGTTATGCTCACCATGGAGATAATCTTGTAACTGCTTTGTGTCTTGAACCTCAACATTTTTTTTACAACCTTGAAAAAAACTAAAAAAAACTGCAAATTTTAAAAGTTATTTTCACTTCTAACCCTGCTCCTGAGTTTGGTTTCTGCAGCACAACTTAGCCAAGGTTTGTTGGATTTCAAGCAAGTTTTGTATTGGACTTTATATTGATGAAAACTTAGATGGGTTTGATTCGCAGTGTTCCATGATGCCATTTACAGAAGTCATGCTCCCTGATTGCCTGTCTTCCTGATTTATTTCGCCACTGCATAACTTTACCAAGTTTTGTTGGTTTTCAGATTTGGCAAAGGGCTTTGTATTGGTGGGACCTTGAATAAGTTTGATTTCCGGTATTCCACAATGTCATTTACAGGAGTTATTTCCCCAGATTTCCTATCCTTTTGTCCTTCTGACTTTTGTTTTACACAGCATTTCTTTACCAACGATTGTTGAATTTCAAGCAGATTTGGCATGCAGCTTTGTACTGATGAGACCCTGAATGAGCTTGATTTAGAGCATTCCGCATTATCATCTACAACAGTTGTGGACCATGATTGCCTGTCCACCTCTGGCTTCCGCAGTATAATATTACTAAGGATTGCTGCATTTCAGCCAGATTTATCATGCACATTTATATTGATGAGACCTTCACACAAGTTAGATTTCTAGCATTCCATACTACCATTGGTTTCCCAAATCAAGTTCCTCGGTTTATAGCCCTGTTGAGCAAAATGTAGTGAACAGTTCTTTTAGCTATACAGCCATCACTTTAATCTTTTAAGTTGCCTTCACTAAAAACTTCACATTTGGTCATCTTTTACTATTAATTCCCCACTGAATTGAATTCTGTTCTCAATTTCTGTGGTCACCAAATTATTAGGGCTTGTGACCTAAAATTTCAAGTAGGTCACCCTATGGTTTCTAATGTTTGAAAGGTATGTAGAGAGCTGCAGTCTTATATCTTATCTGGCTGAGCTTGTTACCACTCTGGAGACTAAATCTATAGAGGATTTTTGTTCAGACTTTGGTAAATAAGCTTATATCATCATGGTCTTGGATTCTGTAGTAAGTGAGATCTGTGCATACAAATGAGGTGATCTTGCATCTGATTGGCTGAACTTGTTACCTTTTACAGGGACTGTCTTTCTCATCCAATTTCAATAAAACATGGTACATAGGTTTATATCATAAAGATCTTGTGTAAGTTTGATTATGAATGGTAAAAATGCCATTAATAACCAACCAGACAACCAACATCGATTATGAGTGAGATCTACACGTATTGATTATGCCTTTATCTTTGGAGAGAAGTTTTATCAGGCTTTAGTAAAATAGGTTGGGAGATATTTTTCATATGATTGTGTTCTAACACTGCTACATAAGCTTGCTGAGTGAAATAGTCAACTGTCAAATTATGTAAGCCATGTGGGTGATATCTGGCCCATTTGGGCCTTTTGTTCTGATATCTAAAAGGACATGAAATTTAAGAAAAACTGTTTAGGCTGGATAAACTATATTCTTAGTTACAAAAGTGGTAATAACTTTGCTATGGGATTTCTTTTTTGAGTTTTAATACTGCATTCCCCCACTCCCATGATTTTGTTAAATATTCATTTAGTTCCCTGTTGTACACAGAAGAGAAACCAGGCAGCTATGTTTGTCTTGCTAATCTGGACACCAAACTTTGATAGAATTCAGTAAAACAAATACCGGTAATTGAGAAATACACTATGTGCCCATATTGCAGTATACAAAAAGTCATCACAGTAAAATGTTAAACATGTAGGTTATTTTTGTAAGTGTAACATGTCAAAACAGATTCAACAAGATCAACTTAAATTGTATCATTGTACAGACTGAGACTAGTAATACAGGATGATAATAGAATGAAATATGAACTTCTGTCATTAACCTAAATATCAAGACATTAAAAATTATGACTTTCTCTCTGTCTGGATAATTTTTGTACTAATAAAAATTATCATTTTTCCTGAATATCTTGTCTGAAACATTAATATCTCTATCGTCAGGATTGCGTACCAATGCACTTGGCAAGTTCAGTGCTGTTTGAAAGTGGTTTAGGACTACGTTGCTTTATATCCTTGCTTGCTAATAAAGAACACTTTTATGATAATGCTTTTTACTATATTCTTTTAAAAATGAAGAATTCTGGTTGCATTTCTGGTGTTTATTTTCCTTTTTCTTTGTAAAACTATGTCAGTCTGCTCATCATGTACATATACTGCCAGTGTTGACAAGTGTGAACAGTACCCACCAGTGACTGGCCCTAAATGATATATTTGCTTTAATTTCTGTAAACTCGGGGCTGGTTTATGAACCATGGCAGATATCAGGCAGCTTAATCTATTTGAATGGACATGAAATATTAACAAAATCAGTTGATTAAAGCCCAACAAGTCTCAATCATTGCTAGAAATGCATCTATAACCATGACCCAGATTATAATAATGTATGCAAACTGCAGTTTGGGGTGAGTTCTAATATTGAGAATGTTTCAAAATATAACAATTGTCTTTGACAACAGAATGTATTGCTGAAATGATAAACATTTATTCATATTATCTTACCTCTTGAAAATATGAAAAATAATCCACATTTTCCTTCATAAATGCTTGAACCAGCCTTGACATTTACAACTCCATATATGGCAGTGATTACTCTCAATATGTAAATAATCGAAATCACTTAGACTGGTTCAGGATCTCGACATTTTTTCCCTTAGTATTCTAAGGGTACAAATAAAAGAAGCCTGCTAACATGAGTCTATCGATGTAACGCAGTTCACCATTGATTTTACAGTTATCAAAGTACTGTATTGATTAATCCTGCCCACTGTCTTAATATGAAATACTTGTTTTTCCTTTATCATCACCTTTAACAAGCTTGCAACTAGTTTTGTTTAGGGAACTGTGTTCATATTAGCTGTATTTATTGCTGCCTATTGAGAACACCTTCAGGTGATCAAAGTGATAATTAGGATAATCAAAGCAGTTTGTTAAGGTTTTGGTTAAAGTTTTTCCTTTTGTTATATTTCCTCAACTCCTTGATAGATCCTCATCATACTTGGCACGAATCGTAATGAAGCGCAGACAATTCATTCTATGACATATTTGCTTGCCCTTTTTACCTTGAGGTCAAGGGCACAGTCATAGAAAATTTGCAGTAAGGTTTTGGTTAAGTTTTTTCATTTTTGCCCATACTTGGGATGAATCATTATGAAGCTAAGACAATTCATTTGGTGACATGCATACTTGCTCCTTTGACTTTGGAGTCAAGGTCACATTCATTGAAAATTTGCATTAAGGTTTTGGTTAAAGTTTTTTTATTTGCATATATTTTCTTAACCCCTTAATGGATTTTCTTCTTATGAAGCATAGACAATTCATTTGGTGATAAGCATGCTTCACCCTTTGACAATGGAATCAAGGTCACAATCATAGAAAATTTCTGATAAGGTGTTGGTTAAAATTTTCTGCTCACCTGGCCATGATGCCTAATGAGCATATGGTATGGTCATGTATCTATCATCCATCCATCATCTGTCTGTCAACATTGGCTTGTTACTATCCTGAAGGCCATGTTTTTGATCTGATTTGGATCAAACATGGAATATAGGTTTATATTATCAGCATCTTGGATGAGTTCGAATATGACCAAGATCTACTGTGTATTATTGAGGTGATCTTGCAGCAGATTGGCTGAGCTTGTTACTGCTCTGGAGGCCATATTTCTGATCTGATTTTGATTAAACTTGGAATATATGTGTACATCATCAAGATTTTGGACATTTCAGTATTGGATGAGAGTCATGATTATTAATAAGGTTTTCTTGCATCTGATTGACTGAGCTTGTTACCACTCTGGAGTCCATATTCTGATATGATTTTGATCAAACTTGAAATATTTCTATTGTCAAGATCTTGGGCAAGTTTGATAATGAGCGAGATACACGCATATTAATGAGATGATCTTGCATCTGATAGCTGAGCCTCTGATAGCTGAGCCTATTACCATTCTGGAAGCCATATTTCTGATCTGATTTTGATCAAACTTGGAATATGGGCTTATATCATCAGGTTACTGGAGGAGTTCAGTATTGAGTGAGATCCACACATATTAATAAGGTGAAGTTACATCTGATTGGTTGAGCTTGTTTCCACTCTGGAATCCGTATTTCTCATTATATTTTGATAAAACTCTTAATATAGGCTTATATGATCTAGATTTTGCATGAGTTCCGTAATGAGTGAGATAAACAAAATATTAATGAGGTGATCTTGTATCTGATTGGCTTAACTTGCTACCTCACTAGAGACTAGTTTTGATTTTAAGTATACTTGGTAAATAGACTTTAATCATCATGATATCCAATGAGTTTTAATATGAGCAAGATCTGCAAATAATAATAAAATTCATTAGTTCTCAAATAGTATCCAATTTGAAGAAAACAAATTTGTTTCAAAAATTCCTGTTCATTTTCGCTAAATTTTAAAGCAAGGCAAAGTTAGTAACCCATGATATTGACTATTGTGAATCACAGGTTTGGGGTTTTAAAGTTCTTTCCTTGCAAAAACTTTGAAAACCAGTACAAAATAAACTTTTGAATAAAAAGATGCATACATTTCAATAGAACAATTCATAATAATTAGCAAAATTATACACCTCAGGCATGGAATTAAAATAAATAATTTGTGCTGTATAACTGAAGAAAATGTATAAATGGAAATATTGTTAGAGAAAATGCAAAATTGCAGGCTAGCATAGACAGTGCAATGTTGTAATTAAGGAAAAGAAATTCTTTACACAGTTATTGACATTTGTTTGCAAGTACTTGTGTGTTTTTCTTCCTAATATTGATTTTGCTCCAGTGAAAACATATTTCTTGTAAATATCATGTCAGAAGTATTTCTAAATTTGTTGCCACATTTGAAATGCTTAAATATTTTGAAGCTAGTTTAATATATTTAGTGATATAGAGTTGCCAGTTGCCAGTATTGCCATGTTAAAGTGCCTGAAACATTTGTCATTTAGATGTTAATTCATGTATTGTGCATTATTTTATGGCATTTAAGGTATTCAATGCCATTATTCACAAATTATTTGGAATGTATATTTTGTATTTGTAACTTTTAATAAAGAAAAAATACCCCAGTATACTTTTCTTCTAAAACACTTTCAAATGTAAGTACCCAGAGTAAAGAAACCAATGGCTTAGAAAACAGAGTACTATTATTATAATTTCAATTGACTCACTAGACCACAAATTAAAGTTTTGCCTGTAAATTGAGCTTTTAAAGATCTTGGATGATTTTGATTATAGGCAAGAGACTACACGTAATAGGTATGCCTTTATCTTTTGCAAAGAATGTTTATCAGACGATAGTAAAATAGGTAAAATCAACATGATATAAAGATTGGGAGATAGTTTGCATAGGTTTGTTCTTACAATACTATATAAGCCTGCTTAGTGGAATGGTCAACTGTTAAATTATGTAAGGTAGGTGAGTGATACAAGGCCTGCTTGGGGTTCTTGTTTTATTTGCTTATATTTCCATAACCCCGTGATGGATTTCTTTAATTCTTTGGATGAATCATTATAAAGCTAAGACAGTTCATTAGGTGACATGCATACCTTGGGGTCAAGGTCACAGTCTTGGAAAAATTGCATTAAGGTTTAGGTGCACTTTTTATACACCTGCCATAAGACAGAGTGTATTATGTTGTAATGTTTTTTTTATCGGTCCAATTGACTGTCCATCTATCTGCTGATTTCATTACCACTCATGAACTAGAATTGTCCACGATCATCAGTTAGCAAACTGTGTGGATGGCATGCACACGGATAATGAAGAACCTTACCAATTTTGTGTTCTAAGATCAAAGGTCAGGTCACTGTGACTGAAAGAAGAAAATTGGTTTCCACACAATAATTCAAGTTTTCCACCATCTACAGTTAACCAAACTTTGTGGCTGGCTTGCACTTGGGTAAGGAAGAACCCTATTGATATTGGAGTAAAAAAAAAATCAAAGGTCAAGATCACTATGATGGAATGAATATAAAATGGTTTCTGCATGCTTTTTTTCTGTAAATAATACTATGTTTACATTTTGATCTTTTTCCCCCCAGTAAATAGATTTTTCAATCATATCATTGTTTGTGTTTGTATGCTTACCCAATAGATTTATTATTCATCCGACTCTCCTAAAAGTGTTTTAAAATAATTTTTTGAACATTGTTAAGTGAACATAGAAAAGAAAGACCGATAGATTTATGCAATGCTACAAGTGATGTTTTGTAAACATGGACTTGTTTGTATATTTTACAGTTTATTTTTGTATGCGATAGTATATTGGTCCAGGTTGTATTAAAGACAATTATATCGTGTTACGTATCATTGTGCAACATGGCTGGCAATGCCCAGCTCTTAGAGGAACAAGACAACTTGGTACTTTTTCATAAGGTGAAGAAGAACAGATTACATTGTCAGCCCTGACCAGTGTATTTAATTTGGCTGCACCACAACCATTTCTCCAACAAACTGTAAGGAGAAGATTAAAAGAGGAAGGATACAAAAGATGCCGACTTACCAAAAGAACTGCCATTTTGAAAGTAAATCATCAGAGTCATGTTGATTGTTGTAGATCCAAATTACATTGGACTGTGGAAAAAGTCTGGTCAGAGGTCATCATCAGTGATGAATTGAAAGTTTTAGGTACAGACAGGAATGGGTATGTTTGGAGGAAATCCAACAAAAAATGTAAACCAGATTTTGTTGGCAGGTATAATAGTCCCCCCCCCCCCCCCTCAGGATATCGGCGATGTTCTGGGGATGTTTGAGAGACAGTGGTGTAGGAACACAGTAGATAGAAACATCAATTCTAATCAATTTACTGGTGTTTCTGAAGTAATTTCATGGCTATTTGTAAGCAAGGGGATTTGTTAATAAGTTCTGGATTCAGCAAAAGGACAACTGCAGACTGCAAACATCTGATAGAACCACTAGATTGAAAAGGAAAAATGATATTAATACCTTACCTTGGTGCAGTCAGTCCCAGGAGTTTAACATTATTGAAAATATATGGAGAACAGTCCAAATCAAATTTCTTCATGTTGAAAATAAAGATGACCTTATCTGAGAGGTGTAAGAAAATTGTATTGCATTACTTCTAAACATGTGTGAAACTTACTTGAATCAGTTTCATGCTGGTTATGATCTGTAATCAAAGCTAAGGGCTATATAACCAAATACTACAAAGGTAAGACGATGTGGACTTTTTGTATCTTCAAAATAATAACTCTACAAATCTTATCGTGTTAATGTCAAGTGATGCGTACATCTTTAGTGTGTACTGTATTATGGCCACATACTGCAGAGAATTGTTTTCTTTTTATACCTATGCCACCATAAAGGTGGGGGTATATAGGAATTGTTGTGTCCATCTGTCTGTCACAGTCTTGTGAATGCAACTTAGTCCCCCAGTTTTTGATGGATTGCCATGAAACTTGGTAAATAAAATGGTCATCATCTGAAGATGTGCATATCAACAAATCTCAGTATTCCTGCTATATTTTTTAGAGTTATTGCCCTTTTTGACTTGAACTCTGATATAGTGTATGGCAGAATCTTGTGAACACATCTAGTGTTCAGTTTTCACTGGATTGCCATGAAACTTTGTAAATGTTGGGTCATCATTTAAAAATGCACATATCAACAAATTACTTTCCTCCTGCAATATTTGTTACAGTTGTTGCCTATTTGTGTTGCAGCCGAATGAAGTATATGACAGAATCTTGTGAATGCAACTAGTCTTGCAGTTTTTGATGAATCACTGTCAAACTTGGTGCATTTTATGGTCATCTTTTGAAGATGTGCATATTGATAACACTTCTGTAATTTTTGTTGGAGTAATTGCTTTTGTTGACTTCAGTTTGGATGTAGTGAATGACAGAATCTTGTGAACATAACTAGTTTTATAGTTTTCATTGTTTTGCCATGAAACTCTATACATTTTATGGCCATCTGAAGATGCGCATGTCAATAAATCACTATGGTATTGCATTTTTTGTTAGAGTTGTTGCCCTTTTTGTCCTGCGGTTAAATACATTGTTAAACAGAATCTTGTGAATTCAACTTGTCATAGTTTTTTATGCATCACTGTGAAACTTGGTTCATATTAAGGTCATCATCTCAAGATGCACACTGACAAATCTTTGTGCTTCTGTGATTTTTGTAAGAGTTATTGCCTTTTTTTACTTACAACTCGATGAAATATATTACAGAATTTTGTGAATGCAATAACTCATGCAGTTTTCAGTGGATTGCTGTGAAACATAGTACATACTATGGTCATCATCATAAGATATTCATGTTGACAAATTGTATTCACACTATTTTTTGAGGATTTTGAACTTCTTTTTACTTTAAACTCGTCTCCATCATAGGGGTAGGGGTAGGATGTGGGAGAGGTGGTGTTATATTTATATAAGCATTCCTTATTACAAATTTCATGTATGACATGATATCATTTACAATGCTGTCTGGTGTTTTTATTATTTACCCAGTGATAAACCCATGCTTGATGATAAGCCCACCCCACCCCACTTTTTCAAAATTTGGCATTTGTAAAAAAAATAAAGATACCTTTGTAAGCCCACCCCCTACTTTTGTTAAATTTGTTAGACTGACCTACTGGTGTAATCATGGGAGAAATACTGTAAACTGTTGGCATTATTTTATGCCGTTGGACTAGTTACATTGGTATACCAGAAGTGGATTTATATCCTTGTCATATTCTTTGTAGGGGGCATGAAGTGTGATCTATGTCCTTTCATCAGATATGACCTGTATGTCACAAATTTTGTTTCCTCTCAACAACTTTCCAAAGACTCGATGGATTGAAAACAGATTTGGTGTCAAGCTTAATATGAAGCCTTGATCAAGTTCAATTTTTACCTTTCAAAATTTGAACAAGTTTTGGCCCCTGTTTTCATATTCAACCTGAGTTTTTCATATTTTAGTGGGAGCATGCCTGTCATATTGATACATTTTCGTCTCAAGTAATTTCTGGTTAAAAGGTAGATGTTTACTTTTAATGATGAATTTTAAGTTTTTAAGTTTGAATGCCTGAGCGTGTCTGTAATGCTCTGTTGTTTTCCTGATTTAGATGGAGAGAGATAAGTCTTCTAAATTAAAGCAAGTCATAATATCCCTGAAGGAACAGGAGCAAAATTATCTGGAACTGCTACAGAAACTATGGGTCAGTGGATTGTTATTTGCATGCCATCTGACTGGTTATATTACATGTAGTTCTGGGATGGATTGTGTAGTAAAAACACTCACAGTATTGAAGAAAAATACTTTGTTTCTAATTTCACCAACATATGTCTGAAAAATTAGTCATGACTTGAGACATCTGATTGTTCAGTTTTAAATCAGACTTGAATTTCAGCCAATCAGAGCGTAGGATTCCAGTCATTTAAGTCCAGATTTCAGTTGTGTTGGTGAAATCTAGGCTTGGGCTTGGGAATTCATGGTTTACTTATAATGGTAGATCACAGTAATTAAATTGTCATGTTGAACATCAGAATCTTTATATGTAATTCCATCGCCTGCTGCTGATAACCAATCTTGCCTTTTTTTCTCACATCTAATGCATACCTGCCATATTCCCAGACAGTGTTGGGGTTTTTTTTTACCCAAAAAGTGTGTTTTTAGGTCCCCAGGGAGGTCAGTGCGTGTGACCCAAAAAAGCAACGTCATCCAATTGAGAATAAGTTATCTTTTCTTATAAGCCAGTAGAAAATTACTGGAAATCAGATTGATAAAAAAGAAAATAACAATGTTTTCTCTGAAGCATTTAATAAACTTACAAACTAAAAATAGTAGGTAGACTTAGCATTGTCCAATATCTACACCACACACATACACATACATGTTCCCACATTCACATAAACACAACCACACAGACGTTAAATAATAAAAAAGTATACCCAGTTTCTGTCTGTTCATCTTTACATTCATCAGAGACAGGGTGACACTGTTGTTCAGACTTCCCCGAAGATCTTGTTGAATTTTTCTCAGCATAGAAAATAATCTTTCTGCATCTGCTTTGATGTGAGGGAGTGTGAAACATGCTCGTGTGGCCATGTTGATGGATCTCATACACTCTGGAATGACTAATGTCTATATGGTGTTTGCAGTAATTGTTAAAATAAAATGCTTTCCTTGTAGTCTGAGCTTTCTATGACCCTTCTCAGAGGAAACTCAGACTAATCCTTCCCTAATTACAGCTGTGTTTCGACATTTTGCCATAAAAAATGAATCACACTTGTACACTGTTCTGACTGCAGAAATAATCATGCTTTGAGTTTTAAATATGGAGTAAAATCCAACTTCAAAGAAATGTTGCTGCTGATCATGAACTTGCCAATAATCTTTAATAAAGATGGCTTAAACATTCTCATTCAAGGCAATGATGTATAATAACTTTTGTTCTTCAATAGGCATCTCTATGATTTACCTAACTTCAAACGAATTGGATTATTTCACTTACTCGGTACTGTACTTTACCTATGCAAATTAGCCTAATGGGTTCTCCCACAGCAGTGTTTAAAGGACTTGACATGGCATTACCCTATCTATTCTCAGCTAGTTAAGTAATTTGTCAAATGGTGGTTACTTATCTCTGACCGTCTTACCTTTTAATTGCCACTATGATAATCGGCTGTATAAACTGTATATAGTTTTACATGGGCTCTAAGCAGGACTGTTTACTGTTTATACAGACTACTTGCTTTGGACACATGTATAGTGGTGGTCAACAAATATTTCTCCCTATCTCTCTTTTTTTTTCCCCTAATATTACTGAAAATCTTGTTTTTCTAAACATGACCATGTTGGGGGGGTTGGGAGTAAAGAAATTGTGCTTTTCGTAGGACATGTGTTATGGCAGGTATGCTAATGCAATATACTTACAGTAGAAAAAAACATTTTTTGTCATTTGAAAGATATACATCATATGTCTGTCAAGTCTCAGATCTCAGATAAGACATTACATTTTCATATTTCAAAATTCAAGATTTAGTAAGTGTATTATTTGATACAAAAAGAGCAAGTTTTTCTTCAATATGGTGGCCAAGGCATCTAGACGTGAGAAAGTCAATTTACATCTACCGTCGTTACTCGCTTAAAAGTCGGATCCAACTGCAAATTGCACAGACCTAGATCTGCTGCTGCATAATGCGCCAGCATATCTAGGTCTATGCAGTTTGTTAGAACTGATCAGTAGAACAAACTATATAGACCTGGATCTGCCAGCGCATTATATGATGGCAGATCTGGGTTTATGCTGTTTGCAGTTGGACCTGACTTTTTATATGCAAGTATATACGGTACAACCATAAAGTTAAATAATGCTTTAAATGATTATATGTGTCAAAATGAAGGCTTTTGCATTAAAAAATACATCCATACATATGTCAGTTCCTTGATTGTGTGAGCTATTTCAACAGATGTAACCGAAGTGAATTCTTAAAAAAAATAGAACAAGGATGATTGTTATGATTTGATATCAAAATACAACTTTGTAAGTGGCATCAAAGTTTTTTGAGATGATCTTGCTTCAGTACTGTGTCATCCCTTGAAATAGCTTTTTTGTTAACTTTTTTGATTTTTGGCACTCAAATAATTCATATTTGATACAATGCATGTGTGTATAATGATTTTCATATATTTGTGATGAAAAAAGTTTGTGTAGAATGACATTACTTTTTCAGTTCTTTGTAAAATGACATTATTTTTTCAAGTTGGAGCATAAACATCACGTCAAAATAATGCTCATTGTGAACATGAACCATGTTGCAGTGTTATAATTTAGTTCATTAGCATGGTTCTTTTCTTTAACCATGGTAAAATCCTCATGAAAGATGTCCTATGATCATAGTCAGTACATGTAGTTAGGAATAATCACAAACACAAAACAAGTTAAAATTATTTCAGACATTTTTTTGGGGTAAAGATGATATTGGATTTTGATGTTCAAATGATACTATTTTGAGGCCTTATTTACCTCAGCTGTTCAAAATCTTTATATTATAATTTCTAATGTACATTGAAAGTTATTATACCCATGTTGAGGCAGGGATTATGTGACACTGCCTGTGTATGCTTACATGATATTGTCACATACCATAATACTCGCTTATAAGTCAGGTCCAACACAAATAAAATAGACCCAGATCTGCCGTTGCACAATTTGCGGGCAGATCAGGGTCTGTGTTGTTTGTACTACTGATTAGTCCTAACAAACTGCATACACACAAATCTGCTGGTGCATTATTATGCAATGGAAGATCTGGGTCTATGCAGTTTTCAGTTGGATCTGACTTATAAGCGAGTATATATGGTACTTCACCTATACCATTCAAGACAGAGATATATAATGTTTCCTGGGATATGGTTGGGAGTGGTCTGTAGATGTTCACAATGGTTTTATACATTTTATCTATCCCTTAGGGTGGAGTTTGCGATGGTGAAGACTTTTCAGGGTTAAAGCTAAAATAACTTAAAAAAGTGTGGGAATGTGCAGATGTGCTGTAGAGTTCTAGCTAATCTTCAGTAAATAAAATCATCATCCCATCTTTGTTTACTGATATGTATACTGTATATACTCGTGTATAAGCAGGTCCAATTGCAAACAACATAGACCCTGATCTGACATCGCATACTATGCCAGCAGATCAGGGTCTATGTTGTTCTACAGATTGGTTCTTACAAGCTGCATAGACCCAGATCTGCCAGTGCATTATACGATGGCAGGTCTTGGTCGATGCAGTTTACAGTTGGTATTGGCTTACACTTGAGTGTATATGGTAATGTTTATTGAATGCTTTGAAACCATTTAGAGTTTTGAATGACATACAGAATTTACAATTAGTTTTTTTTATGAGATACATATATAAAGTCTGCACATCATTTGTGCGCATATGGAAATGCTTTAAACAGCTGATCTCCAGACTGCATTTTACTTATTTTTTTAATATTTAAAAAAATGTTTTTTAATGAAAATCTACTAAATGATACTATAGAATATGGACACTCAACTGTAACACTTCTTGAAATTAAACAGCAGGATCCCACTGCTTTTGACATGAACAATATTGACAAAAAGTCCTCAGAAACAATTTACATTGATGCAATAAATTTTTTTGTTATCATAATACATCGAAAATATGGTGTTACTTGTTAAAAAAGATACTGAATTTCTCTGTTCATCCTTCCTGTAAAGAAATGATAGAAATCTATGTTGTTCACTTTTCTTGCTTTCAGTACTTGGTAGGGATTACAGTCTGGTTGTTTCAACCAGGCTCATATTCCATCTTTCATACATACTTGTATACACCCATGTAAATTATGCAGACAGGGGTGTGTAATTGAAATTTAATAAATATTTTTTTAAAAACATTATTATCTTTATATTTTTTAATTTGCAAATATTCTTCCTTTTGTTGACATTTTGGTTTTCAACTTCTAGTTACAAATTGAAGTTATGTAAGGTCTCTTTTGTACTAGACACAGTTTTTCATGATATACATGTAAATTACTTTTAAGCAGTGAAGCTAATGAATTCGTTCACATGTTGAGTTGATGAATTTATTTGTAACTCTTACCCTTGTAGCCTGGCCCCAGGGATGAGGTTGAGAGATTACAATCTTTGATAGAGCATCTCAAAGAACAGGAGAGGGGCTATACAACCCTCCTACAGAGAGTTTTGGTAAGTAAAGACAATTAATTTAGAACAGCCCTGATTTTTCAAGAAGAAAGATAACACATAATGAAAAGGCACCTATAAGCCCTTGTAACAGAAAGATGGAATTGTGTTATAGTGTCTTTGTCTTTATTTTAAACTGTGTGCCTACTATTTTATTGCAGTCTTGACTGCAAAGAACATTAATAAAAAAAATACACTTTACAAAAATGAAAATAATGTAGTGTGGAAGTTATTTCTCTTTTTTTGGTTTAAAATAACAATTTGTTAATAAGTTTATTCAGTAGCATTTTGTATATGCCTGCCATAAAGCAGAGTGTATTATGTTAGGATGTTGTCCGTCCATCTATTATCCATTTTGTTCCTGCAAAATAACTTGAATTGTGTGTCATCCACAGTTACCAACCTTGAAAAATCCTTAAATTTTAGGGGTTGCCTTGAAGTCTCAATGATTTTTGAAAAAGTTGGTTTTATCCTTGAATATTCCTTGAATTTTTTGACAAAACTCCCTGAATTTTTCCCAAAATTCTTTGGATTTATCTTGGTGAATACAAAACATTACATCTGAAGAAATTATATTGCATCTTAAATTCAGAAGTTTTGTTATTTAAATATTTTCCAAAAATAATGAATAGATAAATTCATAAAATGGGATATAATTGGATGGATCCAATGACACAGATAGTGTCCAGATGGAGTAGTGCCTTTTTTTAACTATGCATTAACTATGCATTTTTTCTTCTACATTTGTATCTGTTTATGAAGTGAAAATCAAAGTAAAATAAGGAGAAAGTTCCATTTCTGTAAGAAAAAAATACTCCTTGAAAACTTCTGGAAGTCATTGAAAACTCCTTCAAAGAAACAACTCTCTGAGGATGTATGAACCATGCTATTGATTTTGGGCTCAAAAGTGCAAATGTCAAGATCACTGACTGAAAGAAGAAAATTCTTTTACTGCACAATAACTTGAGTTCACCAGGATCTACAGTTACCAAACTTTGCTGATCACTTGCACTAGGGATGAAGAAGAATTCTGTTGATTTTGGGTTTAAAAGGTCATAGGTCAAGGTTACTGACTAAAAGAAGAAAAATGGTTTCTGCACAATAACATGAGTTCTCTAACATCTAATGTTACCAAGCTTTGTGGATATTTTGTACTTAGGGGAAGAATCCCTATCAATTGCGTGCTCAAAATGTCAAAGTTCAAGGTGACTGACAGAAAAAAGAAAAATGTTTTCTGCACAATAACTCGAGTTCTCCACCATCTACAGTTACCAAACTTTGTGGATGGCTTGCACTTGGGATAGGGAAGAACCCTATTGAATTTGGTCTCAAAAGATCAGATGTCGAGATCAATGTGACTAAAATAAGAAAAATGGTTTCTGCACAATAACTTGAGTTCTCCATCATCTACACTTACTTTGTGGATGGCATGCACATAGGTAGGGAAGAACCCTATTGATTTTGGAGTCAAAAGGTCAAAGATCAAGGTGACTGAAAGAATAAAAATGGTTCCCACACAGTAACATCAGTTCTATATACATACTGCAACCAAGCTTCATGGATGACTTGATTTTGGGGTCAAAAGATTAAAGGCAAAGGTCACTGACTGAAAGAAGAAAATGGTTTCTGCACACAAATTTCAGTTATCTACATAAAGGACTATTAAACATGGGGTTGGTGTATAATGTGCTGTTCATGGTACTCTTGTTAAAAATTTGATGTGCATTAGATTTCACAGGTAGCTAAATTATATTCCTTTTTTGGTCATGGTGTAAGTATGCTAGTACTGGGACTTGGGCTGTCTCACATGAATAGGTGTTTTTATAAAAGATTAAGTACAAATATAGCATTGGTTATCTACTACTAAGAGGAAACTTTCCATTCAACTTGTCAGAGTCTATGCTAGAGGGTGATTCGGGCAAAATTGTCATATTATTGCTTATCATTTGACCTAAATGTGCAGAGACAACGAAGTTTACTTAACCTTTTATTGAGTTGGTGTTTTCACCACACCCCATTCCCTTTTTGGCCATAGAATGCTGAGTATGATATAAACTTTTTTTTTTCGTCTGATCAAATAGTAATGTAAAACAGCTTAAACATAGTATTGTCATATTTTATGATCAACTTTTGTGTCAGTTTAATGATTATTTACGTCTTCAATTACATTTCAATCTTAAATGTCTACAATTACATTTCAATCTTCAAGATTCCTGTAGAAAATTTCCACATAAAGATTGAAGAAATTAGTGAAATTCCATGCATTTGTAGCCCAATCACAGGCAAATTATTATATGTAGTCTGTGGAAGTTTAGAGATTGATTGATAGTAAAAGTAAACAAGTTTATTTCATAATTCATCCTGTAAAAGTAGGAACAGACAGTGCTACAAAACTCAGATAGCATGATGCGCGGGGCCCCTATAAATCAAAATCAGGGCATTCCAATATTTTTAAGTGAGTTGCCCATTGGGCTTGTCAAAAAAAAGTGTTATTTAATTTGCCTGAACGAAATGTGGCATTTTCATTTTGAATTTGTTGAGAGACACTAGTAAATTGATAATATTCAGACCCCTATTGGGGCTCAACCACCTGCTGGGTCTCCATTTGTAGGTCCTTACATTTTATTGAGGGACACTGGTAAATTATTAATATTCAGCCCTCTGTTAGGGTTTCATTTGTAGGTATCTCCAACTTGTAGAGCAAAAACTGGTAAATTATATATATTCTCCCCCCTGCTTGGGTTCTGTTTGTAGGTCCCTCCAACTTGTTGAGAGACACGGGTAAATTATTAATATTCAGCCCCCTACTGGGGCTCATTTGGAGGTCCCTCCAGCTTATTAAGAGAGACTGATAAATTATTAATATTCACCCCCCTGCTGGGGCTCTGTTTGTTAGTCACTCAAACTTGCTGAGGGACACTGGTAAATTATTAATATTCAGCCCCTGCTGGGGCTTCATTTGGAGGTCGCTCCAGCTTGTGAATATTGTCTGCCGAATTGTATCAAAAGCTATAAACTTTGTGTACAAAGTGAAGTATGTGTCTATTTCTGTTCTTCGTATTTCATTGGTTACCTATAATTAGCACTAACTTGTCCTGCATGAATAATAATGAGCTGTCCTTTGCTCACTTGACTTGGTAATGCATCACTGGTTAAATATATTGAGCAGCACCTATGCAGTTGTATTACAATTAAGCTAAGCTGGGGGATTAGCGACTTACAAATGTCTCCAATACAATGTTTTTCGCCCATAAGGAACTGAGGTAATTACATTGTATTTTAATCCCTTTACTTCAAAGAGTTGTTAGCCACTGGTTCTATGGATATATGGAGTGAGTGTTTTATGTAATTATGACACATCCACAATACTACGACATGAACTAACTACAAAATTTGAAGCTACTATTTTTACTGATTGATATTAAACAAGACCAATGCCTCTAAGAAATAATTTCTGTTTTCAACTTTGATTGAGAATATGTGGAGATTTTTGCAGCATTTAGAAAATGAAACTACTGAGTATTGGTTTTACGAGACTTGGAGAAAACATTGCTTCTAATGAAATCAGATGAAAAAAAATTAGTTGACAAAGTCTGAGAATTTTTTTCAGAAGTACACCATTTTGAGAGGCATTACACACAGAAAATTAGTCAGTTTTAAGAATTTTATATTTTTTTATTTAAAGTATAGCCATTTCAACACTTTGTCAAAATAATAGTAAACAAATATGGCCCTGTCAGGCAAGTGGATTTTGAATTTGGGCAACTGATTTTTTTTAAGCCACTTGCCCTGAGCCTGTGTCTGAAACAAAATTTCTTTAGGCACTGACAGAGGGTTTGTATGTTGATCTTTGTCGTCTGTTTCAAATAGTAACCTATCTTTGATGTTGCCATCTTTTGCTGGATCCAAACAAAATTTGATATATATTTTTCTAAAGCTCAATGGGTATTTCTTTATTTTTAGCCCACCTAAAGTAAGCTTATAGTATGGTCCTGCATCCATCAACCATTGTGCATTGTTTGTCTGTCAACAATTGCTTTTTACCACTCTGGAGTCCATATTTCTGATCCAAATTTCAATCAAACTTGGAACAAGGTATTTATATCATCAAAATCTTTGACGAGTTTGATAATGAGCGAGATCCATGCATAGTAATGAGGTGTTCTTGCATCTGATTGGTTAACCTTGTTTCCACTCTCAGGCTATATTTCTGATCCGATTTTGATCAAACTTGGAATGCTTGTGTCATTAAGATCTTGGACAAGTTAACAACAAGCGAGATCTGCGCATACTAATGAGGTGATCTTGCATCTAATTGACTGAGCTTGCTACCACTCTTAAAACAACATTTCTGATTCAGTTTTGATCAAACTTGAAATAGGTGCTTATATCATTAAGATCTTGGATGAGTTTGACAATGAGCGAGAGCAACAAATATTAATTAGGTGATCTTGCATCTGATTGGCTGAGCTTGTTACCCCCTCTGGAAGCCATATTTCTGATTTGATACTGATCAGACTTGAAATATGGGCTTATATCATCAAGAACTTGGTTCGATAATGAGTTAGTGAGATCCACGCATATTAGTGAGCTAATCTTGCATCTGATTGGCTGACTTTTTTACCATATTGGAGGCTGTATTTCTGATTTGGTTTTTGTCAGACTTGGATTATATGCTTATATCATCAAGATGTTGAATGCATTTCATAATGAGCGAGATCCACATGTACTAGTGAGGTGATCTTGCATCTGATTGGCTAAGCTTTATACCACTCTGGAGGCCATATTAATGATTTGATTTTCATCAGTCTTGGAATAAATGCTTATATTGTCAAGATTTTGGAGAAGTATGATAATAAGTGAATACTGTAATCTTGCATCTGATTGGCAGAGTTTGTTGCCAATTTGATAAAACTTGAAATGTAAGCTTATATCATCAAGATCTTGGATAGATTCAATAATGAGGGAGATCCACACATATTAATGATGTAATCTTGCATCTGATTGGCTGAGCTTGTTGACACTCTGGAAGTCATATTTGTGATCTGATTTTGACCAGACTTGGAATATATGCTGATATTATCAAGATCTTGGACAATTTCAATAATGAGCAAGATCCATGCATATTAATCAGGTTATCTTGCATCTCGTAGGCTGAACTTGTTACCAATTTGGAAGCCATACTTCTGATCCAATTTTGGCTTATGTCATTAAGATATGTTTTTGTTATGAGCAAGGTCTGTGGATTTTATTGAGGTGATCTTGCATATCATTGGTTTAGCTTCTTACCACTTGAGAGACTGTGTTTATGGCCTGAGTTTAATTAGACTTGGTATATAGGCTAATATTGTCAAGGTGTTAGATGATTTTTATTATGACCGAGACCAATGCATAGATCTATGAGGTGGTCTTGCGTCTGATACAGAGAACATTTTTACCACTCTAGAGACTGTATTTTTGATAGGATTTTCAACAAACTTGGTAAATAGACCTATGTCGTGAAGATCTTGAGTGAGTACGAGTATGAGCGAAATTCATGAATATTATTTGATGTGACCTTGCATCTGATTGGCTGAACGGGTCAACATCCTACAACTATATTTTTGTTCAGATTTTGATCAAATTTGTTAAATAGTATTATGAAGATGCTGGATGTGTTTGATTAGGGCAGAATCTACATATAATAATGAGGTAATTTTGTATCTCATTGGCCAAGCATGTCACCACTCAAGAGTCTGAATTCCAGTTTGGAGTTTGCTCCACCTTAAGCTTATATTATCATTGTCATAGTTAGGTTCTATAATAATTAAGATCAGTGCATATTAATGGGATACCTTAAATCTGATTGGCTGAGTTTGTTAACTCTCTAAACCTAAAGACTTTATTTCTCATTCATTTTTTTATAAAACTTGGTAAATGGGTTTATATGATCAAGATCTTGGATGACTTTGGTTCTGAGGAAGAGACTGTGCATATTGATTATGTCATTATCTTTAAAACACTTTTATCAGGATATAGTAAAATGGGTTTAAGTCCAAATAATATAAAGTGTGGGACATAGTGTACCTAATTTGTGTACTTACAATAGTACATGTGCCTGTCTAGTGAAATGGTCAACTGTAAAGTTATGTGAGTGATATCAGGCCTCTTGATTATATAATAAAACAGCTGTTTTAAGCAACTTCTTTGAACATTACAAATTTTGACTCTACACCCACTTCTTCCCATTTTTCCACCACTTGCCCTTTTCTGGAGAAGTCACTTTGCTCTAAGTGTGGACCCTGGCTTTTCTTTTGTACATCAGCATTGCAGTAAACTGACATTTGCTAATTAATAAACATTGTGTTTAAAATGTACAAAGGTGTGTCACTGTTTTATTTTGACCTTGGGCATGTTGCTTTGAAGTTTTAGTGAAGTGACAGATACAAATAACCCTCAACAGCCTACTACTGTAATGACCTTTGTGTTGAGATTGTGTTAAATTTGTACAAATAGAATGAGTCTAAATAATTAGAATAAATAGTATACATTGTATTTGGTATGATTACAGTAATTTACAAGATAAACAAGGATTAATGGTTCATCTTAGTGAACATTAAACATATAAATAATTAAAATCATTGTTAAGCATATAAGTACAGGATTTAGATTTCTTTTTGCCTTAGCTTTGTCAGTGTGGTCACAGAACTTTTCCTCAAGATAATAAAGTCTTTTGACAGGTATTTTATTAAAGATAACCAGTGATTAGAAAATAGAGTATGTATACTTGTTTCATCTCTTTAATTTTACAACAAAATTGGAGGATACCCTTATTGTTATTGCTCAAAATAAAATTGATGAAACAGAGTTATTGAGTTGGTCTGATACAGAGACCTTTTTCACCACTCTAGAGACTGTATGTTTGATAGAATTTTGATCAAACTTGGTAAACAGGCCTATGTCTTCAAGATCTTGAGTGACTATGAGTATGAGCAAAATTCATGCATATTATTTGATGTGACCTTGCATCTGATTGGCTGAACTTTTCAACATCCTAGCAACTATATTTTTGTTCAGATTTTGATCAAATTTGTTAAATAGTATTATGAAGATGCTGGATGTGTTTGATTAGGGCAGAATCTACATATAATAATGAGGTAATCTTGTATCTCATTGGCCAAGCATGTCACCACTCAAGAGTCTGAATTCCAGTTTGGAGTTTGCTCCACCTTAAGCTTATATTATCATTGTCATAGTTAGGTTCTGTAATAAGTAAGATCAGCGCATATTAATGGGATACCTTAAATCTGATTGGCTGAGCTTGTTAACTCTCTAAACCTAGAGACTTTATTTCTCATTCATTTTTTTTATATAAAACTTGGTAAATGGGTTTATATGATCAAGATCTTGGATGACTTTGGTTCTGAGGAAGAGACTGTGCATATTGATTATGTCATTATCTTTAAAACACTTTTATCAGGATATAGTAAAATGGGTTTAAGTCAAAATAATATAAAGGTTGGGACATAGTGTACCCAATTTGTGTACTTACAATAGTACATGTGCCTGTCTAGTGAAATGGTCAACTGTAAAGTTATGTGAGTGATATCAGGCCTCTTGATTATATAATAAAAACAGCTTTTTAAAGTAACTGTTTTGAACATTACAGATTTTGATTCTACACTCACTTCTTCCCATTTTTCCACCACTTGCCCTTTTCTGGAGAATTCACTTTGCTCTAAATGTGGACCCTGGCTTTTCTTTTGTACATCAGCATTGCAGTAAACTGACATTTGCTAATTAATAAACATTGTGTTTAAAATGTACAAAGGTGTGTCACTGTTTTATTTTGACCTTGGGCATGTTGCTTTGAAGTTTTAGTGAAGTGACAGATACAAATAACCCCCACCAGCCTACTACTGTAATGACCTTTGTGTTGAGATTGTGTTAAATTTGTACAAATAGAATGAGTCTAAATAATTAGAATAAATAGTATACATTGTATTTGGTATGATTACAGTAATTTACAAGATAAACAAGGATTAATGGTTCATCTTAGTGAACATTAAACATACATATGATTGAAATTATTGCTAAGCATTCAGATCATATAAGTACAGGATTTAGATTTCTTTTTGCCTTAGCTTTGTCAGTGTGGTCACAGAACTTTTCCTCAAGATAATAAAGTCTTTTGACAGGTATTTTATTAAAGATAACCGGTGATTAGACTAGAGTAGGTATACTTGTTTCATCTCTTTAATTTTACAACAAAATTGGATGAGGCATACCCTTATTGTTATTGCTCAAAATAAAATTGATGAAACACAGATTTACTGAGTTGGTCATATAAGGATCATGTGCTACAATGACATGTTCAAATAGTATAAATGACTCACAAATAGACTAATACACACTTTATTTTAATTATGCATACATAGATACATACATGCATTATGCTAATCAATTAAATTAAAAATGATTGGGCTACCATTTAAACAGAGATGTTGATCCCTACCAGATGTAGAGGATGTAATTGGTATATCTGTTTAATGATGCTACTAGAAAGCTCTGGATCAGATAGGATGATTTGTATTATCAGATACTGAACACAGTCTTTTTTGTGGTCAGGTTTGTTAAAGTGTTTAGAAACTGAGATCTCCTTATTGCAGATATCCCTTTGTAACTTGACCAACCTCGATAGTATTTTCCTAGTTTCTTTATAAAAAGCGAGTAACTGACTTGAGAGTAGCAAACACTTGGGTTGTTGGTGTTCAAAAACTGGGTTTTTTTTTTTTTGTTGGTGGTTCATCTCTTCATAACTGTTGATGCAGAAAAGCTGGATAGAAGCGCTGATGCACTTCCATATATGCTTATCGGGCTCTCTGTGGATTTGGGATCTATAAGATTGGTATCCTGCAGATGGTCACCTTCACTTCTGATTATGTTTAAACTGGAGGAAGGTACTGGAAGAAGGCAGGTGGAGGCATTCCCTACTGTCTGCTGGGGTGGTCTAGTCACCCCTGGTCTCTGACTGGTTTCATTATCTTTGTAACTCATCAGAGGAAAAGTTCCTCTTGATTTATTTTGTTTTGCTGAATCAATCCCTAACACCATGTGCTTTTTAACAATGGGGCTGTGTATCAGCATAGATTGGACCTTTAGAGAAAAATATGTGTAGCTTAGGCCCAAATTAAATAGAAAAAGATACTAGTAATAACAGCTAACCTTTATTATTATCCTCCGACACATGTTTGAGGACCTGAGCAAAGAAAACATTACTGTCAGACTTGACACGAAATGTCCATCAATTAAGTCTTGCGTATTTTCAATTTAGTATGTCTGCATGCTGTCAAAAAAATAAATAATGTTAAAAATAGTTGAGTGGCATAAAATACTATTGTTCTCTTTAGTTTTATGACAGAAAAATCATTTTAATAGCATTAATACAGTACCTCCTATTATCGCTTTGCTGTCTCTTTTCCTATCTCCAAGGTGAAAATTCTCCCCTCCAATTAATAATTGGAGGTCTTGAATAGAAACAATACAGTTCCAGTCCAGTGCCTTAGTCACTTCGATCAGTCAGAAAATAGTATCCTTCTTTTCTTTAGATATTGTTGGTGAAATATGTCCTGGATGCTTGAAGATTTATTGTTAATCTAAGTGTCTTTTGCCATTAATTCATTCACTAGTATCCTTCTTAGTGCAATTGACCTTTTAAATCCCCAGTCCTTGCATTTTAGTTCTTTATCAGTATTCCTTTTTGGTCATTTAATAGTTTTTTGATCATATCTTCTGCACACGCTAGTTTTGTGGTGCTGACATAAATTTAATCCCTGTTGGTACCAGTCTTATGGTTAGTTTTACCCTTGACATTTTTTCCAGCTTTTTGTTTTGTTGTTTGACAGTTTCTTTCAGCCTTTTAGCAATGCCAAAGCAAGTTGGCAAGTGTGGTAGCAAGAAGGCATTATGGGACACCCACCCCACTAGTTTAGCATTTTCGAAGAGTGAGTATTTACATGGATGCCTCATCTGTACTTTGTGGGCAGATGATATATGGGATTTAGCAGAAAGCCATTGCTCTTACAAATGGAGGAAGGTTGAAGTGTCTTCTTTCTCTGCATCTATGTCTCCATTCCAGAGAGGGGTCATTGGCACTTCCGGGATACCAGGTACCAGCCATTGGGCATGAATTACTGGGTGTTAATTACCAGGGAGTATCCCACTGCCTTTAGGAAAAGGGACTGAGCTGATACCCACCCCTTTCCTATGTTTCTTTTGAAGCTTTATGGGGTATGGGGACTCTGACCACCAGGTGGTGATCTTAAAATTTACTTCCCATGGTACCATGGATGAGTTTTCCTCAGCTTCATCGGCAAGTAGATTCCGTACCACCCTTCAGCTTCATTATAGAAGGAAATGGAGGGGGACCATCTCTCATCTCCTCGATTGAGAAGGGATTCCTATTCTACTTGTCTGAGGAGAGGATCAGACAGTTTGGTCTTGCACAGAGACAGGATGATGAACTGTCCATTTTAGTGCACTAAAATGAGTTAGAGGAGAAACCAGTTGAGTCTGTGCCTGTCCCCATCTTCATCCCACACTGGACAAAGGAGAGAAGATGAGGATGTATTTACTTTTGACAAGCCAGTCAATGAAATTTACTGCCTTCCTTCTCTGGAACTGTGCCTGAAACCTTCCTGAACTTAAGACATGAGAATTCTTTCTAGTTTGGAGACACTCTTGGGGACACAAAAGAAAACAGATCTTATATTGCTTCCCCATTCGATGATGGTAAAAAGTATTGCTCAGAGATTGGCACAAAGTCATGAGGCAGTCAGACAGCAGAGGGGTGGGTTTCAACAGGCTGACTAACCAGCATTGCTACCTAAGCCTTCTGGCCTGAATTAGACTCAAGTGGGTATTGCCATGGGGACTTTGGCTCACATACCTGTTAAGATGCTTGAGGCTATGGAGCTTAAGGCATGCATTTAATCATCATTGCCTTGCATGTCTATCTTTTCTCTGTGGCTTTCTTTAACCTTGTAAGGGAGGAGTCTTTGTTTCTGGTTACCTTATAAAGATTCCTGGAGGCAATAGCCCAAACAGCGAAACATTCTTCTAGTCAAAGGCACTGTTGGCGGAGTTACTCTATCTTTGAAATGATGCTGTGTGGATTCTTCTAAAAGTGCCTTTTAATATGGAGATGGCAGCCTCAGTCAGGAATGCCATTAGGTCGAACTAATCGGCAGTCTCCATAGACCTCCAGAATGCATATCGTCACATCCCCATCTTTTCATCCCACAGGAAATTATTGTGGTTCTGTCTGGACAAGGAGGTCTTTCAATTTCAGGCTCTTCCCTTTGGCCTAACTTCCTCTAGGGTTATAGAGCAGCTCTCACTAATACTCTCAAGTTTTTAGTGGGTTTCATGGTTGGGCTGGACCCTCAACTCACAGATCTTATCAGGTGTTTTGAACTCTAGAGATCAGTTTCTTGCTCATTAATGCCTAGGTGGATCCTTTTGTGTATCATGTATGGTTGTTACCTAGGCCTCCTTCTTTCCTTAGCATTGACTAGGAGAAAGAGTGAAATTCATGCCTTATTGGTGGAAGAGGGTTAACCTAGTTTTGTGGCCAAGAATCAGCTACCTTTAGTAGATCCCGAACCAATTTAAATCACTAGTCTCAGCCACATTTTGTGCCAGGGATGATAAAGATAGACTTCTTTGTCCAGTCAGAGCTTTGTGTTTTGATTTGGCTAAATTAAAAGGGAAAAGGAGTGGTAGGAAATGTCTCTTTATTTCTCTGAAAGGTACTTCTGATATCTCAGTGGCCACCATTTCAAGGTGAATTAGTTTGACTATCAAACCTATCAATCTCTCACTGAGAGAGATCTTTCCTTTATGAGAATCAAGGTCCATGAGGTTAAGACTATTGCTACATCTTGGTCTTTCTTGATGATTCCTCACTGGATGATCCTATGAAATCTGCCTATTGGCATTCTCATTCTACTTTGTCCTCGTTCTACCTGTTTGATGGCGCTCAAGAGTGAGGGCGTGTAAGCGGTAGGTCTGATTGTGTCAGCTCAACAAGTTGTCATCAAGTCATCTCTCAGTCTACAGTAGAATCCTGCTGGTAAGAGGTGGTAAGTTTTTGATAACCGCTACTTTGGGGCCATCCGCCTCCCACAGAGCTGGCAAATACAGCAACCTAATAATAGGTATTGTATTACTGATATTACAATGCAGTATTTAGGGGTAAAACTAATTCTAATTAGGTAATACTTACCTGCTATTATTACCATATTCCCTACTCCCTTCACGCTCTGATATCATTAGTCTTGGTCCAAGGAAAAGAAGGACGGTAATTTGATTGATCGGAAGTGACTAAGTCATCTGACTGGGACAGTGTTGTTTTTATTCTAGACCTCTGGTTACTAACTTGAGGAGGGAATTTTCACCATGGACTGGGAACTAGTGTCAGGTAAAGAGATGGCAACATAATTAATAATAGTTAAGTACTAGCTAATTAAAAATAGTTTTACCCACCAAAACTACATTTATAAATAAAAAGTTTGATAGAAAAACTATTGGAGTACATCAGGATGATATTAAAACTGAAGCAACAGCTAATCCGAAACTGAAAATGAACTTTTAATAATCAAGTCTATAAATATTTTTTATTACAACTTTTTATACCTCTCTTTTGAATGTTTTTATAATAATTTGCACAAATATTTGGCCGCTTCATTCATTTTCTGGCAAAAATGTCCCTAATACACAAACACACACACACACATTGTAAAATAATCTCCAGTGATTGGGAAAATATCTGTATTAGTTCAAGTAGTTTGTAATATATTTTGCATATCTGTTTGAAGTTTATTCCATCACATGGTGTAGGTTTTCTATGACGAACAGTGCAGTCTCATTAATTTACTGGACACTGTTGCCATGGAAACCATTGCATAAACTGCATTAGCAGTTTAATAGGATTAATTTGATGTAAGTTAAAGTTTTAATTTGATAATAGAAAGTTGGATAAGTTAGATGAGACTTCACAGTCTTATGTTTTTCTTATGTATTCAAGTCCTTTCGAGATGAAGTTCCACCTCGTGTGGCAGTGAATGGCATCAACAGTCGTGATCCTACCCCAAATGTGGATTCTGTGGATGACACCCAGTCTCATGATCTAGATGTCAGGTCGGAAACATCAGAACCAGTCTCAGTAAGTTGTTGCACAAAATCTTTTTAATAAAGCTGTTCCATAGCCCCACTAAAAAATAAAAAAGAATATAACAGCATGCCTATTGTACTGAAATTCATTAGGAGTGTTGAATGATTTTTCTTACAAGCATGGTCTAGCTTAATTTAATATCCAAGCCTGAAAAGTAAATTAAAGGTATAAAACTTGGTCTAGCCACAGTTCAGTATGAAAGTTAAATTTAAGGAATAGAAATTGGTTAAACTCAGATACTTCATATTTATCCATTGTTCAGTTTTAGTCCTAATTAAAAGATCTTTTTGAGGTCATCATTACTTTGTTAATTGATTGAAAAACTTCAGTCTGTGATTCTCCATGATTTCAGATGTGTTTATTCCATAGCATGCTGTTGTATGTGTTCATAATGTTCTTTTCCTCTTTGCTTACACTTACATGCTTCCTTTGCTTATTTTCCACATCTGCCAAATGGACGTTGGCTGTGATGTTTATTTTTTTGTTAAGTTTTGATTCTATGGATGAGTAAGTTTTTTCCAATCCAGATGTATAAATAGCTAGTATTGAACAACTATTTTTAGTGGAACATATAGTTGAAGTCTCTATCTTCAGGATTTTTTTCAAATTGAACAGTTTTTGCTTAGTTCTCCATTAAAAGGTTTTTAGTGTGCATCATCAAATTCACAGCTGCAGCTGAGATGATGCTTCAGTGATAATTTTTTGTTAAACTGTTAGCAGAGTACTACTAGGTGTGATTATAATGGTAGAGGATACAGTTTACAGACAGTTTAGTGAAAACAGGACAGGGCGCTTAAGTTGATTAGTTTTTCATATTAGGGAAAAATAATTAAGGAATGAAGCCTGAAAAGTATAATAAAATGTATTGTAAAACTTTTGGTTTCTGTTTTTCTGTTTTTTTTTACCAAAAACTTTTATATTTGTGGAAAGGGTATAAACTTCATATCATATTCATAAAAAAACTGTTTAATAGCAGTGATACAATACCTGCTAATATTGTGTTGCTGTATCTTTTCCTGTTACTAGTCCCCAGTCCAAGGAGATTATTTCCTCCTCCAGATAGTGATTGGAGGTCTAGAATAAAAAACATGATCCCAGTCTGATAGCTTAGTCAATTTCCAATAATTGGAATATCACCCTTTTCCTTTTTCTTCATGCAGTTCTTGCATGTCTTATGGGTGCTCAATGCTCAATGTTTTCATTATCTAAGTCATCTTTTGGCATTTTCTACTGTCTATCATATCCTTGTTTGTGTTGCATTTGTTATTTTCTCATAAGTCCTTGCAGAGGTTTTATGTATATGCTTCCCTTTCATTGAATTTGTGGGTTTTGATTACCTTGCTATGTTCATTTTCCATCCCTCTATTAGTAACTGGTTTTAGGATAAGCATTACCTACTCAGTTCTTATTCAGGTTAATTGTTTATTTCTTGTATTTCCTTTCAGCGTTCATTATGCCTCAAGGTGTGGGTAAATGAGGTCATAAAAAGGCTGCTAGGGATACACACCCACCCATTTGTTTGCTTAGCATGTACTATGTGTGAATGCATGGATAGTTGTCCTGTTTGTTGCCTTTGGCCTGATGAGGTATGGAACTTAGTGGAAAGTTGCCATGCCTATAAGGCCAGAAAGAACAGACCTGCTTCTTCCTTTTTAGGGGTCCCGGGTGGCCGCGTGGTCTAAGGCGCTCGCCTTTACAGATCACTGACATCCCACCTCTGTCATTGTGGGTTTGAGTCTCAGGCTCGACCAACGTGGGTATGTGAGAAAGCTTGCCAGTAGCTTCCCATGGGTCAGTGGTTCTTCCCGGGGTTTTCTCGGGTTCTTCCTCCACCAAAATATACTGGCCGCCATGTATAGCCTATCGTGTGCTGAAAAATGGCATTAAACCCATAACAACCAACCAAAATCTTCCTCTTTATCACCTGAAGACCCCCTATATTCCCAGGAGAGGTCTATGGCACTTCCTGATTTAGGTTAGTAGCCAGCTCCTGTAAGGGAGGAGACTCTGGCTTTTTCCGGGTTACAGAAATCACCTGCTTCTGCAAAGGTGGGATCACTGAAACATGGAAGTTGTCACAAGGGAGCGATCCTCGGCACAACCTGGTGGAGGGAATTTGCCAGCACCTAGTGGCGAATTCCGCCTTCCAGATGCAAAGGAAGCACTGTCTTTTTCTCGCTCAAGTAGACCTGTGTTTAAATAGAGAGGATCTGCATCAGAGTCAAGTTCACCAAACAGAAACTCACAATAAGGTCTACATAATCTGACCAGTCATTGCCCAGTGCCTGCTCACCAGATAGTGTGTCAAGTGACACTCACCGAGGATCTGTCACTGGGTGCCTGGCACAGGGGCATTGGTCACTAGGTACTGGTCACTGGGCAGTGTGTAAAGTGACAGTCATTGAAAGACTGTCACCAGTCACCAAGCACTGGTCACCAGGTAATGTCCCAAGTGACATTTACTGAGCGTATGTCGCCTGGCTCCAAACAACGGTTGCCAGACACTGGTCACTGGGCACCAATCACTTGGTATGGTGTGTGGTACTGATCTCCCATTTTCTGTCTGCAAGCACCAAGCATCAGACAACGAGCACTGCGAACCCTCCTTTCTGTATGATTCTGTTCAATCCCAAGGGGGACAGAGTTTTGATTACCCGTCATGGGGAAGGGATTGGGTTGACATTCTCCTTTCTTGATGTTCCCATTCAACCCCTATTAGGCTTGGGTACTCCTACCGGCCAGTGGTGAGTCTGCCATGTCTCCTTTTTTCACCATGACACCATGGATGACTTTGCTGTGGCTTCATGGATTAGTAGACTGGGCACACTGTAGATCATCTCCACCCCCTCTGGCCTCATTATCGAGGGCAGGGGAGGGTGACCAACACTGTGCACCTTCTGCATCGAGAAGAAATCATCAGTCTCTTTCTCTAGGGAGAGAGGAACAAAAGGTTAGTCTCATCCTCCAATGAGGGAGATAAGATGGAATATTCCTGTCTCACCCCGAGAGTATAGACAGGACAGTGAACTGTCAAATTTGGTTCACACAAATTTTACAGGACAATGAACTGTCAAATTTGGTTCACACAAATTTGTTCCCAGAAGAACCAGTCACATCAGACCCTTCTCTTTTTGAGTCTCCATCTTTGTCCCACTCTACATGTCAGATGACAGAGGAAGAGGAAGCTTGGACCTTTGTCAAGGCAGTAAATGAGGTTGACTGCCTCATTCCCACAGATCTGTGTCCAAAATCAACTTAATCGTTGGACACTAATATCCTCTCCAGTTTGGAGATGCTGTCCGCGGCACAGTCTAAATCAGACTTTCTGTTGGTCCCTCACTCAGCGATGGTGAGGGAGCTAACTTAGAAGTTGTCTTGAGGCCAAGAAGCAGCCAGATAGAAAAAGGGGTTGTCTCTCCCATCTGATATGCTTAAGCCCCTGGTTTCAGCCTTTAGTTATAGTCCATGCACCCATTTTGACCCCATAAGTCCCTGCATTGGACTCTGGTACTTCCCAGGTGGAAATTTTGGCAAGGGACCTGGGCCTATCGCCCCATTAAGTCTCTCGAGGCTTTAGAGGTGAAGACTTTTACACTAGTTACCATAGCCTCCCATGCCAATCTTTTTTCTCTTGCCTTTTTAAGTCTGTTGGTCTGTCGGAATTGTTGTCTCTGGCTGCATCGCAGAGATTGTTGGAGGCCATTGCCTAGACATTGAGACGTGCTGTCAATATCCATGGTGCTTTCTGCAGAGCTTCATCCCTAATCCTTTTATGAGCTGCCTTGTTTGATGTGGAGATGTTATTCGGAGGGCTAATTCCTACAGTGGTCTCACTTGACTTGAGGGATCAGCAACACCAGTCCTGGCTAAGCTGTGAAGAAATGCCCACTTAAATGTTTTCAGTAGAGGAACCAAAAGAACTGTCAGACCCAGTTTTAAACTCCTTTCTGCCCATCTTTCTCATGATGAGGTGGCTGGAGGGGCCAGGGCAGGAAATCTTTGGGCCCCTTCCTCTTCCTTAAAGAGAGAGGCAATCATCCCCAGGGAGTCACACACACTCTCCTGCTAAGTTCCCCTCTTCTTATTGCTCCAGTAGGTGCCAGATTGAGCCTTTTTTCAGAGGCTTGGTTGGTCCTCACTGCATGCGTCCATTCCAAAATAAAGAATGGTTACCAGCTTTGCTTCTGGGACCTTCCACCTCTCTCAGGGAACCCCATTTGGATTCAACAGTTCCAACTGGTATCTTTATGGGAAGAGTTGTACAACCTTCAAAGAAAGGGCACAGTAGAAAGGGTGATGAACATCCAAAATCTAGGATTTTATTCCAGGATCTTCCTAGTTTCAAAAAGATGGGGAAAGATTCTACTCATTATTGATCTTACTCCATTGAACAAATTTCATCTGTGAGAGCGTTTCAAGATGAAGATATCAATCTCTCACTTGGGGACTTGGAACATGGCAGTGGCCTTTGTACCCCTACTAGGAAGGCTTCATATGCAGGCTTAGGAAGGAAGGCTTCATATGCAGGCTTAGGAAGGCTTCATATGCAGCTTCTCCAGTTGTTGCTTCTAGCAAACTTGAGACCCCACAAGGATCTTCCATCTGCTCGGATCCCCTTAGGATCCAAATTTCATCTCCATCTGAGTTGATGAGAAAAAATCATGACAGGTTTATGACTGGAGTTCTGATTCATGCACTGGAACCTCATTCCTTCCTTGAAACCAATGCCTCAGATTCAAGCTGGGGTGCTCACCTAGAGCACAAGGGGGTAGCCTGCAGGGCATGTAGTCCAGAGAAGAATCTTCCCTTCACATCAACAATTTAGAAATGTAGGCAGTTTTCCTAGCACTTCATGGGTGCATAAACCACATAAGGCATCGCTACATCATGGTCACTATAGACAACACATCAGACCTCAGATGTCAAGGGGGAAATCATGCCCCTTCTCTCTGCTTGAAAGTCTGGAACTTCTTCCGTTGGACTGCTTTGGAATAGATCACTCTAAGAGTCCTCCACATTCCAGGCAAGAGAAATATTCTGGCAGATAGTCTGTCCTGATAGCGGTGAGCAACCCCCATGGAATTGTCACTGCACCAGTTGTTAGCTGAGATACTTTTTCATCTGTGTGGAAAGCCAATGGTTGACTTGTTCACGACTTATCCTGATAGCTCCCATGTGGCCCCAGCAATCATGGTTCAGTCATCTCCTCAACCTGTTGGTCAACAGTCCCAGGGAATTACTGCTGAGGAGGGATCTGCTGTCGCAACACAGAGGGAATAGTCTCTTTGGACTGGGAACTTGCACTAGGAAAAGATATAGCAGTGCAATTATAGCAGGTAAGTATTACATTATTAAAGTTAGTTTTACTCTCCTCCCCTCCCCCCCCCCCCCCCAACACACATAATGAAATTTATATTTCCAATAATATGTGATAGTAGTTTATTTATTTAAATAGACATTGGAACCATGAAAAAATCGGAGATAATTTAGCATTTTAACTATGCAGAAATATGCAGATAATTTCTCAGGGGAACAACCTGAAGACCAAGATTTCATAACATTTTGGTAGATGATCTTAAACTTTGTTAGTTTGATAATCTGTATGAATTGATAAACAGTGTTGCAAACTGTGTAAAAGAACTTGGTTAAAACCCTCCGAAGAATGACTATCTTGAGCCTTAGCTCCTAATTACATCCATAAATGGTACAGGTTATCTCTATACTGCTTGCTAGTATAAGAACAAAAATTCATGCTTTTCAAAAGGAAGTATTCTTTATTCATTTTATCAATACAATGCTTGAATTGATGCATATGACAGTTCATTGACAATATTCCAGTTAAAATCTGAAAAAAGGTTCCAGTCCCCCTAAAAGAATGACACATACTAAAAGTAAATTCCATACTGCATACTGTGAGTAACATGGTACAAAAACAACATGCTGAGTCAGAAATGGCATAGTGCTGCAGACAAGACAGGGCATCAATCTAGCAAATAAAATAGGGGTGAGGTGCAACTTGGGGACTAGAAATAGCAGTGGAGCATGCAAGGTCGGGGGGCAGGGCACAGCATCCTTCTTTACTGGCCTAGCTGGAACACTGTTTCAGGCTGTTGGAATATTCAGCTCATGTATTATGATGCAATGCAAAGCCTTCCTTGGAATTTTGGTTTTAGTTTTCCCAGTTTTACAATATTGTAACAAGAGAAGTGCAATAGATGTAACAAGAGAAGTGCAATAGAATTAGATATCAAAGCCCAAGTCTTAATCTGATAAACTAGGGCACTAGGATATCCCATTTGTACAGTCTGGACAGTCTGGGTTTACATTATCAACTTGAGGTAGTTTTACCGTTGTAATGGTCCAGTGTTAACTAATTGAAACATTCTTTATTTAACACTGATGTAGTAAGTTCTGACAACCTGTTATAAGTACTTTTGAAGGTAGTGTGGATGTTGATGTAGGGTGGTCTTTAAGATGGAGGACACTTGAGAACTAGGGTGAAACCAGCAGCCTTCAGTGGACATTTGCTTCCACTGGCCTTCATCCGAATGTTTAGAATGCATGTGAAATTTTTAAAACCTTCTTTTAAAGGATCGATCTCCCCGCATCTCTCCACGACCTCGGATTGAGGATAAGCTTGGATTGGATTCTGGGGATGATAATGAAGAGGAAGAAAATAGGGCTGAGTCTGAGAGTTCAGAAGACTCTGAAACAATGGACGACACTGTCATATCAGGGAGACGCCAGCCAGAATGGGATTTTGAACTTTCTGAGTCAGAGGTACATACTGCCTACTACAGTAAATTACAGTGTTTTGGCTACAGTGAATCATAGTAAAAAATGTTGTGTTAGTTCCCAGACTTTCTTTTTTTTTTAAATTGTAGCAGCAGCAAGTCAAAATAATTTATAAATAACATAATTCAATTGGTTTCTTTTCTTACCTTTGTTTGATATTTTTATGAATGAGTATTGGTTAAGACATTTAGTTCATGAAGTTATTCTTGAAAAAATTCTGTAATTTTAGCAGAAGTTTTACTGAAGAGCTAAGTAAGTGAGAACTTGAATAGGAACTGACATATCACCAGAGCAGAGACAACCATGACATACTAACGGACATAGGCTTTTCTATAAAATCAAAGTTTAATATTTATAATCTCAGCACTTTGGGGGTAATTTTTGTTTGTTAGTGAAAATTTCATGAAAATTGGATGAAAGATAGTGTGGAAATAAATGTCAGTAGTAAATGTCATATTAAAGCTACCTGGATCTTTATCCATTGGTAATCCACAATACTAAGAATTGGACAAGCTTAGGACTTGAGCTGTGGTTACATAATGAGTCATACATATCAGTAGCTTAACTTGAAATTGGTTAGCGATCACTTGGATTTTGAATAGACAACATTTGACTGTTAGCTGGTGGTAATTCTTTAGGACACAGCAATGAAAATCTGTGAATTGCACAGCATTTTGCCTCAATGTAATGGGATGCCTTTATGGGAAAACCTGTTAGAATGTATTTTGCCAAATTTGACAGAAAGTACCCTGACACGAAGACTTTTAAAATTTGTACAAATGGTGCCAATCCACTATCAGATATGACTGCCATTACTAAAAATACAACAAAAAAACCCCAAACTTTAAATGACTTTTTCTTATAAACCACTTTTCAGAATTTGATAACATTTTACATAAACCATCCTAGCATGAAGTACTTTCAAATTTGTACAAATGATGCTGATCTACTATAAAACACGGTCGCTGTTACAAAAGAACAGAAAAAACTTTTAAATAACTTTCAAAAACCACTCAATGGATTTTGACCAAACTGGACAGAAAGCATCCTTGCATGAAGACCTTTCAAGTTAGTACAAATGATTCATCCTAAACAGAAAGCCATTTCAACATGGGGTTTTCACCAGAAGACTATTTATGATATCTCGTTGGTCCTAAATGAAAATGGCACCAATTTGACCTGAAATATGGCCATCATGGCAGCCATCTTGAAAATTTTCTTGTCTCTACTCCTAAATGGAAAGTCATATCAACATGGGGTTTTCATGAGACTACTTCTTATGGTGTCTGATTGGTTATGAATGAACATGATACCGATCTGACATACAGTATGGCCACAGTGGTGGCCCTCTTGAAAATCTTGTTATTGCAAGTCCTCCAGAATTGATGGTTGACGTAGGGTTTTCACCGAAAGACTTCTTATGACATCTAGTTGGTATTATATGCAAATGGTGCCAATCTTATATCAAATATAGCTGCCACAATATCATCTTGACAATCTTATTGCTACTCCTCCTGAATGGAATGTCATATTGGCATGGGGTCATCACCAGAAGTCTTCCAATGATATCTAGTTCATCCTAAATGAAAATGGTGCAGATCTTACACCCAGTAAATATGGCTGCCACAGTAGCTAATTTGAAAATCGAATCGCTGAAGAATATTAACACTTAGCAGTTGGGAAAAAGAAATAGTCTTATCATGAATTCCTGGAAATTCTTTTCACCTCAACAAGTGTATTAGACCCAATCAGAAACCAAAGCAATCCTCTGAACACATTGCACATGATAAGTTTGGGGAAAATGAGTCTTGTTTCTAAAATCCTAATGTCACTGAGTGTTTGGCCTGCATCACAGAGGTTTTTCAAATGGATTGGACAATCTTGGTGGATTTTGGTGGTAAGACAAGTTATTTTATGTAGTAATGAACTACAAAGAACATGCTTGGCATATTTGTTAAAATTGATTTTAGGGGGAATGCAGCTTTAAAGATTTACATGGTAGAATGTTCTTGATTCTGAATTTTACTGTATTTTAGATGGATGCTGCTGGTGGTATGCAGAGAACTGAAGCACTTGAGCACTTGGTTGCACTGAGACAGCAACAAGAACTTCTGAAGAAGTTGATAGAGCAGCAAGAGCAGGTAAATTGACCTATCAACAGAGTGGAGGTAACCACTCCTTACTCATTATCATAACACATCATATAAAATCAAATATTTTATGTTGACACTTACCCTCATATGCATTAGCATTAATATTTTAGTGGGTACTGAACATTTGATGAAAAATGGTTGAAAAGTGTCTCAGTATTGACTCTTTGAAATTATATATGATATATAGTGGCAGTGGGATAGGTGATGGGAATTAGGCCTGAAAATCTGTTGAGCTACCAGTGCACCTGTAAATCATGTGATGCTCACATCTTTGCAGGTGGTCCATAGGTATCAGCACATCATAGGATTTGAGTGACCTACGGCTCCCTCACCTTTTTGCTTCCCCTTCCATGATGGACGTGCCATCTAATCAAGAGAATTTGTGCAGATGGATAGCTGATCATTAGTCAAAAAGCATTCGGTGGAGATAGTTCACAAGCCAAACTCTTCAGGGTTTTACTCCAGACTGTTTCTAGTGCCCAAGGCCACAGAAATCTCAGGCCAGTCGTAGACCTCAGCAGGCTCAACAAGTACATTGCCACGTCGAGGTTCAGACTGGAGACAGCAAGATCAGTCAGACTTTCTGTAAAGCGTTATGAATTTACAGTCTGTTTAGACCTAACCGATGCTTTCTTTCATGGCCTTATACATATGTTCTGAAACAAGTTCCTTCTATTTGGATTTCAAGGAACTATATACCAATTTCATACTCTCCCATTCAGTCTCAACATCAGCCCATGGGCATTCATCAAGGTCATCAACTGTATTGTCATTCTCTTCTGGTTTACCTCATCAAAAGTGACTGGTGTATCTGGACGACATTCCCCAAAAACATGTAGTAACTTTATCTTTGGTGAAGGGCAGAAACAACCTTCTATCACTTTTGAGTTATATAGGGTTTCTAGTCAATTGGGACAAGTCAGACCTCAGTCCATCCCAGTATTTTGTCCACCTGGGCATGGAACTTTTTTACCAACCTCAAACTTCTTTGCCTTCCTTGAGTACACATGGCATGGATTATCTAGTTCGCTGAGTTGATTTCTGACAAGGAGTGGATTTCTGCAAGAGAGTTTCTAAAGCTCCTCAGTCTGCTTATTGTGGTGGCAGATCTGATCCTTCTCAGCTGCCTGTTTATGCACCCTTTGCAGATGGCCCTGCTGGCCCTGGGGTACCCTTTTTCCAGTTGATCAACAAATCATTATCTCAAACAAAATAGTATCTGTGGCGCAACAAACGATGGCTCATGGCAGGAATTCATCTGGAAAATCCCCATACAGTTGGAGAACCCACCTGTTGCCCAGTTTAAACCATAGTAAATGTGTTTCATTTCTGGAATGATCAATTATATGGAAAGATAGTCCCCATTATGATGGACAACTCCATGGGGGTGGCATACCTCCTCAAATGGGGGGGGGGACAAAATCAACAAACCTATGCATTCTGGTTTGGGACTTTCTGCACTGTTGCACACAAATGAATATAATGGTCCAAATCAGACATCTCTCTGGCAGATTCAGTGTTCCGGCAAATTCATTGTCAAGAAGGGACCAGACCCTTCACACAAAATGGTTCATCCATATGTTGATCTTTCAGCGGATTTGTGCACTTTTGGGGCATCCAATGATATATCTGTTTGCAATGAGGTGGAATCAAAACCTTTTCACTTACATCTCTCCAGTCCTAGACCCAGAAGTCTGGGCTGTTGATGCACTTCTAGTTGGTTGGGAGGGGTTTGGGGGCTATGCCTCTCCCCTCCCACACACATTCATACATATGCAGTAGCCTTGGATAGAGTAATTTGGGTAAACTTTTTTTCCTCAAAAAGCCAGAAAAAAATATTAGACACTTATAGGACTGAGACACTCAATGGGACATGCTGTTGATGTTGCACCAATTCCTGAAAAATAATGATTATGATGTAATCAGCAGAAATGCACAGTTTGTTTTGATTTAGAAAATTTGAACCCGTTTTCTTCTGCCCATTTCTGAACTTTAAAGTTTACTGCTCTATGATCTCAAATACATTCAGTCATCATGGTAGGGCTGATAATGGTCACAATCAGGATTTATAAGATCTTTTAGCAAATTTTGACTTGAATAGACCTAAATCTCTTGTCATGTTTCCTAAATAAAATTTGTCATGGGTGTTGACGTAGCTCAATTCAAATCAGTTTGAACTTTTAGCCTGAACCTTGTTGAAGCTGCTGTCATACAAAACATGTTTTCTGATAGTTCTAGCTTTGGCATACAGGGTGAGTGAAGTTGCAGAGGACCCAAACTATCTTCAGTTCAGATCAGATGGTTCTGTGGTCCTAATGACACAACCAGGTTTCATAGCAAAGAACAGGTTGCCGTCACCTTGTGATCAAAAACTGGGCATCTGTCCCCCTCCATCGATAAGTCTCGAGAGGCGGCAATGCAGGACCCGGTCCATGCTCTCAAACACTAATTGAAGTAGACAGAGAAGTGCCTTGGGCCTGATGCCTCTTTCTTCCGTTGAAGCCAGGGAAAGAGGATATAACCACTTAAGCCCATGCAACATTTTGATCCAAGACATAATAGAAGCCATTGGTTGGCAGTCACAATCAGCCTTTTGAAGCTTTTTTTCTGTGTGATCTAGCTTCGGAGAGACAAGAGTTTAATCTGGTAGGTCTGTTAGCTGCAGCCCAGACTGTCACCAGACCAGTTGAAGTTAGCACAACTGTACCAAACTGAAACTAGGTAAACAACTGTAGCCACCCAGGTGTGGTCAGGGGAGGTGATGGATATGAGTTTCTTCCCTTTGTCCATATGTTATATAGACAGGAAAGATGAAATTTTTCATCTCTTTGTGATTTCTGGATTTTAAAGGTAGCAGAGCTTCTTTCCTAACATTAATGTGATTGGGTAAATATTTTTGGAGAAACATAATTTACTAATATATTTGCTTTTACAAACATAAATCTGGTTGGTTTTTTATCCAAATTTTCAAAGGTAGGAATATAGAATTTATATAATATAACTTTCCTCATTCTCCTGCCACATTCATTTAAATAGGGTTAATTATTAAAACTGCTTTAGTTTACAGAGGAGATAATTCTTTTGAAATAGGTATAGCTTGAAATTATGCATTAAATAAGCAGTTTGACAATTTTGAAACAGTACTTAATGAAGACTAACTAGCAAAAATAATCATCCATCTAGTTCCATATCTCAGTTTTGAGGACATTTAATTGATAAAACATGAATTTAGAAATTTGATTTGGTATCACTCTTTCAGATGAGAGCCCTGAAAGGGAGGCAAGCGGCATTGCTTGCATTACAGCAAGATGCAGAAAAGAGGCTTGCAGAGGCAAGAGGCAGGGCCAATGAAGGTGAGAAACTTTGTTGGGTTTATTTTGGAGATTAAGAACAATGAAATTTATAATGCAGAGGACTAATAGTATTATCTTTATATGCCGTTCCCACAGAGGGTCATATAGTGTTGCCATATATGTACATTGATCCCCATGTTGGTACAGAACGTCTTACATTTTTCTTCCACAGCTCTCAATTTTTTGGCATTCTTTAGTTAATGGCAGATTTTATTCCTGAATGCCAATGAAAAATATGAGAGCCGAACATGGATCATTATTCTAGCCATGTTTAATATCCACAGACATGTCTCCCCCACCCTGCTCAATTTCTGATGATACATTTTCATATTTTATTTTGTAATGATGATGGCTGGAGTTAGACCTTTCATAGATCAGTGTGGAATGGATGAACTACTACAAGTTTAAGTATCTTGTATCTCATTTTGCTCATGTTCAATGTAAAACCAGCCACAACAAGTATAAGCACATATCTGCTATCACATAATGCACAGGCAGGCTGAATCTTTGTGGTTTGCTTAAATTCAGGAGTATAATAAACACCATAGACCAGGCGTGTGCAACTTCCTACAGGATGCGGGCCAGATAAGCAACTTTTAAAGCCACACCCTATGATGTAAATAAGCAGATAAAAACAGGTCGCGAGCCATAGGTTGCATATACCTGCCATAGACCCTGATCAGTTGACACATTTTGCAGTGGCAGATCTGGGTCTGTTCTGTTTGTACTTAAGACACATCACATATGAGCAAATATGACAAATTTTCATGCTAAGATACTCATCAAGATACTCTAATAGCATGCTTATCTGTTTTATTTCTTTTGCATAGCTCATTCTGAAGTTCTTGCTTGTGAAGAAGGATCTCAGAGTCTAGTTACATCAAGAGGATCTGGAAGAAGTGAAAGGGAAAATAATGCTCCAGGCCTAATAGAGGGAGCAACAGGGGAATTATCTGCACTACGTCAGAGGCTTGTAACCCTGAGAAATGAATTGAAGCAGGTATTCATTAGATTGCCCGATATGGTACAGTAATTAATAGTTCCACTATTTGCTCTAAGCCCTGTTCACCACTCATTTGTATAGAACAATCTCTACTCTTTGCACAAAAATTGTAAAATTTTACAGACATGTAAATACATGTACAAATAAGCTACCTTTCAAATTGGAGACAAATACTTTTTTAGTTACTCGAGGTCAAAGTTATTATATATTCTCTACATTTTAGTCCACTTTGTGGGAACTTACTTGTTTATCCCACCGCAAGTGAACCATATTATGGAAAAATGTGCAGTAACTGGCCCATTGGTATAGAGATGTAGAGGTGGCAGAGAGTAAGATTGATTGACATGGTGAAGCTATTAACTGAAGGCATTGTACAACATGGAAGATGAAATGGGTCATATAAGATTAGTTCCATTGCCTGCATTATCATTGCTCCACACACACACAACTAAAGGTGGGAGGAATATAGCAGTAGTGATATCCATCTATCCATCCATCCATCCATCGACAAAGTGGATTCTGCAACATAACTATAGTTTGCTGTGCTCTGTTCCTTTTCTCAACACCCACCCCCACCCACCCCCTTGCTGGCTCAGGAATGTAGAATAGGCCTGATGCACCCTCCTGCATGTCATGAGGAAACTAATGGAGGTAGGAGTCATGGTGTTTGAGTGATTAGCATTCTGGACTCAAAAGTGAAAGGGTGTGTGTTCAAATCCTATCAGTGGATCAGCTTGGGTTGTCTACCATATCTATCATGGTGTGTCCTTGGGCAAGGCAATTTACTCCAATTGCAACACCAACTAAGTAACCTACGTGTGTTGCTGTGCCATAAAACACCAAACCAAATTTTTTTTCCCTCAAAATTCTTGTGTGACTCGGCCATGGGTAGAGGCAGAAGCCTATTGATTTTGGTGATGCTAGATTCAAGATCAAGATCCCTAGAGCTGAAAATGTGATTTTCCTTTCTGTGTGATAAGTCTGGTTTTCTTGGCTGGTTTTCATCAAACTTCATTGGTAGACTACACTTGGGGCAGGGGCAGCATTAATGGAAAGTGAGACACTGAACCAGCCTGTGTGTGGTGGTATATTAAATACCATTTTTAAAAGAATGAAGGTTGCTGATGGACCTAAAATAATTACCAGAATAAAATTACATAATTTTTCTGAAGGTGCCTCTGTATGAGTAAATTGTACACAATAGTAGGTTTGAAGCTAAAAACATTTTCATTTTATCGGATTTTTATAGTGGGCACCTACAAAGGAAATTTTCTCAAAAATGAACTGCACAGCATATCTTTTTCATCATTGTAAAAGTTTCCTCTTGGATAGATTGTTCATTGGATGTAAGTTTTATTTGCCAGTCTTACCAGGAAAGTATAATAATTTGGCCAAACATTTGTCATAAATTTAAATTATGGTGTATGGGAATTGATTTAGTTGTCTGTGTCCAATAACAACAGATACATCCAGTGGAAAAGGACTTGGATAAATATTTTCAACCCTTTACCCATTTTATCAGCCAGTTAGGGTGAATTTGTTTGTAATTTTGGGAATAAGTTGTCATTTGTGTAAGTTTTCAGACTTTTTTACTTACAGTACCAGGTTTTAGTCACACTGGATTTTAAAAACAGGTATCGTGGGATAACTTAATAAAATGCTGTGTAATGCATTTCCTCAGCAGCACTATTAATTACATATGTCCCAAAAAATCAGTTGTAAATTCAAAAATATAAATGTATGATTAACAATTATTGACTTTCAAAAGTGGAAATAGATGATTGCAATTATAACATGTTAGGAATGAAAAAAATACAGTTTTTATATTAATGTTTGTATAAAAATACAGCATTTTCCCCTATTTTGTCAAACTGGGTACATCTACACAGACAAAAGCAAGCTACTAAATGAGATTACATTTTCACTATCTGTTAAGTTGGTATCTTGCTTCTGTAACTTGGCAATTATTTCATGATAATTTGTAAGCTCTACTTGTCATAGACCAGAAGAACTTATGGGATGGTTTTTCATCTGTTGTCCATCGTCCATCCATCCATTATCACAAGTTTGTTCTCACTAATCCTCCAAAACTACTTGGAGGATTGTCATGAAACTCTACATACGCGTTCATCCTATGGTCTAGTTTGTCCTAACTGAAAATAGCGGCCATCTTGAAAATCTTATTATCACTGCTCCTGAATGGAAAGTCATATTGACATGGGGGTTTTCACCAAAAGACTTCTTATGATATCTAGTTGGTCCTAAATGAAAATGGTGCCGATCTGATGTCCAATATGGCCACCATAATCTACTTCCCTTTCTATGGCAATCACTGTACACATTTGCCAGACATGCCCATCTAGAGGAAAAAAGGCAGATGATACTGAAAAGCACATTCATTAACGTTGAATAATGTCTTGAGAAATGCAAAAAATCTGAATATTTTATATTGACTAGGAGTCCATGTAACAATCCCAGATTACCTGCTTTTGTCAGATTTCTGTTGCAGTGTGCATTGAAAGCCATTTAACTTAGGATATACACTACATATCCACTTTAAGGAACCAAAATACTTCTTTTTGCATATATCAAGAAGTTTCAGATAAAAACTTTTATTTTTTTGTGGAAAATGTTATTAATTTATCATTACAGCTTGCTCCCAACTTGAAATAAAACTTGATTTTAGGTCACAGGCAGCTAATCATTTTATGAGCTGCAGAACCAGCCTGTGTGTGGTGGTATATTAAATACCATATTTAAAAGAATGAAGGTCACTAATTGGCTGAAAATAATTACCCCAAAAATATTAGTATAATCTTTCAGAAGAAGCCTAAGTATGAGTAAATTGTATGCAGTAGTAGGTTTGATCCTAAAACCATTTTCATTTTATCACTGTGCCGAATAGGTACTACTGGATGTAAATGAGGGGATCTCACTGGGCTGGATTTTTAAAGAGGGCACCCATAAAGGAATTTTTATGTAAAACAAGCTGTGCTGCATATCATTTTGATTGTTTTAAAAGTTTCATCTTGGATAGATCGTTCATAGGATTTAAACATGATTTGTTAGTCTTACCACGAAAGTGTTGTAATTTGACCAAACATTAAAATTAGAGTCTATGAGAATTGATTTAGTTGTCTGTGTCCACAGAGCAATTAATTTTCTGGTTTCATCGGCGTCAACAGTTTAATATTTTGGTTAAAGTCTTAGTTATGCTTCCTAACACATTGGTAGATTATCATCATACTTGGCATGAATAATTATGATGCTAAGACAATTCATTATGCGACATGCTTTCTTGACCCTTTTGACACTGGGGTCAAGGTCACAGTCATAGAAAATTGGCATTAAGGTTTGGGTTAAAGTTTTTCCATTTGCTTATATTTCCTAAAGCCATTGATGGATATTGTTTGTACATTAAATTAATCATTATGAAGCTGACAATTCATTCTGCAACATGCTCGCTCAGCATTTTCAGCAATGCTTTGATCATGGGTTTGACATACAGGCCTTGGCTTTCTTGGTTTGTTTTCACCCGACAAGTCGAGTTTCCTGGATTCATGTTTATCAAACCTCATAGGTAGTAGTCTATACTTGGACAGAGGCACCTCCCTATTGATTCTGGCACCCAGAGGTGAAATGTCAAGGTCACAGAAGCTAAAATTGTCATTTTGGTTTCTAAATATTGAGCCTATTTTTCTTAAGTTTCCCTGCATCCAGTTTTATCAGCTTCATGATTGCATTATATTTGAAGAAGAACAGCTCCTGTCTTTATGCAAGTGATAGATCAAAGGTCATTATCACTGGATATGAAATTGCAAATTTTTTTTTATTTTACATTTGTAATAATAGTCAGAGGGATCAGCCATTCTTCTGGTGTGAATTTTTACAATATAAATCACAGGTCACTAAATATGTATTATGGACAGAGCTTTCTTTATCACCATTGGAAAAACTTGGTTTAAACCCAGTTTGTTGAGGTATTACTTTGTTTCCTTCATGATATTTGGCAGTAGATGATAATCAGGATTGACCTCCTTATCCACACCAGAAGTGAAGTCACTGTACCAGTTATTTTATTTTATTATGATTCAGAATTAACTACAATTGGGGGGGGGGGGGGGGATTACACATGACTTGCTAATTTCAAGTTGATAATTATTTCAGTTAATGTTTTTTATGCACCCATCTTAAGTTGGGCTTATTATTTTATGGCAGTGGCCATGTCCATCTGTTCATTCGTCCATCCATCCATTAACATTGCTTTTTTGACTCATAACTTTGTTACAGTTGGAGAGATTTTCAAGAAACTTTGTTCAAGTCGATATGATGACTAGATTGTGTGTTGTGTACCAGTCATCACTACTCCTCCCACTCATGGCAATGGAAACTGTAATTCAAAAACTTTATCCTTGTTTGGAGAATAACTTCTGACCCACTATTTTAATTAAACTTTGTCCACATATATATCATGATCACATGACTAGTTACCATGGCCATGCTCACTTCCTCAGGGTCAAGGTCTCTGTAAGAGATAAATGCAATTATGCAGCCTGTATCTATATCTGGAGTATAACTTTTGAAACACTGAAGATATTTTAATGAAACTTTAACCAAGTATGTATCATTACTAGGCAGAGTGGCATATATCATAGCCATGTCCCATGCCTAAAGGTCAAGGTCAATCCTAGAGAAAATGCAATTCTCTGACTTGTATCCTTTATCCAGAGTGTAACTTTTGAACCACTGAAGATATTTTAATGAAGTCTTACCCAAATATGCATCGTCACTTGCCAGTGTGTTGTGCGCTATAGCCACATCCTCTGCCTTAAGGTCAAGGTCATGGCAAAGGAAAAAATATAAATCATTGACCTCTATCCATGTATGGGCATAACTTTTGAATCAGTGAAGATATTTTAATGAAACTTTAGACTGTTATCTATTTTAACTTCACATTTTCTCATGTATTCTGTCCTACCCCCTTGCCACATGGTCAAGGTCACAGCAGTTGATATTGTAAATCAGTGGCCTGTCTCCTTTGTCTGGCTGTCTCTTTTTAATCCCTAGAGGTATTTAGATGCAATTTTACCCAGTTCAACACCTTATCACAATGTAGTCAAGTTTGGAGCTCAGAGATCAAGGTCATTAGTTTGGAGCTCAGAGGTCAAGGTCATTAGTATGGTAAAGGTCACTAGATGGGCTTATCATGTGCTGTTTGCAGTACTTATTTAAATTTGCAGCATTAAAATGATGACAAAATGTATATAAATTATGTGAATACTATGTACAAGACGTCAGCATACATCAACGGTTCAATCACATGTTCATAGCTCAAAAATGGTCACCTTCCTTGATGCAAGGGGGACAAAACCTAATGGCTTAGAATTCATTCTGCTCTTTGTGTTTAGCTCCCTTAATGGGCATTTCACATAGAGATTACATCATATCCATCATCAAATAAGGATGCTTACATGCAGTAGGCTGTGACTTTACAGGCAAAAATGTAACATTTTCCCAGGCATAGTTGGTCACTCCTAGCTGTGACATTGGTGTTAATTAGCCTTGTGAAGGTAAGTTTGGGTGAGTTTATATGATACAATCATTGACTGTCTTCTTGTAATTAAAGTCACATGCAGGGAGGGTACATTATAATGAAGATTAATTGTGGGACATTACAATCATTGTGAACCTTATATATATTTTTTTATTTTCCTCAGACTTCAAATGGGGATGTCCAAGAGGAAAGGCCCACAAACAATCAGCAGGGATTCCAGCTGCCTCCCTCAGCATTACAGATGTCACGGGAGCAGCTGAAAAGCAAATTGCAGGAGTTGCAGGAGAAGAAAAAACACATGGATGAAATGCTGGAGGAACTTCAGGTCATGCGAATGGATAGACTGGATGATTTACTCTCTGCCACAAGAGGTAGAAAATCAATAAATCAGTAAACTTCATCCAAAGAACTTATATAAAGCTGTTATGGAAACATAATCAAATATATGAAGACTGTATAATGGGAATGTTTTACATGCTGGTAATATTTACATATATAGTCCCTGAAAAAAAGTTGACATCAGCATTTACATTTATCATACTACTGCTTGATCTCTTAAGCTGTACATAAATCAGCATGCAAGTTAAATTATCCATTTGCAGTGCTGTTTCTGAAACATTTACAGCAGAAACAATGTCATATCATAATATATATATATAAAAATTTACTTCCATTTTCATTATTTTGGAATTTTGTTGTTTCAAAAAGGATATACTCTTATCTTCATTACAAATCCTGAAGGGCATAGTTTACTTTGCTGTCACATAGAAAAATATGCAACAATATAATTCATATTACCCATTCTTTTAAAATTTGCATGCTTTTCCTTGGGTTATCACTTTTACAGGCTGTTTGCAAGTATGGCAGTCATCATCAGCAGCATTAAGATCTTATGTAACAGCATGTTAAAGTCTTCATCAAAGTGTGATTCATAAGCAAGACATAGTGCTCCTTAAACTTTTATCAAGTATTGGGTGATATTGGCAAATTACCACAATATACCACATATACTTGCTTATAAGTTGAGTCCACCTGCAAACAACATAGACCCTGATCTGCTGTCACATAATGCACTGGTTGATCAGGGTCTATGTTGTTTGTTCTACTGATTACTCCTGACAAACTGCATAGACCCAGATCTGCTGGCACTTTATGGGATGGCAGATCAGGGTCTGTGCAGTTTTGCAGTTGGACTCGACTTATAAGCGAGTATATGTGGTATATTGTTACCATTATATTTCAGATGTTAGCACAACTTCAGTTGGTCCATCCACATCTGCTCCAAATTCTGCTGCTGCTGCAGCTGGTTTGAATAGGCATGACTTGTATGATGGAGAGGCTGCTATTGTTAGAGCTGAAGAGACAGAGTCCATGGCAAAAGAAACGCTGGAACTTCTAGGAGCAAGAGAAAAAATCAGGTCTGGCAGACACTGAGAATTTGTTTGGTTATCAATTTTTATAATTTAGCAAAAAATGACATTTAGTTGGTACTTAAATTCCTGGAGTGAGGAAGGGGTCCTGTTGTTTCCATGGAAGAGTTTATTATTTATGGGGTCTTTCAATCGGTGGTAACCACAGAATCCACAAATATTGGTACCCCACAAATAACAGTGAATTCAAAGTTCCAAGCATTCTTTTAAACATTTTAATTTACTTCACTAGTCATTACTATGGAATCTCAATTAATCCATCCAAAGCATATTGGTCTGTAAAGATGAAAATATCAAATTTTAATTTTTAAGGGACTAAATTAGATCTTTAATGGTGGTTGTTTTCTTTGATTTTCATTTTCAGTTTCTTCTGGTTGGATTCTTATTTTAAGTAGTCGTACTTGCTCCAGCAATTGCCTGCATAAAAGAACCATCTTTGTAAAAAGCAACATTCCTATAGTTCAGTTTTGTGCATAAATCAGTACATGATTACCTGTTATATAAAGACCACTGGCTCATAATGACCACTTATAAATGGGTCCATGCAAGGTCATTATGCACAGTTTTAGATTAAATTCATTATTGGTTGATTTGGCTCTTATTCCAATGTCTTCTCCACCAATTGCCTCCAAAGTTGCATTGTGGCTGCATTTTAGGATGAACATGTTTCCTGCACCAAAAAACTGGGTCTCTGGAACATTATTTATATGGTTCTTCAGACATTCCTCAAACGGTATATCTGGAATTGCATTCTGAGTTGCAAAGTGGATGCAGCTTCAGATGAATATATTTTTTTGTGCCATAACAGAGTCACTGTTACCTTCTTTCAAGGGTTAACTACACATATCTTGAGAATCGTATCTGAACTATACATGTAAAAATCATATCTGGGCTATACAGGGCCTTACTGACTCGTAACACAGAGATGGAGATATCTTGTCAGTAATAATTCTTGTTTTAAATTATAAGATACTGTAAGCCACATTTTTTAGTGTTTTTTTTTATGTTTAGCATTCCTGAGAAGATCTGCGAAATTAAATAACCATTCCATACGCTCATCTGCTCATCTTAAGGAAATTAAATGGACAATTAAGATTAGTGGATTTGAGTGGCTGCATTTTTGTTTTATATCTGGAAAATGTGAAATTCATAGAAAGACAAAAGGTTATGGTTAGTTCTTTTGTTCATTCACAGCAAACTGAATGAGGTGAGACAGCGGCTGAATCAACTGAAGGCCCTGATGTCATACTACCAGTCTGCAGATAGTGGCACAGCAGGACCCCAGGAAGAAGAGGAACAGTCCTCCCTCCCAGGCTACAGTGATTATGGGGAAGGGGAGGCAGGGCAGAGAGATCGGGGGTAGGTTTATGTGTACAGAATTTCGTACAAATTATATGGTTTGTGCTATGCATGCCTGGAAGGATAATGCAGGTCATTCACAAACAAAACAAATTTCATTTAAGATTAATTTTCATGTTATTCAATTTGTTATGCTTTTATTATCAAAGAGGTAATAATGTTAACAAAGTTAGGGTAAGTAAAGCTAAGTAGGTCCAAGGGTAGGAAACATGCAATGGTGAAAAAATGTCAAGGCCAACATGTATGATTTGCTGTAAATGCACAAATGTATTTACTGATGTCAGTTTACAGATGATCTCAAACACTTGCAGTATCCAGGCTGACATCATGGCTTATGAACTAACATAATACTGTGCTATTATCTTCAGTATCTATTGTGATATTTAAATTCTAGGTGAGAGAACAAATATGGGCCTCAACTGCTGAAAATGGGTCTTAAATATTTTGTTAGAAGTATATTTCTAGTGATGACCCTTTTATGACGGTAATGAAATCAACTCATATTTCTATCATATGTTTTCATCTGTATGTTGCTCCCAACTGTGACTTGCATAGATTCAGATCAGATTTCAAATGCACAGTGTAGACCCTGATATTACTAGCATAATGTGGTCTTGGCTGTTAGCATAATGTGGTCTGGGCTGTTAGCATAATGTGGTCTTTACTGTTTGCATAATGTGGTCTGGGCTGTTAGCATAATGTGGTCTTTACTGTTTGCATAATGTGGTCTGGGCTGTTTGCATAATGTGGTCTGGGCTGTTAGCATAATGTGGTCTGTTTGCATAATGTGGTCTGGGCTGTTTGCAATTTGCTATGTGTTATACACAGGTAATTATGATGTGTGATCTGTTCGCTAGTAACTAGAAACTGTGATGATAAAACAATAAACAACTGCATTTAACAGAAAGAAAAACAATTAATAGTAAACTGTATTCTTCAATAATTGTCGCATCAGAAAGTAGAAATGTTTCTTACAATCATTCCTTAATATGTAAAGAGGATATGTATACAGCACAAGCAATCACTGTCAAGTACTGTGAGATAAATTTGCATGCAATTTGAGGCTACTGTGTATGGGTTGAAAGCACTTTTCAAGCTGCCATCAAAACAAGCAGCTTTTATGTAGGGCTCTTAATATTCAGATTGTCTTTCTAAATTGATGGTACACAACAGTTTTGAATCAAGTGAATTTAGTTTCTTCAAAAGTTTACTACAATGGACATTTTTTGGGAAATATGATTAAACTCTGAAGGATTCTGGATGGTCTTGCTGCAGTCCTAGTGGGATTGAAAAGAAATTGATTCTTTATTTTGGTTGACACATTGTGACTATAGGTTTGCCTTTAGCGGTTTGTTGGATCACTTGTCAACAACCTACCCTGCAGGGAAAATAAAAAACTTGGTTCTTTATAAATCCATTTCTGATGATTTTACATTTCTTATGTTAGTTTCTGTTCTTGATGAAGTTGCTATTGCCTTCCAGCTCTCTTAGAATGCCAGCAGAAAGAGACATTCCGGCAGCACAGGGATCTGTGGGAGCGGCCAAGATGGATAATCAGTCTCGGTTGCCTCTTCAGCCTCAACACGATGACAATAGTTCTTGTAGTTCCTCAGACACTGAGTCACAGCTTTCAAGTTTGGGACCATGGGGAGATGATCCAGAAATACAAGAGAAAGTCAGGTACTTTTGTAGTTATGACTCTTTATTGAAGAAGGTCAATCAAACCTGCTGTAGCAACCACCAGTATCTACCAGTCATTAGGCCTCTCTCGTACAAAAATCAATATATATTTACCCTTATAGAAAAACAACCTGTTGAAAACAACTGTTTGTAACTGGTTCCCTGGGAGATCATTAAACGCAGGTTTAAATGTAGCTGCAGTCAAACAATGAGAATGAGTCATTTCAACAAAAAAGTAAGTAATTTGTTTGGGGTTATTTTAGATACTGTCAGTTAATTTAAATTTGTGGGTACCAATGTTCATAGTTTTCATGGTTAAGCTAGACCACGAATTTAAAGTCTAAACAGAATATGAACCAAGCTGACATTCACCCCACCCAGACCTGTCAACCTTTACGATTTGACTGCAAGTCCTACTGAAGTTACCCTTAAGTTACGGACTTGTGGGATACAAGTAAAAATTTAAAAAATACAATCATTGCAATCATATCTGGATACTGGCTTGTCTATGTTTGATCCGGATGTGTGTTTTATATTTGATTCAGTGGAGTTTGTCAGCAAACCAGTCTAACTTTATAGGAGTATCTCAGACGCTTTAAACTGTCCATATTTGTCGTGCAAAACTCCTACATTATCAAGTTGTTGCTTATATTGCATTTTCTAAAAATGGCATCCAATGAACGAAAACACGTTGCAGATGAAAAGTCTCTCAAATGTTTAAACAATCAGCACATAAGTATCAAAAGGCAGGACAGGAAGGGGAAGTGAAAACAAGGTTTCTCCTCCCCCAGTACTCTTGCCAACCATCAGTGACTTGCCATCCCTCCCACCTGCTTGCGATCCTTCTCTGGGTGCCAGACTCACGTTCAACCAGGTTTGGATCAACCGATTTCTGACAAATAATTGGGCCATCAAGTCATTTCAGAGGGGCTCTGGATCTTGTTCATCTAGCCCCCTCCACTTTCATCCTCCTCCTTGATGATGGAGATTCCAAGCGATTCCATGAATCCGGACATTTTACAGGAGATAGAGCTTTTGCTTGTGAAGCGGGTGGTGGGGTTAGTCCAAAAACCTGACTCCCCGGTTTCTATTTCAGACTTTTTCTGGTTATGAAAATCAATTGAAAATTGAGACCTGTCATAGACTTGCAGACTTGGTCAATTTATGACTGCCCCGAATTTCAAGATGGACATGGCAAGGTTTGTCCATCTGTTTGTGAGAAGCGACAAATATGCGATCAGTCTTAACCTGTCCAACACATATTTCCACATACCTATTGTCATGGTATCATGCAAATACCTTTGCTTCGGCTACTGCAGGGTATTGTGCCAATTTAGCACCCTTCTATTTGGCCTCAATCTCAGCCCTTGAGCTTTCACCAGGACATTGGACTGCACCATATCCCACTTCAGGACATACTCCACAGTGATGGCAGCGTACATGATTGATATACTGCCAAAACATTTGGTAAATTCGGTTTTGGTTCACTATATGAACAACCTCATTCACAGTTTAGGGTGGAGAGTCAATGTGGAGAAGTTGAATCTTGTCCCTTCTCAACATTTTGTTCATCTAGGTATAGAGATTCTAACTCCTATTAACCTAGTTTGTCTTCGTCCCAAATGCATCGACAGTATTGTTAATGCATTGGAGGTGTCTGCCAGGGCATTCATTTCGGTGAGGAAGTTTTTCAGCTCCTTGGATGCTGAATGCGGCGGTAGACCTTTTGTACTTTGGCCACCTTTACATGCATCCTCGGTAAATGGCCCTTCTGGCATAGTGGCACCCATCTTGGGTCGTTAAGATCATCTCAACCAAAAAATCAAACACTTCTTGCATCAGTGGTAAGATCGGGAATGGCTAGCGGCGGGAATACTTTTTGAAGTCCCACAAATGGAAATCGTGATCTGTACAGATGCCAGTTTGTCGGGATGGGGGGCACACTTGCTACTGGACTTTGTGACAGCGGCAGCTGGACACCTCAAGCGAAGGCTCTACACATCAATCTGTTGGAAATGAAGGCCAAAGTCAATGCCTCACACACTTGGGTGGAATGCATCCAAAAGTAGATGGTTCTAATAATGTCAGAGAATTCAGTTATAGTGAACTTCCTCTTCAAACAAGGGTGGACAAAATTACTGGATCTTTGCATTATGGTATGGGAGTACCTTCGTTGGTGTGCTCAATATCATGTAAACATACAGATCTGACACATCTTGGGCAGGTTTAATATCCTGGCCAACTCATTATCAAGGAGAGGCCAACTGCTTCATATGGAGTGGTCTCTCCATCCATCCATCTTCCATCGAGTCTGTGCCATATGGGGCTGACAGGTGCTTGACCTATTCATGATGAGGTGGAACAACAAACTGCCTGCCTTCGTCTCTCCATTCCTGGACCCAGAGGCATGTGCCATTGATGCCCTTTTAATCAGATGGAAGGGAATATGGGCATATGTCTTCCCTCAAGCAGTTCTGATACCAAAGCTAATCCAGACAATGAGGGCAGGGTTTGCAAAATGGTTCTGATTCTCTCTTTCTGATGGGACAGATTCCGGATCATTGATCTGCTTGATCTAGTGTCAGATGTACTCAAGAAAATTGTTCAACTCCCATGCTGCTCAAGCAGCCGAGGTCACCAGTATTCCTTCAGTGTCCAGAGAAACTCCTCCTTCACACCTGGCTCTTTTTGGGGAAGCCCTGTGCAAAAAGAAGTTCTGCACTTCATGACAGCTAGACTGCCCTCCACTTTGAAGGCATATAAGGGGAAGTGGCAAGTTTTCAATGATGGGTGTCATGTTACACCAGTCAGCCTCCATCCCCCAACTGGTTGACTTCTTTCTTTTCCTCTTTGAAGACAAGTGTTACGACTAAATTCTTCTAAAGTTCACTGATCCGGAAGTTAAGCCAAATTATTCCAAATGGAGAATATTCCGAATGAAAACACCACTGTGCTGATGTACTAACAAGAATCAGTTTTATCCAAATATTATTAATTCCAAATAATCCTTGTGAATATAGAATATCACACAAGTTCTAGAGATGTTTCTGATAATTCCAACGGAGCTGAATAATTCTTAAAGTTTAAGTAGCAGTACTAAATCCAGAATGTACTGTATAATAATATCTCTGAAGCAGAATACCACACACCAAATGAACCAATCTCATTTATGACCTCTCAGGCTGAAGTTACTTATGAAGAATGACGAACGCTGTGATTACATCTATTTTAATAGTTTCTGTACTGCGTCATTGAAATACAAATAAAACCCATTTCTTATTCCATCTCAGAATAACAACTTGGTATTTACGAACTTATTCTGCTTCTAGTCAACAGAAAATGAATCACTCACTGAATTACGAAATCCAGGTCAGAACATTGAATGCAGGTCAAAATGATAATACATTTAGCACGTGCTAGTCACGTGATATGACTTGTGCTTCAACCGACAATACTAATTTTCCCAGGACCAATGTACTGGCTTACATTGAAATTACCGTATATGTGCACTCTGCAAAACGACACCTATTAGACTACTATACAGAGGTCATAAACTAATAAAACTATACCATTATTTAAAACAAATGATACATAATTCCGTAACACAAGAAGCTTGGCCCTATCATAATCAAGGGATGCCGTTCCATGATCTCAGACATCATGGAAGAGACGATAATGGCCGCAACAGGAATCTTTCCAACTTTGTGTCCAATTTTGACATATCCAGGCCATGCTGGCTCACCTTGTTCCCAAAATGTTCTCCTGGGTCTTGACATGGCTCAACTCATCAAAGTATGAGCCCATGTCTTCCACCTTGCTGAAGCAGTTATCATACAAAAATTGCTTCCTGGTAGGACTAGTTTCAGCTTCCTGGTAGCACCGTCTGTGGATCCAAACTATAGACAGCTCTGTTCCAATGGCTCAGTTGTACTAATGACGCGACCTGGTTTTGTTTCTAAAAACAGGTTACCATCGATAGGCAACCAAGAAATAACTATCCGCTCTCTCTCCTCAATCAACCTGTCGAGGGAGGTGAAGCTGCAGGACCTGGTATGTGCCCTCAGATGTTATCTGAGGCACACAGAAAATATCTGCAGCGGCAGTGTGGCAACCACTACCCCCACCCCACCCCCCAGTGAGTGGAAATTACATCTGTCGGATACCTTATTGATACGTGTGCATTGAAACAATATAAAATGCTTTATAATTCTTTTTTCCAAGTGTTAAAATAAAATGAACACTTGTGAAAGCTAATATTTCATTTATCAAATACTAGTAGCTTTGTTAATCTCTAGGAATGAAACACAGGAATAAAATGGGTGGTGGGCGGGGTGGGGTCATCATCATACGTGGCTAATTTTTCGTTGGGTATTTAAATTTGTGGTTCGGGACAACAACGAAAACCTTGAAAATTGGTCCACACACAAATTTCTGATACTACAGTATGGGGATTTAAGGAAGCCTGAATGATACATCTTGTTTTAAACAGTTGAAATTAGTGCGTTATACACAATAAGCATATATGGAAATATAAAAAAAAAAAGAAACTTTTGTCATGTTAAATTTAGGAAACTGAAAGCTGCTAAGGAGAAACTGAAGAGACTGCAGAGTCTGGTAGCTATGGTACAGCAGACACCTGAGGAAATTGGAGACCTGCCAGATAACATAGCAGAGATTGCAGCCAGCCTAGAAGAAGTTGAATCTCAGTTCATACAGACTGATGATCGAAACAATGCATCCATCAGCGAGGGAGAGGTGCAACTCAACACACAGCAACCACTCAGCCTTCAGACTGCTGAAAGGTTAGTACTAAAAGAAGAAGTGTATTTTACATATTTTATTGTCTTTCCTGCTTTAGCATAGGAGAGACAAAGGGGTTATTCTTGAATGGGCCCCCAAATTTAATTGTTGGAATCAATTCTGTAATGTCACTCTAGGTGTAAAGTTTATTCCAGGATATACTATTAGTTTCTGTCTTGTCTGACTCGCCTGTTTAAGCATTATGGTGAACAATGTTGAAGTTCTGAGTTAAAGTTTTTAAAAGTCACAGATCTTCTACATTTGTGGTTGCATTCAACTGAAACTTCAGTACAATATTACTATGTGTCTAATGTTTATACACTGATGTCTTACCAGTTCCTGTCTTGTTTGTCTCACCTGCTGAAGCAGAAAGCTTGTTTCATCATTGTGGACAATGTTAAAGTTTTGTGTTACAGTTTTGAAAGTCACACATCTTCTACATATGTTGCTGCAGTGAAACTTTAGTATAATATTAGCATAGGTATAAAGTTTATATGCTGATATGCTAGGAGTTTCTCTCTTGCCTATCTTGCCAGCTAAAGCAGAAAACATGTTTTGTCATTGAACACAATGTTTAAGTTTCATATTAAAATTTAAAGGGTTATATCGAATTACTAGTCTGATACTGTGTTTGTGTATGTGTGTGCACATGTGTGTAGTATCATACTATGCCTTTTGCTATTGAGAAATCATCACTTTCAGTATCTTTAAGGTTTTTCCATATATCTATCTATCTATCTATCCATCCATCATGCACACTTTTGTTTCGGGAGTAAAAATCCAAAACCTTTTCAAGATATTCCTGTTAAACTTGATATACATATCAGATTCATGGTCAAGATGTGCCATTTGCTTGTTGGAATTCTTCAGTTAAAATCATACACAGAAAAATACACGCTGACTCATAATTTTGTTGTTACCCATCCACATGTCAGTAGCAGATAAATTACCAATAATGACATAGTGCCTATCACTTGCCTGTATACTTTGTAAATTGGAACTTCTTATATATGAAATATTCAACAAACCTTTTGTCTTCTAACAGACATTGTGGCAGGGCAGGGGATATAGATGACATCATCTTCTTGTTGAGAAAAAAAATCAATGAATCTTATATTTTTATACATGTCTGTTTGTTACTTCCTAAGAATAAATCACTTCAGTCAGTGAATAAGGGTAGATGGAGACAAAAAAAAAAAAACAGAAAGAAAAAAGAGACACATGCAGTTTTAGAAAGATGACTCATGAAAGGTTAGACTCTTTTCATTGTCATTTTGAGTATGTTTACCTACAGTCCATTTTTATGACAGGAACAAATTCTATGAAAACAAGATGCGGGAGCAACTGCAAGAGCTTCAACAATTGAAAGAAGAGAAGGAAAGGCTCCTCTCAATCCAGCAGCAGCTCCAAAACTTACATGGGAGATTTCAAACTGTGAGTATCTCTCTATGTATTTGGTACACTAACTCCAGGGAAATTTTTAAAAAATACTGAAACATTATTTTATTGTATACTCCCAACCACAACTTCTTTTCTTTCTTTCTTGCTTTGACATATTTTCCTGGAAATAATTTATGTTTCCATTTATGCGCAAAATCAATACCACTTCAAACACTAGAAAAAATTAAGATATTGTTGTAATACATGTGAGAAAAGCCATTGCTGGCATCTTTATGCATAAATTTTGTTGATATGGATATATTTTTTTTTTTTGGGGGGGGGGGGGGAAAGTCATGCCCTAATTAATATGGTATGCATTCTTTTCACAAAGTAATAGCTTAGTTTAGTATGGCAAACAGCATTTGATGTCTCAACAGTATTAACATTGACAAACAGCTGCCATTTTGCTGTCATTCTCCTCAGACTGGTTCTGTATATGTTGTTGTCCCATGTCTTTTTGCAAAAAAATAGAGGACATAGTATTTATGTTTCTGCATATCCATTTGTCCATCCATCCATCTATCGCACCTTTGTTTCCAATTTATAAATTTCAAGCTGTTTCTATTAAGGGATGAAATGTGGTATACTTGTACAGAAGGTGTGTCATGTACCACATTGGGGTTCCTATCTTAAATGTCAAGGTACAACTCAGTATTTTAATTTTCCATCACTCTTTCCTTTCCACTCTTTATCTTTAGAGCTGTTTGAAATTGAGGGTTATAACTTTATATATTTATACATCATCATTAAAAACTATGTCATGTACACATTTGGAGTTCTAACTTAAAGGTGATAGTCATGGCTCAGTATATTAAGTTTTCCATTGTAATTTCCCTTTCTGCTCTGTAACTTTAGGGCCTTTTGAGATTACAGGATAAAAGTTGGTATACTTATATAACATCACTTGAAGATGTGAACCACATTGGTAGTCCTGTCTTCAAGTCAAGGTCATGACTCAGTATTTTAAGTTTTCATCACACTTTCCTTTTGGCTCTGTAACTTTAAGGTTGTTTGAGATTAAGTTTCTAAAATTTTGAAAAAACTTAAAAGACTTCTCTAAAACTGCTGAATAGACTTGATCAGATTTGACAGTAAGCATCCAGCTGGAAGACCTTTCTAGTTTGTATAAATGAGGCAGATCTGCCATGAAATATGGCCACCATTACCAAATATAAAAAAAAAACATCCATCGACCTTCAACAATTTTACTATTTTCAGCTTCTTCTCAGAAACCACCAGACCACTTTAAGCCAAACTTGGCACAGAGTATCCTGGCATAAAGGACTTTCAGATTTTTACAAACAGTGCTGATCTGCCACTTTAACATAGGTCAATCTCAAGTTTTATGTGCTACCACTGTAAAAAAAAAAAAAAAAAAATGCACACTGAAGTTATACTCCAAATGTGAAGACATGCACATGGACACCAAGGTGATCATTATATTGAGCTTCCACCAACACCGGCTTGACCAAATATTACAAAGAACTTACAATGATGATTTTGCAAAAAATACATGACAGAATTTGATTAAATTCGACACAATGCACCATTGGATAAAGGGCTTTAAGATTTATACAAGTAATGCTGATCCATCATTTAATATGGTCACCATTACTAAATATAGATCAACATTTAAACAACTTTATATAGATACACATTTAAACAACTTTATATTAGAAAGCTGCTCAACAGAATTTGACCAACTTTGACAGAAAGCATTGTGGCATAAAGGCCTTTCATTATTGGACAAATTATGCTGATGTGCCATAAAATATGGATGAAGATTAAAAAATAAAGAATCTTTGTAACAGTTGTTTTCGTAATATATGCTGTCAATAGCACTGGAAGAAATTTCATAAGAAAGCATTCTACAGACTCCTATTTCTTGGACAGTTGATTTTGCATTTGGCTATAAGGTAGATGTCATCCAGTGAGTGATCTCAGGCCCACTTGGGTCTCTTGTTGAGGAAGAAAAGGTTAGAGAACCCAAAAGGAAACCACATGCAACAGGTGAATGTCAAACCAGGTAGTGCAGAGTGCTATCCATAACACAATGTGATAATGTAATTTCTTCTTCTTAGGCAAGTCAAACTGAGGATGAACCCGATGCTGCAGCACCCAAATCTAGCTCCACCAGCCAGAATCCTCCATCAGAGCCCCAGGTACCACAAGTACAACAGCAATCAGGTCCAAGTGTCAAATGTAAGCATTTTACAGAGATTTAAAAAAAAAATTATAACATTGAATAACCACCAAAAAAAAGATGATTACAGTAAAACTCCAAAAGTGCCAATTTAGTATGAATATTCAGATAGTGTTGGATTTTGCAAATTTTCTGGTTTAGCTCTTTTATTCACTTGCCAGTGATGTTGGAAGGACATGTACAGCAAAACGCTGAATGTCCAAACCCATTGGAGGACATAGATTTCATCCTAATATTCAGTCATATGGATGATTGAATCTTGGTCAAAAATAGAACTGTGAATGGAAGTACAGTCAAACCTGTCAGTAGTGGTTACTGTGACTTACATTTCACCTTTTACTGGCTTAGGTTAAGTTTTTTGCATTCAGTTTATGACCAAATAGATGTCTTGCACCCTGTATATATAATGTTGTACCTAGAATCATGAAAGTTGGTGAAGGGATGGATCTCGATGAGTACTATATGCTCATCACAAAAGTTGGTAACTGTTCCCATTTTTTATGCTTTACCGACTGGTTAAATTGTGTTCTAAGGTCATTTCTCAAGCACTGTTTATACTAGAATCATGTCGTCTAGTTTGATGATTCTAACATAAACAGAACTTGAGAAATAAACTAGATGATTGTATACATCACTTTTAGTACCACACACTTAACAACAAAAGAAGGAAAATGTGACCTCCATGTAACATTTTACTGGCATAGGTTAAGTTTTTGTGTAAGTAGGTCAATGTGACTCATATTTCATGCTTCACTGACTTGGGTTCAGTTTTGTGTTGAACTGTTCATGCTTGAATCTTCTCAACTTTCCAGTAGGTGCCAGATTGTGCCTTTTTTCAGAGGTATGGTCAGATCTCACAGATCATGCAGGAGTCCTTTCCAAAGAAAGGAGGATTACCGGCTTTGCTTCCAGACTTTCCATCTCGTTCAGTGATCTCTGGTATCTCTATGGGAAGAGGTATACACCCTTCTAAGGAAGGGTACAGTAGAGAGAGTGTTGAACATCTGAAGTCAAGAATTGTATTCCCTGGTCTGTTTCCCCCTCTCCACTGAGACGTCTGGTCTCTGTGGCTAGCTAAAGAGTACACTTTCCAGCCTGGCCCCTAATGCCTCCCCCCTTGGATGCCGGGGCATCACAAGTGGGAATTTCCACTGGGACCCAGGCTCACCCTCCAGTTAAGCTGCTGGAGGCATTTAAACTTTTGGCTAGGTTGCTCGTCGCTATAGCCTTGCATGCTGATCTTTTTTCAGCAGCCTCTTTCAGTCTCTTGAAGGAGGAAATAGCCGCACTACATCACTTGTTGGAAGCCGTTGCCAAAACCTCTAGGCATGCCTTATTGATATCCATATCTTTGTGGGATCATCTGTTTGCTTACACCTTCCCACCATTCAGGATGATTCCACAAGTGCTGCACAAAGTCAGGATCTGCTCAGCTAATTTTGATAGTCCCTCTGTGGCCTCAACGATTGTGGTTCACCAATCTTCATGACCCATTGATAGACCAGCCCAGGATATAGCCTTTTCTGCACAACAACCCACAGATTCTGCACCTTCATGCTTTGCATATCTCGGGCGATCTATCTGCCAGAGCAAGTTTTCAAGTGAGGTTGCCAATTGCATAGTTCAGACCAGGAGATGGTCCATGTCCAAAATCTGTGATGCAAAGTGGAGAATCTTCTGCGATTGGTGCAGTAGGAAATGTGTTAATCCTTGAGGTCTCTCCTTGAGCACAGTGGCTGACTTTCTTCTATTCCTGTTTGAAGAGAGAGAATGCTCAGTTTCTACTATTTAGGACAATAGGGCAGCCCTTTCCAACATGCTCAAGTTATCAAAAGGCCTGGACATTGGTTCAGATCATCATATTTCTGATCTTGTCAGGTATTTTGAGCTGCAGAGACCGGTGTCTCGCTCACAGATGGAATCTCTTGTGCATGTTGTGGTCTTTGTCAAAACCCCCCTATGAACTGCTGGGTGAAGCTTTTTTAGAGAACCTTACCATTAGAACTCTTTTCCTGCTCTCCTTAGCATCTGTGAGATGAAGGAGTAAGCTTCATGCGCAGTCTGTAGGAAAAGATTGTTTATGGTTCAACAGTGATTATGAGTCTGTTCCTCTCCTTTGTCAGAAGTTTTTTTATTAAGCAAAAAAAAAGGCTTTCTTCAGTAACCCACTCCCTATAGAGATCCCCAATCTTAGTCATATCTGTGCTATGGATGATCAAGATCGATTTTTATACCCAGTTAGGGCTTTACGGTTCTATTTGACCGCTTCAGAAGGGAGAAGGAAGGGTAGGAGGTGTCTTTTCTTCCCTTTTAAGGGCTCTGCTGATGTTTCGCCATCCACTATTTCTAGGTGGATTGTCCTCATGATCAAGAGGTCTTATAAGTCTCTTGCTGAGAGGGACCTTTCATTGATGAAGATTAAAGTCCATGAGGTTCAAGCTATTGTTGCCTCATTGGCCTTTCTAACTCATTCATCATTGGAGGATGGATGTTATGAAAGCTGCATTTTGGCGGTCACACACTAATTCTCCTCCTTCTACCTTTTGGTCTTTGGCACACCAGAGCAAAGGTATATTTTCTTTGGGGCCAATAGTTGCGGCACAAAAAGTGGCCCAAGAAGTGGACATTCCTACTGTAAGGGTGAGTATATCCTTTTTTATACCAGTTTTGAGGCCATCAGCCTCCCACTGCACTGGCAAATTCGGCATCGCAGTAGCAACAGGTAACGCATTACTGACAATAAAATGTAGTTGGTGGTGGGTAAACTAATTTTAATGATGTTATACTTGCTTGCCAGACTCCCTCCTCTCACCCCACTCTGATGTTCCACAAGTAGTCTGTGTTCTAAGAAAAAGGATAGCTATTACGCATGTGCTTGTGATGTGGGGGACAGACTAGGTCTATTTCTTTCTAGTTCTGGACTTTTAGAGCTTAACATCTAATGGGCGGATGGAATTTTCTTTTATGGATAAGGGTATTTTCCCTCCTGGAAAGGTAAGCAGCGCAATAGCGACAGGTAAGTATTACATCGTTGAAAAATTAGTTTTACCCTTCCCGAAAAAACTACATTTTACCCCCATCCCCATAAACTACATTTTCTATGTGTGCATATATATATATGTATTTGTCTGATATGTGAAAATTACATGTATGAATGATTATGAGATATGAATATTTTATAACATATATGTTCTAGACCTGAATATCCTAAATATTATTTACATTTATTATTAACTATTATTATTTTTAGCTCACCTGGCTTAAAGTATGGCCCTACATCTGTCCTATGTCATCCTTTGTGCATCCATCGATCAACAATTGCTTGTTACTACTCTGGAGTCCATATTTCTGAACCGATTTCAATCAGACTTGGAATATGGGTTTATATCATCAAAATCTTGGATGAATTCAGTAATGAGCAAGACCCATGCATATTAATTAGATCTTGCACCTGATTGGCTAACAATGTTGCCACTCTGGAGGCCATATTTTTGATCTGATTTAGATCAAACTTGGAATATATGCTTTGATAATGAGTGAGATCCATGCATACTAATTAGGTAATCTTGTACTTGATTGACTGAATTTGTCACCCTTCGGGAATCCATATTCCAATTTTTTGGGGGGATAAAAATAGAAATATATGCTTATATCAAGAAGATCTTGAACAAGTTTAATAATGAGTGAGATCCACGCATACTAATGATGTGATACTGTATCTGGTTGGCTGGGCTTTCTTACCCCTAACGAAGCCATATTTCTAACGAAGCCATATTTCAGATCCAGTTTTGATCAAACTTGAAATCTAAGCTTATAACGTCAGGATCTTGAATGGGTTTAATAATGTGCAAGATCCACACATATTAATGAGATAATCTTGCATCTGATTGGCTGACCTTGTTACCATTTTGGAGGCCAGATTTCAACAAATTTGATACTGCATATTTTCAGCTACAGCAAACCAGATTTATTGCCCATGTATTGCACAAGGTGTAGAATCATTCACCTTTTTACGAATCAATGTCTTGTCCTGAACTTCAGAAGAACACATCAACCCCAAAACACTAAATTAATCTTGAACTTGGAAGAGACACATTCCTGTGATATAATTCGTTGGTGTCATGGTGACAGGTTTGAAAGCTTCAGACTTTGTTGCTTAGATTCATTGTCCCAAATTAGTGATTACTCGACGAGACTCATATCGATTGGCAGAGGCCCATTGTTACCAAGCAGAGTAATCATCATCTATAATTTTTAATAATTTGTAATCTTACTTACTTGTACAAGAATAACATGTAAGCTTGCAATTTCAGAAATTTGATTGAGTATCCAACAAATTAAAACAAAAACAAAAATGATTTCTGTTACTGTGTTAATTTTAGGCTGCACCATTGCGCCATTGACCCATATTTTTCAGCTTTGGCACAAGAAAGTTGCCTCTGTGGCACTGATAGAGTGCTTGTTTTTTTAACCCCAGCAAATAAAGATAAAAGATTGTTATGTTTGATGTTTGACTGAATTGAGTGCACCTCTCAAATTCCCAAGGATGTCATTCAGGAATAGCTTTGACAACCACCATTTATGAATTTAAAAGTCACTCAAGATTTATTTATTTAAAGCATTCTGCAGGTGAATCATTCATCATCTTTAATATTCCTGTAGTCTCATCCAATGAAGAAGTGTATGACAAAATGAGAAAACAGCGCATGTTACGAGAGGAACTTCGGGATAAAAAGAAACAGCTAGAGTCCATAATGAAGAAAGATCGCAACAAGCGCAGCTACTACAAGAATCAAGATAATCAGAGTGATAGTGTCTCTTACTCTACTGATGCATATGGGTAAGTATTTTAAGGTACTTTTATGCTTAAAATTGTTGCCTTTTTATATGTATCTTAAATCGAATGTATTAGGTTATGGCATTGTCTGTCAACCCATCAACATTTGCTTGTATGGTTCATAATTTTTTAATGGTTGGCAGTGTTGCACCTTGTGCGAGTCCAGGAAACATTCTTCTGTCCCCCTAGCAGTATCAAGGGTGTAACACTGATGATTGTAGAGATTTTCATGAAGTTTTTCTGAAGTTTATATCATGACCAGACAGTGTATATAGCATGCTGTAACCACTCTCCCCCTGCCTCAGAGTCAGGGTCACAGCAAGGGAAAAATGTTTTAATTCTGTGATTTGTCTCGTCTGGAGAATAACTTTTACACCACTGAAGATATTTTAATGATACTTTAGCCAGTTATACATCATGTTTAGACAGTGTCACATACCATAACCACACACTCCTGTCAAACTCATGACAATGGAAAATGTAATTCTGTGACTTGTATCCTGCTCCAGAGGATAACTTTTGAACCACTGATTTTGTAACATTGTAATGAAACCTCGCCCAAGTATGTATCGTGGTCAGATGGTGTGTCACATACCATAGCCATGCCTTGCTGTAAGGTTGAGCTGAAATGAATAACCGAACATTCAAATCCAAATACTTTTGTATGAACATTGGAATAGAAAATTGGTATTAGAATATTCGTTTGTTTACCTATTGAGTTTGGCAATATTTTGCAAAAGAAACATACAAGGTGAAATGTGAACTATGCAGCGTTTAATTATTTTACAATGGAAACAACTTCAATCCTGCTAAAGCACCTAAAATCCAAACACCAACTTACAAGGTTATCATAATGCCAAAATTCTGAATAGTCACATTGCTGACAATGTGCATTGTCATTCAGACACTCTTGAAAAGATAATGTGTAATATGGCAAGGCAATGAAGAACATGGTATAAAATTGGGATCTTATAAAAGTTGACAAAACCTTTATTTGTGAATCAACTAGAGCTTTTAAATATTTGTGAACTATTGTCGGACATTCATTCTATCAGAAGCAGTTGTTGTAAATCCCACATACCATTACTATCCCCCACCTCAAGATCATCTGACCTTGGAAAGTTAACTCCTATTTATTTCCACATTGTGTCATTTATTCAAGTTTTGAAGTCATTACACAAGTTTGAAATTACCAATATGTTTAAAATCTGACACTGACTTTTCTTTATTTGATAAAAAAAGGTAATGCAGGTGTCAGCTTTGTGTTACTCAGATGTACATGGGCGAATTAACATGACTTTGGAACAGAACCACTTAAATTGTAGGGGTCGAGGAATTTGCTCTTACAGTAAAGCTTGCTACTCAGTTTTTGTCATGCAATAGTACAAAGTCATAGTTATCAGCATACATTTTAATTTATGCAGAGATTATCTCACTTTTTCATTCCTATGCCTTTTTTAAAATGACTTAACTGTTTGTTGGGAATCCCTCTGAACCCATGAAACCAATGGTCTACTCCCAATCTTGGTTAAGGCAGGGAACTGACCCTAGTACCTGACCCAGGTAGAGGTTACATGATACTATTTACAGAAACCACAAGGCCATTTTACGTCTATTGGAGTGTACATCTTAGGTATAAGATGAGGTCAGTACCAATATATGGGTTTCAGTTAAAACAGTTATTGATCACATTTTAGTATGAGTTTCTTATGGCTTAGCAGAAACTTCAATTGTCCTATTTGGGCATTTTATAGTCAGTCAAAAAGTCAGTCTTGTCATACATATCAGGCATATGTGACATATTTCTCAGGAGACCTGCAATCAATGTATCTAAATCTAATTAAATTACATTGCCCACTTGTCTGTGTGATTTTGATTGTGAACAGAAAAGCCTATAGGATGGCCAGTTGTCCATCGTCCGACATCCGGTGTCTGTTAGACCCGTTAGTCCCCAGAAATGTCATTTAATTAAATTTAGATGACTGAGTTCACAGTGTTTTCAATGCAGCTTGGTGAGAAGTGGGTGGTGTCAGTAAATACCAAAGTAGACTAAGAAAAGTTGATGGATTTAATACCTTTATTAACATTGACAAATATTCAAACCCTATCGAAAAACATTCAGTGAATATTCTAATAGGAAAATTTAGTATTCATTTCATCTCAACTTTATGGTCAAGGTCATGGCAAGGAAAATTTAATTCTGTGATTTGTATCCTTGTCTGGAATTTAACTTTTGAACCACTGAAGACATTTGGAATACAACTTGGACCAGTTAACATATATCATAATTAGACTGTGTGTCACATACCATAGCCATGCCCACTGCCTGAAGTTTAAGCTCATTGCAAGAGAGAATTTAATCAGTGAGCTCTATCCATGTACAGGTAAAACTTTTGAACCAAAAATTTTGATTTTAATGAAACTTTAGCATGTTATGTTCTTGACTTAATAGTGTCTCTTGTATTCAGCCATACCTAATTTGCCTCAAGGTCAAGGTGAGAATAAGAAATAATGTAAGTCATTGGCCTGTCCAGTCTGTCACAGATATTTTGATGTAACTTCTTCCAGGTTGACACCTTATGATACAATAGTCAAGTCCACAGTTCAAAGGTCAATGTCATTAGTGGGGAAAAGGTCTAGAGACATGCAAATCTTGTTCCATTTGTGATACTCTTGTTGAACTTGAAATGGGGCTGTTGCATTGAAAATACATTTATCTTTTGGCATACTTGTAAACTGAATGCTTTCAGGATTCATTTCTTATGCATTCCATTCTTGTTTGCATTTTAGCTGTCATCTCATCATTTTAGTTTGCTGTCTCAGAAATGCAGCCTGATTCTGTGTTTATTGCTTCCATTCATTGTTTGGTGTCATTTTTATTCATTTGGAAGAAAATGGAAATGCATTTACCGAAGTCAGGTTTTCCAGTTTTGACTGTTTTAGGGAGAGAACTTTTGCTTTTGTATCTTATAATTCAAAGTCTGCTTTAATAAAAGAGCAGATGCATCAAATACAAACAACAGCATTGAATGTACAGTAAATACAAAGGGTATTTAAAAGGTTTTGAATATTAGTGCACTGTACAACAGAGTTCTTTTTTAGTGAACAATAAGTGTGTACATCCCCTCAAAGTACTCCCCATGCACCTATACACATGTTTTCAGTCTGATTGTCCAATTATTAATGCCATTTTGTATTCACTTTTTGGTATGTTGTTCATACACTGGTAAACTGCACTTCCAACTGCATGGCAGCTTTCAAATCATCTACCCATAAGCGAATCTTTGATAAAGGAATTCAGCCAAAACTCACTTGGAGCTAAAATCAGGGCTGTATGGAGGATATGACAAAGTTTGGATGCCATGTTCCTTCAGGAAGTCTGTCACGATGGTGGATTTATCCGCTGGTGCATTGACATAGAGTGGATGTATACCTCTGGTACTGGTGCGTGGACTGGTGATTCAGTAGAGTTCCACAACTTTTGGCAACACTTTGGAGGCATACTAGCAGAGTCAGGCATTGGTACCTGGACAACTGAGTCTTGTGCATTGAAAAATAAAACGTATAATACTCTCATGACAAGATGACTATGTTGGGCAGTTTGTGGTCTCTGCTTGTTTTCTCTGATCCAAACTGTATTATTTTCTTTTGAGTCAAGTTCAGAAAAGTAAATCCATGTTTCATCACCTGTGTCAATTTCATTCAAATGTCTATGGTCACTCATCATATTTGGTGAGTAGCTATTTGGCGATTTCAGCCCAAGTAAATTTTTGATCAGCCAACAACAAATGCTGGACCCGTCTTTGACAAACCTTTCTCAGCTTCAAATGATTCATCAGTATATAAAAAACAGCTGACAAATTAATGCCCGTGATAATAGAAATATCTTCCACTGATATTGAACATCTTCATCAATTACCCCGTTCACAACAGCCACTTCTTGCTCAACAATTGCAGACAATGGTCTTCCAGGATGTGGGTCATCTTTCATGGATTGGTGACCATTATTAAAATGATGAAACCTCAAGATTAAATGATATGACAGAGAATTACATCTGTAATTTATCCAAGTCAGCCTTGATATCATTTGGAAAGTACCCCAAGAGTTCCCAGATTTTACAGTATGCTCTTTGCTCAATAGCAGAATTGTTCTCTTCCTCCAACATTTATACATCACTATCATTTACCTATGTTATGTCACATGCATATATCTGCAGGTGTCCTGTGTGCGGCATGTGCAGTTGCAGATAATTTTATTAAACGTTATTTTGTCTATCCATCAGCATTAAATTTATTCAAAGAAACAACAAGTTACAACAAAATATTCAGAACTTTAAAAAAAAAGTCATAAAAATACAACCTGCAGCTGCAATAAATCTAAAAATCTAGTTGTAGAATATTTGTTAACAAATTTTGTTTCATATTTTGTTTTATTCAAATAAAAATTGTTCAGATACAACACCAATGATGATATCATCACATAAATAGTGGTTATGTCTGCCTCAACAAGAACAATGTCATAGCTTGTAAGTAGGAAAAAATTGTCAGTGTAAAGAATCTGATCCCGGATTATCATGTGAACAATCTTTCATCTGCAGAAATTTAGAAGTAATCTGAAAATAATTAATTCATGAAACTTGTTTTCATTTCATTCCATTTTTGTTTATCATTTATCATTAATTGTTCTGTGTTTCGCATTTAACACTGTCCTTTTTCTTCAAAATGCATTCATCATTTCTGTTGCATTCATACTGCATTTCATTTGCATTAATTCTACATTTTGTTTGCTTTCATTCTGCATTCTGTTGCCATTCTGTTCTCATTTCGCTGGTAAAATTACCCATTTAAGTGTCTGTAGTAAAGGACCATGTAAGTCTTCCTGTAACCACTTTTTATTTGGGATTTTTCAAAGGTACCATAAAATTCCATGCATAATGCACACTTTTTATTGAGCCGACATTAGTGGGAAGTGAGGCAAAGCAGTCACTTTTCCACGATTGTCATCATCATCAACAGTTAAGGTTTTGGTTAAAGTTTTTTAGCAATGCTTTGCTTTCTTCTTTTCAAATTTTTTAAGGCAAAAATTGGTCTTGCACATTATATAAGGGAACATAATTTTATTCTTTTTTTTCCTTGACCTGAATTCGGATAGATGTTCCAGATACAACCTTCCAAAGTACCAGGAGTTAATGTGTGAAGTCAGTCCCTGTTGACTATTGACATTTATGTTGGTGTGGACTGAGGACATATTTGAAAATTTGGTTTTGCTAAAAGTTTCATCATTTTCTGTTCTGAGTGATTAGACAAAACATCAATAATTGTTATCAGAAAAATAGTGTGAAATCACACATTACACATCCGGGTACTGCTCATGGGTTCAAGGTAATGGGAGCCTTTCAAAATATATATATTGCCAATTTAGCATGACAAAATGTAAAGCTGGGAAAACAGGTTTATTATGAAAAAGAAAAGGAAGAAATATGAAAGAGATTGTACAGTATGTTAATAAAGCCCAAGTAATTTACAGCTGCTGAAATATTATGGTTGGTAAAGTCATGAAATGTGGGAAATTGGATGGGAGGGGGGTCATTCACTTCCACAACGGGATGGGGAGGGGGTCATTTACATTCACAATGGGATGGGGAGGTGGTCATTCACATCCACAATGGGATGGGGTCATTCACATTTACAGTGGGTCTAGAATTTTTGGATTCTGAGAATGATTTGTGTGTCTGAACATAATCATTTCATATATTAAGTTAATGATGTTGATACTGTGTTAATACCATAATACATCTATCCATCATCTTGTTAATACATAAAATCTTTTCCCATACCATAGGCCACCATGCACATAAGTCCCTATTTTTTTATATTGGACCATTTTTTTTATTATATGCTTGCTATAGGCTTGCTTTTCTTTTACATAACATTGTAGATTTATAGCATGCTTTAAGTTATTTTGTATATGTCAGCCATAAGGTGGAATGTATTATGTTATGATGTTGTCTGTCCATCTGTTTTGTTCTGCACAGTAACTCAAGTTGTCCATCATATGCAGTTACCATGCTTTGTGAATGGCTTGCACTTGATCTAAGGGAGAAGCAGATAAATTTTGGGTTAAAAACCCTAAATGTCAAGATCACTGTGACTGTAAGGAAAAAAATGGTTTCTGTAAAATAACTTGACTTTTCCACCATATACATTTGCCAAACTTTGTGAATGTCTTGCACATGGGAATGAAAGAAAACCTATTGAATTCTGGGTTAAAAGGTCAAGGTCACTGACTGAGAAAAGAAAAATGGTTTCTGTACAATAACTTGAGTTCTCCTTCATCAGTTGTTACCGAACTTTGTGGATGCCTTGAGGTAAGGAAAGACTTTTAAGTTGGGAGTCAAAAGGTCAAAGGTCAAGGTCACTGTGACTGAAAAAATAAAAGTGGTTTCTTCACAATAACATTAGTTCTGCTACATCACAGACTTGGACCAAACTTTGTGGATGGCGTGCACTTAGGGTACGGAAGAAATCTACCAATTTGGGGGCCAAAAAGTCAAAGGTAAAGATCACTATGACTGAAATAAGCAAAATGTTTTCTGTATAAAAGTTATCTGCATAGAGGACTATTAAACATGGGGCCGGCATACAATGTGCTGTTCACGGTACTCTTGTTTGCTCGTATGTTTGTCACCTTGGAAACATTTCAGGTAATTTATGTTTAATTTATATACATATAATGATACAACACATTTCAGTGCCAGTGCAAGTATTGATGCCACCATGGCCACCTGGGGTGGTTCTACAGTGGATGCCCTGGAAAGCATTACAGAAGATGGTGCAGGTGACCATCAAGACAATGAAGGGGATGATGGAGAGGATGATGGTATGTAGCTTAATCAACCTTGCTCAGTCTTTAATTTTTTATGGTATGGCCCTGAGTCCATCGTGTGTTGTCTGTCCATCCATCAAAATTTGCTTGTTACCACTCTGGAGTACACATTTCTGATCAGACTTAGATTATGGGTTTATATCATCAAAATTCAGATGAGTTTAATAATGAGGAAGATCAGTGCATGTTAATGAGGTGATCTTGGTTCTGATTGGCTAACCTTGATACCATTCTGGAAGTCATATTTCTGATATGATTTTGATCAAACTTAAATATGGGCTTATATGATCAAGCTCATGGATAGGTTCAGTAAAGAGTCAGAGCAAAGTATAATAATGAGGTAATCTTGCATCTGATTGGTTTAACTTGTTATCACTCAGAATGCCATATTTCTGATCCGATTTTGATCAGACTTGGAATATATACTTATATCATCAAGATCTTAGATGAGTTTGATAATGATCAAGATCCATGCATTCTTATAAGGTGATCTTGCATCCAATTGGCTGAACTTAATACCACTCTGGAAACCATAATTCTGATCTGATTTTTATCATACTTGGAATATGAGCTTATATATTTAAGATCTTGAATATGTATGATCATAAGCAAGATCCATGCATATTAATGTTTATATCATCAAGATCTTGGACAACTCCGTTAGCAAGCAGGATCCATACATATTGAGGTGATCATGCATGTGATTGGCTGAGCTTCTTACCACTCTAGAGACTATTTCTGATCCATTTTTATCAATCTTGGTAAAAAGGCTTAAATCATTAAGATCTTGGCTGATTACTATTATGAACAAGATCCATGCATATTATGAGGTGATTCTGCATCTGATCGGTTGAGTTTGTCAACTCTTTAGTGACTATATTATTTTCCCATACTTGTGTTTTATATGAGCAAGATCTACTCATATTTATGAGGTGGTCTTGCATATGATTGGTCTTAGCTTCATACTGTTTGAAAGATCGTATTTTTGACCTAATTTTAATCAGAGTTGGTAAAGAGGCTGATATCATCAAGATGTTGGATGATTTTTCTTATGAGCAAGACCTACGCATTTTTTAAAGTTGATCTAGTGTCCAATGCAAGGATTTTTTTTACCATCTAGTGACTGTATTTTGATAGGATTTTGATCAAACTTGGTAAATAGGCCTATGTCATGAAAATCTTGGCTGAGTTTTGATTATGTGTGAAATTCATGCACATTAATTATGTGATCTTGCATCTAATTGGCTGAACTTGTCAGCAATCTAGCAGCTGCATTTCTGTTCAGTTTTTAAACAAACTTGTTAAAGAGTCTTATATTATCAGGATGTTGGTTGAGTTTGATTGTGAGCAAGATCTATTCATAATAATGAGGTAATCTTATATGTGATGGGCTGAGCTTGTTACCACTTTGGAGGCCAAATTCCAGAATTCCAGTTGTATTTTGCTCAACTTTAAGCTGATATTATATCTGTTGTAGACAAGTTCTATAATAGGTGCATATTAATGAGGTACCTTGCATCTGTTTGACAGCTTGTTACCTCACTAGATCTAGAGACTATATTTCTGATCTAATTTTTATAAAAGTTGATAAATGGGTTTATATTATCAAGATCTTGGATGACTTTGATTATGAGCAAGAGACCAGGCATTCATTGCACCTGTATTTTTAGAAAGAATTTTTGTATCAGGAAATAGTAAAATAGGTAAAAATCAAAATCATATAAAGTTTTGGAGATAATTTACATAGGTTGTGTTCTTACATTACTACATAAGCCTGCTGGCTGAAATTGTCAACTGTTCAATTATATAAGCCAGGTGAGCAATACCAGACCCACTTGGGCCATTGGTTTTGAAAGTTGAAACTGTAATTATTTTGTATCAATATGTTGATTTTGCAACAAATTCTCTTTACTGAGATGTGGAAATATTGTCATTTTGGAGGTTGATGAAATTAGTTTTGGAGAAAACAACAGCATGGATGGGTGACCACTCGTTTATGCCACAATTGGGGGTCAGACCTGGGTGGCACAGCTGCAGAAAAGTTGTGTTACTGCAGCTGTTCAGGCCCTTAAATAATGTGAACCTAAAATGTGTGTCATAATTATGAAGCTGGATGATTTAAGTATATTTAATGCAAAGATCTCAGTAATTGAATCTTTATAAACTCAAACACTTGGTATCATAAAGCATTCTCTTGCCTGCTACCTTGAAAACTTTAATTAAAGCATACTCTTGCCTGCTACATTGAAAACTTGACATAAAGTATTCTCATGCCTGCTACCTTGAAACCTTGACATGAATTGTTCTTTTGCCTGCTACCTTGAAAGCCTGATATGAATTGTTTTCTTGCCTGTTACCATGAAACTTGACATAAAGCATTTTCATGCTTGCTACCTTGAAAACTTGTTATAAAGCGTTCTTATACCTACCTTGAAAACACATCATCACTTTTTCTCTTGTCTGCTACCTTGAAAACTTGTCATAAAGATTTCTCCTGCCAGCTACCTTGAAAACTTGACATAAAGTGTTTTCATGCCAGCTACCTTGAAAACTGGGCACAAAGCTTTCTTATGCCTGCTAACTTGGAAACTCGAAGAACCAAAAAGGGGGAACAGAATATTTTGCACCCATAGCACTTTGATTTTCCATAGTTTGTTTTAATTGAAATTCAGATTGAAGAAATTTATCAGAAAATACAATCATATGGCTGCGTGTGACCTTTGTCTTTAGTATATTCACATCTTGAAACATTTGGAATGGCACAGAATTTAATTTGTTTAAGCATTTTAACATTTACTTATAGAAAGTTCATAGATTGCACTGCCCTTTTGATGAAAAGTTTTGTATTGCCCAGGTTTTGTTCTGTATGTTAAATAAGAATTTAAAATTGTTTGCAGCCTACCCCAGTGATGGTATTGTACAGGTGGAGGAGGAAGAGGAGGAAAATGACTCGGATAATGAGACCTACACAATTGAAGAGGATGTAAGACAGAGGCGCAGAGCCAGGGCCAGTCAACAGCAGGCCAGTAAACAGAATAAAAATAAAAACAGAAGATCCTTTCCCAGAGCTAGTGATCAAAACCAAGGTCAGTAGTTTTCTCCCCTGCCCTTGTAGATAGCAAGATATATACATCCCTTCCAGGCATAGGTGTCATCATTAGCAGTGGCATTTTAAGCAGAAGTTGTTAAATGCAAACAGTCCATTGTGATTGGAGAAAAACATTCATTAAAGATCTTTCTTACTACCATTATGACTAACAGGCACATCACTGTGCAGGGACTTTTTAAAAACTCTTTATTTGCCTGTCATAAGGAGGAGCATATTGTCTAATGATGTATGTCTGTCTGTAATGATTTTCATTTCTGCACAATAACTTAAGTTGTTCACCATCTACAGTTACCAAACTTTGTGGATGGCTTGCATTTGGGGTAAGGAAGAACACTGTCAATTTTGGGGTCAAAAAGTCAATGTCAATGAAAGAAGAAGAATGGATCTCACACTATTACTCATTTCTCCTCTGTTTACAGTTAGCAAACTTTGTGAATGGCTTGAACTTGGGTTAGGGAAGAACCCTGTAGATTTCCAAGTCAAAAGGTCACTGTGTCTGAAAGATAAAAACATGGTTTCGGCAGAGTAACATTACCTCTACATCACAGACATAGACACATTTTGTGGATGGCTTGCACTTGGGGGCAAGGAATAAGTCTTTACATTTTAAGGTCAGAGGTCAGGGTCACAGACCGAAAGAAGAAGAAAGGGTCCTGCTGACAAATTTCAGTATTTGTCACCAAAGTTTGTGGACAGTTTACATGTAGGGTAAGAAAGAAACATATTTATGTTTGGGGCAAAATAAAATTTCAAAGGTCAAGGTCATTGTGACAAAGAATAAAAATGGTTTTTGAACAAAAATTTCAGTTAGCGATGATGTACTATCACTAAAGCTTGTGGAGGACTTACATATTAAGAAAGAAGCCTTTTGATTTTTAAGTCAAAAAGTCAAAGGTCAAGCTAACTGTAAGAAGAAAAATGGTTTTTGCACAATACTTCTAGACCACATACCTTGGCCAGAGTTTATGGAGGATTTGCACTTAAGGTATGGAAGATGCCTATTGATTTTAGAAGCAAAAGATCAACAGTCAAAGTCTTTGTGACTCAAAGAAAAATGTTGCAGAATAACTTTTGCTCTAGTGTAAGTTTCTTGACCAAACTGTGTGGATGGTTTGCACTTAGGATAATAAAGAAACTTATAGTTTTTGGGGTCTAATGGTCAGGGGTCACAGTTATGGTAATTCTAATAAGAGAACAGTGCTTTTTGCATATTAAATTCAGTTCAAGGTCATTGAGGTCAAATGGTCAGTAATCTCAGGAGTCGACAATAAGTTTCCAGTGCCTACACAGAGCACTATTAAACACGGGGCAAGTGTATGAAGTGCCTTTCAAGGTACTCTTGTTGTGACATTTTTCTATTTTATTCATTTATCAATTTAAAAATCACATTACTTTATTTACATGGTACAAAATTTTGTCTGGTTGACAAATATATTCCAGGGTTTGTCAACACATAATCGAATGTCAGTGCTGTATATGTTGACAAATGCAACTTTTTTCTTCAAATATGTTACCAGATTATTATAAATTAGGAGGAGTACATGCACTACATTGCAAATCCAGACCTTCCAAGCTAAAAAGCCATTCACCACATCTTTTGGGTTGTTTTAGCAACAAAAGTGTTAAAATGTCATCTCCTAGCCGAAATGGAAGTCAGATCAGTGGTAAATTGTCAGTTATTACTTTTGCTTGTGCCTGTTCAGCAAGCTCTTACAAGAGCCTTTGCAAGCACTGTCCACTTTGTGCCTTTCACTAGTCTGATTGATATTTCCAAGTATTCCCACCGCCATCTGTTTCTCACCCAGTTTTGTTCTTTCACTATCTAGATGCACTTCAGTTGTCTATCTTTGTTGTATAATAGTCTAATCAGTGCCATCTTAATTGCATGCCCTATGGTCTAAAGTACTTAAAATTCATCTCAGTACTCAACCTTTGCTGTAGTTTTATCAAGTAAATGATCATTTATTCCTAGCAGTAAGATCATTTCTATAATTTTCTCTGGCAGTTATTTTAATTCATTGCATCCACTTCACACAGGGCTCAAATGAGTGAGATAATAAGTGACTAGATTCAGTATTTTCCACAAGACTTGCCTTTTTAAAGCATATATGTGAGTCCAACTTTGCCTACCAATTTAGAGATTACCCACAGTGGAACACATCTTTTGAGTCGTACCCTCTTATTCCATATTAGTTTTGTTCCACAACAAGTTCCTTAACCAAACTTTGTGGATGGCTTGTACTTTGGGCAAGAAAGAAACCTATAGATTTTGGGGTCTAAAGGTCACTGGTCAGGGTTGTGATAAGTTTGATAAGAAAATAAAGGTTTCTGCTGTAAGTTTAGTTGAAGACTACATACCTTGATCAGATGTCAAGGTCACTGATACCCATAGGTCAGTAATTAATCTCCAGAGTCACCATGCCTTTCTTGTGCAGAACATAGATGATTATTAAACACATGGCAGTTATATAATGTCCTGTTTACAACATGACAGTGGCTAAGTAAATACCAGCAACCCTTCTCAGCAAATTATGCATCAACATTAATAATAATTTTTGTTCTTCATTAAATCCAGGGTAAGGCGCATTCCTTCATGTGATTTTGGCTGTGTGATTTTTGAGACACACATTGAGTTAGAGTTTGCTATTTTAAATGCTATTTGGGACTTTTTCTACTGCACAAGCAGTGTTTGTATATGGCAGATTGTAAATGTGTACTTAGTGTCTACAATGCAGGTGGGTCACTTGAAAGCACACACAAAGCTAAGTTGACAAATATGAAGCCCAAAGAGGAAAATATTCTCTTCAGTGTAAATCTCAGTTGTGCAGTGAGATCCAGCTTACAAAGTCAGCTGTTTCTTGACAAAATCTTGCCAGCTTTTATTGAAGCCCAGCAACTAGTGATAGAAAAAAGCTAATGATGAATCCTTGACTCATTTTGTGGACAAGGCCCTGGCCTCACCTATACAACAGGATGTGACTCCATTGCATGACCAGCTTGCTCAGCAAAATAAATAGATTGCTGATCTCCAGAAATCTCTAAAATTATTGGTGCAGAAATGTGATAATATAGAAAACAGGACTCTTTAAGGCACAACATCAGTGTTCCTAATGTTCTAGTGAAAATTTATGCAAACACTGGAAAAATTAACTCCAAAATGCTTTTTTGTGAAATTATTTAAGAAGATATTAAAGTGGACTGTAGTTTGGATGACTCAATAGGTCACACCTATGTGGAAAAGTTAAATGAGAAGTTCCCATTATTAGTTCACCTGGCTGTAAAATAATGCTGGTCTGCAATTAGATATGTCTGCCATTACTAAAAATAGTTTAAAAAACCTCCAAACAACGGCTATATAGAATTTAAATAAAATTTGGCAGAAAGCATTCTGGCATGTCGACCTTTCAGATTTGTACAAATTATGCCAATCCACCATCAAATATAGCCACTGTTACTACAAATAGAAAAACCTTTAAATGACTTCTCAAAAACTGCTAAACAGAATTTGACCAAATTTTATAGAAATAATCTTGGCATAGACATACATGTGACAGAACAGAGAAGTCAGCTCAGGACAGGTCAGGAGATTTGCAAAATTTGGTCAGGAGTTTTGACTTCAAATCAGGTGGAGTTTCATCAACCTGATTTTTAGCATGCAAATGGACAAAAATGACAACTATTGAACAAAATTCCTTTTTCTATATTAAAATATGCACATCTTGTCACATCAGTTCTTTCACAGTAACTTGTTGCCTTTCATACTGTCCCTATATATAGCACAAGCATTTTTAGCCTTTCTTAGTAGATCATTGCCTGGATTATATTTGTAGCAGTCCTTATCATTATTGATCGCAACACTTAGATGATGTGTCATTACTGCATCACTATGATGTTGTTGTGCCTCATTGTCATACTGTTTTACATCACAATGATATTGTTGTGCCTCACTATGATATTGTTGTGCCTCACTATGATATTGTTGTGCATCACTATGATATTGTTGTACATCACAATGATATTGTTGGGCATCGATATCATATTGTTGTGCCTCACTATGATATTGTTGTGCCTCACTTTCATATTGTTGTGCCTCACTATGATATTGTTGTGCCTCACTATGATATTGTTGTGCATCGCTATCATATTGTTGTGCCTTACTATGATATTGTTATGCCTCACTTTCATATTGTTGTGCCGCACTATGATATTGTTGGGCTACACTTTCATATTGTTGTGCATCACTATGATATTGTTGTGTCTCACTATGATATTGTTGTGCCTCACTATGATATTGTTGTGCCTCACTATGATATTGTTGTACATCACTATGATATTGTTGTGCATCGCTATCATATTGTTGTGCCTCACTATGATATTGTTGTGCCTCACTTTCATATTGTTGTGCCTCACTTTCATATTGTTGTGCATCACTGTGATATTGTTGTGCCTCACTATGATATTGTTGTGCCTCACCCTGATATTGTTGTGCATCACTGATATTGTTGTGTATGACTATGATGTTGTGCCTCACTGTCATACTGTTTTACATCACTATGATATTGTTGTGCATCACTATGATATTGTTGTGCCTCATTGTCATACTGTTTTACATCACTATGATATTGTTGTGCATCACTATGATATTGTTGTGCCTCACTGTCATACTGTTTTACATCACTATGATATTGTTGTGCATCACTATGATATTGTTGTGCCTCATTGTCATACTGTTTTACATCACTATGATATTATTGTTCATCACTGATATTGTTGTGCATCACTAAGATATTGTTGTGCCTCACTGTTATACTGTTTTACATCACTATGATAATGTTGTGCATCAGTGTTTTGTGCCTCGCTATCATATTGTTGTACCTCACTGTGATCATGTTGTGTCTCACTTTCATATTGTTGTGCATCAGTATCATTTTGTTGTTTATAATGTGCAAGAATATTTTCATCTCAATATTAGATTTACTAATAAATCCTTCTATATAACTTTACTGATAAATCCATTTATGTAATGTTCACATATTTGAATATTGTTTTTAAAAAAAAACATATCCATAAGAGAATTTTGACTTGCTAAGCTACACGCTTCAGACATGCACATGATGTAAAACTACTTTAAAGAGAGAGTGACCAAGCCCTTTTTTTTCGTCATTCTGTACTATTATGTACTATAATAGTGACCACCACTAAGATTCACCATAGGCTATTCTTTTAATCCTTTCCTCCTCAGTTGTCCCAGTCACTGTATGTCTGATTTCTTCAGGATTTTTGGCATAGGCACTGAAATTGACAATCTAATTGCTATGTTGAAATCAGGAAGGGATATTTCACATGTTTTTTTTCCTCATTAGGTGAAACGTACAGATTAGACTTATTAAGCAAGAAGCTTTCTAATTTTTGGCAACAATGCATAGATCCGAAATGATTAGATAATCCACTTCCCCTTAGAGATTGTTACTACACACCCCAAGCTTCCCATTAAAATGGCAGAAATATCAGAGAATACAGGCACCATGTCAGATTCTCTCACGCGCATTCCCAATAACTTTTCAGTTAAATACTTACCTGATCAAGATAAACTTTCCAGTATTACAGAAGGGCTTGAACTACTTTACGCAAGGATATATACATGAGATTAAAATTTTTGAGTTATTTAGCTTTTCGTGAGGTCGACCACACGCTTTGATCCATGGTTTCACCTTTTCTAAATCATGTTTTGGAGTCGGAAAACATATAAAACGATCTCCTTCCAACCTTTCCGGATATCTCTCATCTGCATTGCACATTCCCCATGTACATCATAGCACCATTTTGTCAATATATCGCAAAATTTATGAAATTTTGTTATGCAGCAGTATTTTCACTACATGCTTGTTTGTAAGTAAAAAAAAATGGCAGATGTTTACAGTAACACAGGATGCTCTTATTTGATTGGTCAGTACTTGTCGATTTTTGATTGACAGGTCATATGTATGCATGGAGTGCAGCAGTATTTACTTTTTCCTAGAAAGTAGATAAAGTAAATATGGTGCAACTCGTTAAGACCAAGATATGAATAATGATCAGTGAAATTGATATTTTTGATGTTTTAAAATGTTATGATAGGTGGTGCCCGACCGAAAGAGAAAAATACATGGAATCCCAAACAGCAGCCCTCATTTTCCAGATGGTCCAGAAGCAACAAACACAAAGGACATTCAAAACAAGAGGTACGGTTCCAGCTGAAATTTTTTGTATCAATAGGAAATGAAGTAAAAGAGCAGTAGTATACTTATTGTAAATATTGATGTTTCCCTTAAAAAAGACAAGATTTATTTTTTCAGATCTCTTTGCAGTCATGAACACATTGTAAACAAAGAAATACCTATATAGGAAAGTTACATCAGGATTCTGAAATTTGGAGTTCATTTAGTACAGTTTTTGGGAAGCATGTATTATGTTTATTACATGCCTGCCTTAAGTAGGGGGGTGTTATGTTATGGCACCCATCCTGCTTGTCTATCCCATAACTTTGTAACAGATTGAGAGATTTTCATGAAACTCTGCCCCAATATATATCATGACTAGATAGTGTGTGGGATACCATAACAATGCCCCCTGACTCATGGTCAAGGTCATGCAAGGGAAAATGTAATTATGTGACTTGTATCCTTGTCTGTAGTATAATTTTTTGAACCACTGGTGTGTTGATTACAATAGTCACACCCCCAGCCTTAAGGTGAAGGTCACAGCAAGGAAAAAATAGTTTTGACTTGTATCCTTGTGTGGAGCACAACTTTTGAACCAATGAAGATAATGTAATGAAACTTTAACCAGTTATATAAAATGAGTAGACAGTGTGTCACATACCAAAGCCATGCCCCTTCCTCTGTCAAAGTCAAGGCCAGGAAAATATATATTAGTGACCATCTATCCATGTATAACTTTTGAACCAGGGAAGATATTATTTTATTAGAACATTAGCCAATTATATATCGTGACTTGACAGTGTTTCAGTCATGCTCCTTCTTCCCTCAAAGTCACAGTCACAGCAAGGGATAATGCAAGTGTATGGCCTTTTTCCTAATCCAGGCTGTCATTTTTTTACCCCTACAAATATTTTGATGGAACTCTTTCCAGGTCTACAACTTGTCATGCAATAGTAAATTCCCTAGCATCAAAGTTAATGTCATTGGTAAGGTAAAGGTCACAAGACAGGTGTATCATGTGCTGCATATATCTACTATTACTTTTATTGGAAGTGTAAGTACTTTATGTATACTGGTATTCAGGGTTCAGCTGCTTTTAAAAATGTACTGGAGATAAATGTTACAAAAAGCTAGATTTACTTCATGGTGCTAGAGATATGTACATGTATACATTTTAAAGAGAGATTAAAATCATGCAAGAGACAATTTTTGATAGAGAGTTCAAATAGTGTTAAAAATGTTTATTTTCTCTATTATAGAACTATCGATCAGCCGAGGAGATAGTAGAAGAGGATGAGCAAAATGGTGGACAGATTGCTTCCAGTTCCATGGAGGCATTGCAGCAACAGCTGGAACAGACTGCACGCATGTGTCAGACTCTCCTGGGCAACAGCCCCTCCACTACAGGTATATTCCAACAGTACTGTGTGTGCCTATGTTGATAAATATGATGAGCAGAATTAGGAGTTGTGGATTCTGTGAAAGAAACAAACTTTAGACATAATGTATAAAATGTCATTTATCACCTTATCAAATGCAAATAAGCAAATTTTTGCCATTATTCCATAAAAAATATTTCATATTAATAACAATATGGTATGTAATAAGCAAGAAGTAACTTCATAATGGGATAAGTGCTTTGAAATTCATATCATTCTAGTGACATAGTAAAATTATTGTTTGGAAAAAATGAACATTTCATTACATGTCACCTCTTGAAGAAACACAAAAAAATCCCAACTTTTTGTTTTTCATTAACAGAACAAATACAGTATGCGTTTGGTTCAGTGCTATATGAATTTTATTTACTTTAGTGGAGATAGAACTCTGTTTTCTTATTAAGGCATTATAATTCACCACCATTATCTAGCCTACAAATGAAATTATGTGAGATAATAGATCACTCCGCCTACCGAATCATATGACATGATGACCTGTTAATCTCCGACAAACATTCAGTATTTGTCAAAGAAATCAGTTTCAATTTCAATGATAGGTTTATTAAAAATGATTCTTATTATTATAAAAAATGGCAAATTGCTAAGTTGCATAAGTTATACACCAGAAAACAATATTTAGGTTTGTATTTCAATTTCGTATAGTAATAACCTATGTGTTTTATTTCAGTAAATAATTCAAATCAATTTCAAAGCAGCTTGAGAACATATTCATGTAAAAGGAAATTCACTTCCAAAGATGTTATCGTATTTAGTATACAGTCATATCTTTATTAATTTTATCTGATTATTGTTTAGGTTGCCTTAGAGGTAAATGAACTAAAAATATATAGCAAAAGCATAAATAGTTTAGAAGAATACTGTGTACCTAACTATTAAGTTCTACTCTGTTCTAAAGATGGAAATTTTATCAATGATGCATGCTGATGTAAACATGTAAATATGTGCTTAATATATCAAGGATAAATATCTGTATTTCTTTATGATTAATTACAATTTTTCATCCCCCACCCCTCATTCAGCTCAGTGACTGAAAGTAGAGTCACTCAAGTATTTGAAAGATTGAGATGATGATACAATTTTTTTGGAACAAACCAACATAAAAATGTAAATTTTCAACCTTTAAAATGATGCAATCTTGGGTCCAGTACTTTTTATGGAAGAAAAAAGCACACAACAAAGCCCAAGGTTAGGTGGTGTGCCACCCATATTCTAGACACATTCATTTTTACATTTTTTTCTTCAATTTCTATTTTATTTTTAATTTTTTTGCTTTAAATTATCGAAAAATTGACAAACTGTTGCAAAATTTGTAAATATTTACAATAACCTATTCTTTATCACAACAATCAGCTTGTCAGAGGAAAATGGCTGATGTAAACAATGCCTGGAGGTGTTGTGTGAATACACTCGCTGATTGGTTAATCAATTAGTGAGATTGATTGTTTGTTTTGTTTGTTTGTGTGGGTTTAATACCATTTTTGAGCTCATGATAGACTATTCATGGTGGCCAGTATATTTGGTGGAGGTAGAAACTGGGAAGACCTTGGGAAGAACCACAGACCTATGGGAAGCTACTGGCAAGCTTTCTAACATACTCACGTTGGTCGAGCCAAGACTCAAACTCACACGGACGGGTGAGATGTGTGAGTGGTCTGTAAAGGCAAGCGCCTTAGGCCACCCGGGGCCCCAAGCATGATTAACAAGGGCAATAGGTCAATTCTTCTTTCAGCAAATGTTGTATTATGTTGGTTGTTTCATTTACTTTGACCTGTAATATTCCATCCTTCGAAGGCTGAAACGGAATGAAAAAGACTAAGTATTTTTACAGACAAGTTCATACAGTTTTTCTTAATTAAAATAATATCATTATCCAATTATTGTAAATTATGTTTTACAGTATTAATTGTCATGATTAGTATCATTATGATCACCAGCACCACCACTATCATATCATCATTATTATTACAGGTGGCTTCAATCAGTCGAGAGGCCCATCTGGAGTGACCCCAGATTTCCAGCAGCTGATGCAGCAGCAGCAGATGATCATTACAATGAACCAGTGTTACCAGCAGATGTCACTACAACAAATGGAAATGCAGAACCTTCAGCGACAGTTCCAAGGTCTCATGTCACAAATGCCAGATATGGGAGACATGGAAAATCAAAACGAGTCTTGCCTCTCCAGAGAATCACGACTTAGATCGGTGACTTCACTCCAAAGTCCTGGAATGAATCGATTTTCCCCTCTTCTCTTGCAGCCAAACTTCAACTTTCAGCCCCAGCTCTCAGAAGGTTTACTCTCTAATGGGTATAGACGAAGCACAGACAACTTGTATCCAGATAGCAATGCAGAAGTCAATATGTTTGGAACAGATAGAAATAGAAATCAGAGACAAATGCCTGTGAGGTCTGAACAGAAAGATCAAAATACAGAGTTATCTTTTCAGAAAAGTAAACGTAAACCTTCAAAAAGTCAGAAAGAGAGTCCTGGCCAACAAGGCATATCTTCGCTGCCACCAAGATATAATACTATTGGATCTCAGACCATATTTCCCATGGAAACACAATCCAGAGAGCAAGAGGAGACAGAAGTACCTCGGCTGAATATAGAACAGATAGAAAGGAGAAGAAGGTAGTGTTCTTTTTTTGATAGTTTACTTTATATATTGCCTTAATGATTGTAAGTGTAGGTCTTGATGTGCAAAGACTCCTGCTTTCACTAAAATTTCCATCAGTTCATGCATTTCTCATGATGTGGAGATATCTTTGTTTATGTACAGTGAAACCTTTCAGGACCAAAATATCCCTAAACCAAAATCCTCATGAAATTGAAATATTTTCTTGTCTGAATTCTTCTTTAATATCAGTACAAATTATTCATTAAACCTAAACCCCTCTACTCTGAACACCCAAGGAAGCTTTTGGCCCCAGATTTCAACTTTACACTGAAATGAACCCCATAAAACTGAAACTTACTCAAAACAAGGTCAGGTAGCTGCCCAATTTTGAGGTTGGCCAATGGTACAGAAATAGCTTAGATTGTAACATAGTGCCATTGGTTGTGCAGATCAAAGAAGTTTATGTTTATTTGCCAGTCATCTGACTTTGTCAGATACTACACATGTAGATAATTCTCAATCAGCTGGCTTTGGAACTTGTTCTTATGTTTACCAACTGGTAACATTTAAATCAAATCATGTAAATTTACATAAAAGTACAAATGCATGTGTTGAAAAAAAATTAGTGCAATCACTTTCTATATAAATATCAATAGAAATAAGATGATTATATTATTAAAACATTAAGTAGGAACTAATCAGTGTACACATTATGCTATAACTTAGGGGACATATGTGATTGCATCTCATTTTAGGTGAAATTTGAGAACCTCAGAAAGTCCCTTAATACTGAAACTTGTGCTTAGTCGCATGGAATTTTGGTCTTCAGAGGTTGTATTGTATTATGCCCCCCCCCCCCCTGCCCAGAAGACATAGATTACTTGAAAATTTCATTACCACATGCCTGCCAATGTTTGTCAGCTCTTTCTGACTGCAAAACAGTAGCTTAAATGGTCTTGGGAGTTTAACTATTTTTATACTGCTTGACCAATTTGACAGGTTGTGTTATAGATTTCAAGGGTAAGGGAAGATAGGTATATTCTGAAGACTTGATATAAACCTTAAGTTGAAAACCTTGTTGTCAAATAGTATTAAAAGAGCACTAATGCGTAAATTTTAAATTTTTTTACTTTGCTTTCATTTTTTCTGTTTTATTCTAAATGTCAACATTTTAAAAAAATTAAGCTTGTGTTCAGTCTAAAAAGGCTGAAAATCATGTTTAAAGACAGTCAAACTTCACCATACTTAGGGGTTTCCTCGTCTAAAATAGAGCTTGACTACATCTAATATGGTCGCGTGACAAATCAAAAATTTTAGGCGTAAATGGCGTGAGAGTGGATGTTTATGCTCTCACATTAATTTATGTGATGATTAAATACTATCTACAGCTGTCGCTGATTGGATGAAATAGTTTTAATACCTAGTAATATATTCTCCTTGAAGTAAAGCAGTTTTAGAGCAGTGGATAAAGCAAGAAATATGTTGTGTAATGGGATTGTGGGGGTCATCTTGAAGTGTCGATTGAAACTTTACATTATAACAGATCTCTCTCTCCCTCTATCTCTCTCTCTCCCCCTCTCTCCCCCTCTCTCCCCCCCTCTCTCTCTCTCTCTCTTTCTCTCTCTCTCTCTCTCTCATAAAATAAAATAATAAAAGGATGAGCCCTCTATGGCATGGAAGACAGATGGACACACACACATAGATGGACAAAGTAAATCCCATATACCACCAACTTATTGGCATGAAAGTATAAATGGAAATATTTTGAACAGGTTACAAGTCTTGACTCGTTTTTCAAAAAATGAAATGAATTTTTTGGGGGTTAGTGAAACATACTTTAAAAGAATCAAGTATGGCTCTGTAGGCTAACATTGAAATAAGTTTTTAAAAAAATAATAGTAATTTGCAGATTAAACTGGGTTCAGAGATTTTGCATTAACCGCAGGGACTGCCCATTTAATTGTCGGGGTGGGGGTGGGTGGTTGGAATATTTGACCCAAAAAACTACAAATTTCCATACCTTGAAAAAATTTTCACTCTTTTTTGTGGACATAAAAACTTATTATATCATTTATATTAGTTGAAAAGAATATATTATCTTGAGGTAATAGAACAAATTCTGGTTTGAAAGAAAAATCCATGGTGCCTCCTCCCCCTCTGCCAAAAAAAATGGTTGGTCCCTTAGTAGACAGTTTCTAGTTCACCAAAGATACAACTATTGTTGAAAATGTAAAACTCTTGTAAAGCGTCACAAGTTCATGCAGGACAGATGATAAATGAATAATGTATTATATTGTGCGTGTGATGTCTCACTTTCTTTGAAGCTCCTAGCAGTTGGAACACTCATATTCGTAGCCTATTTCACAAATATGTTTATGTGAAGAGTTCTTTGGGACCAAAATTACTGTCATATTGAACTTATGGATAGTTATTTTCAGAAGAAATCTTCAGAAAAGCAGCATATCTGCATGCTCTTTCCTTTTATGCATTATTAATCCCATACCGCTGTAGCTGCATGCACAGAAACTTGATGAAAATTTCACTACAAAGGTGGCTAGGATGCACATACTCAAAACACCCATAATTTCACATCAGTGTCTCATGGGTTAATGGTGAAAGCATGTAGAATAACCCTCTCAAAGTCTTCAAATTTGATTTTGAAGATGGCACCAAAACAACGAGATGGGGGCAGAGGGTATGACTATGAATACATGAGACACTATCAAGTCCAGATATATAGCAGGGTAAAGTTGCATGAAAATACCTTCATTGGTTCTAATGTTATACCTGTACATGAACGGAGATAGCTGATTTATATTTTCCCAGGCTGTGACCTTAACACAGAGACTGAAGTCATGGCTATGGTATCTCTAATTATGATAAAAAAAACTAGTTCAAGTTTCATTAAAATATCTTCAGTTGTTCAAATGTTATCTTCCAGAAAATGTACAAAATCACAAAATTACATTTTCCCTTGCCTTGCTGTGAACTTAACCTAGTGGCAGGCAGGCATGTATATGTCATGTGACACACCATCCAGTCATGAAATATACATGGGCAGAGTTGCATGAAATCTCTCCAGCTGTCACAAAGTTATGGGCTGAACAAGCAAATGTTAACTGAAGGATGAACAGATATATCATAAACATAATTTTTACTGATTTAAGATGGGTGTAAAAATGCATCAGTAGTCTTATCATAATTTAACGTGACACGAGACGTGTTCTTGCCTTGACATTGACCTAGAGAAATTACATTGAATATGCTATGCAACACACTCAGTATATCACTGTACATACATTCTTCCTAATATCTTAAACAGCTTCAGAGCTTCAGCCTGGATACAAAAATTGAATACCATAACATTTAAGATAGAACAGTGTAAATGGTATATGAAACACTCAGATTATCATGGATATAAGCATATTCTGTTTCATCTCTCTAAATATGGATTTTTAGTTCAAGACTTGGCAAGAAATATATGCGGCATGTGACCATAACTTTGTGGCTAAGATTTTGAAAGTCACAAAAAATCAAGATGTAAAATTGTACATTGTTTGATAATACTACTTTTAATGGCTTTAAGTTACAGCCAAGACATAACAAGTAAGTAATCTTGAGATGACTGTGTCCTTAACTTTGCAGATAGGATTTTGATAGTGATACAAGACACACCATCCAAAATATTTTCATTACTTAAATAGCTTCTGAACTACAGTGCAACTATAAAAAATGACATTGACCTTTAAAATTGGATCATAAAAGTGTGTTATGTGACGTGACCTTAATTCATGATGCATGAATATCCACAGTTTCATCTCACTATTCTTGAGAATTTGAGAGCTATAGCCTTGACACATAAATAGATCGATGATCAAAACCTTGATGAAAATACCAAGAAAAATAAATGACACATTCAGAAGTTACGAGTTAAACATAAGTTTAATTAAACTACCTTCAATGATATTAGAGTTACAGTCCTAAATAAAAAGGGAGTAAGCTTCACATGTGACTTTGATCTTGCTGATAAGACCATGCTATTTCATATCCATATATATGGTTATATGGCGGGAATCTTGACAGTTTCCAAGTTATGAGCCAAGGGCAAGTCCCCTACTCTGGGAGCATGACCCAGGATATGTGTTTGATGTACAAATGCATATATTCCCTTGTGCCCATTATGTGTATATATAGTTCTAGGATAGGGATCTTAACAGCTTCCAAGTTATGAGCCCTGGTCAAATTCCCAATCACAGGGGCACAACCCAGGGTCTGTGCTGGATATATGTCTAATTTTCTAATATTGTCTTATAGTGACCTTCAAACTTGTATATAGTTATAGACTGGGGTCTCGACAGTTTCCAAGTGATGACCCAAGAGCAAGTCTCCTTCCTCAGGGTCTGTACTGGAAATGTGTCTTCTTTCTTCTCGTGTTCTTCAACCAATATATGGTTAAAAGGTGACGATAGCCATTGTTTCCAAGGTATGACCCAAGGGCAAGTCCACAACCTAAGGGGCATGACCCATGGTCTGTATTGGATATACAGATATGTCTGGTTCCATCTCATGTCCTTTAAACCTATATGTGGTTATTGGGTGGGGATCTCAACAGTTTCCAAGTTGTGACCCAAGGGCAGCATACCCACAGGAACCATCCCTGGGGCAAGACCAGAGAGTGTAACCCAAAAGCCCTGTGTTATAGACCTGGTCTTGAAGATGACACGAGCCAACTTTCAGATCTCCACCTATAATACTTCAAATTTTTAGATTTTTTGAAACCAAAATAACTATCCCCAGACATTGGTCCCATCCCAAGAGTCATAGTTAAAATTTTAAAACCACTTTGTACATCTAAAGACTACCCCCAATCATATCCCAAAGTTTCAAGTCTGTGTCTTTAATAGTGTAGGAGATATGCTACATTACTAATAGAGGGAAAGGGTTCTAGGACAAAATGGTAGCGGACAAAATGGTACGAGCAAAATGGTATGGACAAAATGTTACGTGGACATAATGGTATTGGACAAATTGGTATGGATAAAATGGTGCGGACAAAATGGTACGGACAAAATGGTGTGGGACAAAATGGTACTAGGATTAAATGTATGGACATAATGGTATGGACATAATGGTGCGGACAAAATGGTATAGGACAGACAAAAAAAGTTAAATATTATACATATATTAAAATATTCACGTAAAAAAAAATTCCACCCCAAAAAAGAAAAAAAAACAATGTATATTTCTTGATCACTATTATATATGCCTGTAATCTGTGGTATATATAAACAGTAAACAGTACTGCTCAAAGCTCATGTAAAACTATCCTCAGGGCAGGTTTATACACCTGTTTTAGAGGCAATTAAAAGGTAAGGCGGTCAGAGATAAACAGCCACCTTTCAGTGATTTACTTAATTTAAGGTTAAGTACATACATCAAAGAGATGTGTGTTGAAGAACAAACTGATTGCATTGAATGAGAATGTTGAAGCCATCTTTATTAAAGCGGCACCGTTTCTTTGAGAATGTTGATGCGACCTTTTTTAAAGTTTGTGATCAGCGGCAGCGTTTATTTGAAGTCAGATTTTTACTCCGTATATAAAATGGAAAAGTGTACAAGTGTGATTCATTTTATCGATCAAAGTATCAAAATGAACTGTGCGCTAATGACTGGGGTGCCTTAATTTTTGTACTTTGAATATAAAACAAAAAACAGTTACATATCATTTTAAGAGGACTTTATTATCTTGATTATTTAATTTTTAAACTTGTTACATTTTTTCATCATGTTAGAATATGTTACTTCTCAAAAATGGACTCGCAACAAAATTGGCGCGAAAACTACAACAGGAGCAGCATAGCACTCAACTTCATCGTCGTCAACTGGAACTGGGAGCAACAACCGGAAAGAACAAGAAAACATATGTTTGCATCAACGAAGCATTTCACACCATACTGGTCGATTACAATAACCGAGATCCGATTACATATTTGGGAGATATTGCTAGAGTGCTCAATATAAATGTTATCTGACTGCGACTAGGTAAAAATAGTTTGACCTCATATGATAAATTTTATTTGAGTATGCCTTGGATGTGTGACATTTGTTAGTTTATTTTTTCTATTTCTAAAATATTTTATAGTAGTCAAAGGTATTGTACTTGTCTTTTGTCATGTAGCTTTATAGTTTGCGCTTTATTTTTCTTGAATTGCTTTTTTATTTTAAAATTTAAAACAATTGTTTGTATAAGTAATTATTATAAATCATCCATGGTCAGTTCACAATAGCAGCATATTAATGTTATTTAGTAAAAACTTGTCTGTTTTTTTACATTGCGTATTAATAAAATTGTAGTCGTACCATTTTGTCCATACCATTTTGTCCGTACCATTTTGTCCGCACCATTATGTCCATACCATTATGTCCATACCATTTAATCATAGTACCATTTTGTCCCATACCATTTTGTCCATACCATTTTGTCCGCACCATTATGTCCATACCAATTTGTCCAATACCATTATGTCCACGTACCATTTTGTCCATACCATTTTGTCCGTACCATTTTGTCCGCTACCATTTTGTCCCGCCACCAGGGAAAGACATACAGACAGACAGAAAGACATAATCCCCACCTTTTTAAAAGATGCATGGAAATAAAAGTCATAGTTAATTTATTTTTTTACTTATTTGAACATTATGACTATCAATGATAATTGTGAAAAGATTTCAAATACTGTCAATACTTAGAGAAAAATCTTTGATTGATTGACAAAGTACACCTTCTGTGAAACAGCTTTTGATGACATGAGAAACTGAAAACAAATTGACATATATTTGAATTTAATGATATAACTACTACAGACATTATTATATCAACAAGACTTATTTTAATTTTGAATACCAAGTATACTTTTATAATAACTATAAACAACAGAAACTCGAGCTAAAACATTATTTTCCATCTATCCAATCAATATGATGTTCCAATTGTCTTCACATTTTTCATAAAATATAAATTTTACATTCAGTTGGCATGACTGTAGAAGGAATGGTTGTGAGGTACATAAAAATAGTGAATGGGAAAAGGAAAACTGCAAATAACAACCTATGCACATTGCAGTTGAATATTATTATTACTTCAAGTTTTATAATTAGAAAAATAAAGCTTGTAAAGTTTGTGGTTTTTGTGTGAAGCTGTCAGTAGGTGATTTCATGGTATTTGTGATAGCTGAGTTCCTGATATTACTAAGTATTCAAAGTCTACTAAAGGTAGACAACAAGAAAGTTTGATTTCTTCTCTTCAGATAATAATTTTAAAAGATACTGAAGTTATTATTTGTAGTATGATACTGGACAGCAACACTGTTTTTAATGCAAACATTCAAACAAAACATCATTTTCCTATTTCCAAGAACACAAATTTAAATTTTGTTAGCAGAAGCTAAACCCATTTATATGATGCACTGTGGGTAAAGTTCAGATCTGATATACATAAAATATACATAGAGTCCTTCATCATAACAGTTACACTTATGTCAGTGTAAGCTAAGTTCACAATGAATCTAAACAAACAAAAGATTTTTGGATTCAAATATATGAATGTCACTGAAAAGCCTCAGCTATGTTGGCTTCAATAGTTCTGCTAAACAGTGGTTTTAAATGTTCTTTATATGATGTGATACCTGGAAAAAAAAAATAAGGAATAAGGAATATAAACTAGAACAAATTCATGAAGTATGATGCCTGCTTAATGCATCTGCAGTACATACAATGCACAATGAAGAAATGTTGAGTAAAGCAACTAAATTGTGGTTTAATGGTAACAATTTTCTAAATTAAACAATATTAATGACATTAGAAATAGTTTCTGGTTATGTACCGGTAGATTGCATGCACTGCTGTTGTGTACACAGTTAAAGGTGAAAAGGATGTAAGTATATATCTACGCCTTCACTGTCCATGCTAATTTCGAGTATTGATAACTTTATCCCTTATATTGAATGCATATCCATTCCTCCATGACTAATGTATGTAAAAATATCACTGTAATTTAATTTTGCTGCAAGCATCGACTGGAAATCATGATACCAACTGGATCATTATTAATCCAACATTACTTATAGTTCATTGTTTTGAGACACCCCTATTTCTCTCATATTAACTTAAAGCCATTTTCCATAGGTTGGAAGCATCAAACTCCGTTGTATCTGTTGTACTGTCTGCTATTTCTTTCTCCGTCTTTTTGATCAAACTAATCCCATTTGTACAGGTAGTTTTTCCACAAGACATGTTTCTCCTTCTGGGATGTGGGTCTTTGCCACTCCCATGTTTACATGGAGTCATCAGCTTCTATGATGACAACTTCAGTCGTTCAAATACGTATACATTATTCCTTTGTGCTATTTATAGAACTCAAAAACGATGTTGACACTCTTTAAGTCTGAAAGTTTTACTTCGATTATTGATGTAAGCTCAAATGTTTGACATGTACTTTATGGGTCAGAAAGTTGTGTTTTTACATTGACAACAATCCGCTCGAGTTTTCTGGAATTTTATGCATTTTTTTTCATATTATAGAATAGTGTTCCTTTAAATAGAAAACACAACTTTGAAGTTTTCATGCAGATCAAATGTAACAGTAATGAAGTCATAATATGGAACTTATTTTGCATTTTCAGAGAGCTTTTGCAGTCAGCTGGTCTTAGAGGCTTGTTCGTGCCTGAGTCAGGTAATATATTTTCAGATACAGAAGTCTGTGAACTTTTCAGTAAGATTGTCCCTTCTGTAAAATGCAAGCTAAAGGATCACTTCATTTGTGGCAGCAATTTCAGATTTCTTTATAACTTAATGCATTACCATCATTCATTCAGTTTTTGGGACGTTAGAAAAAATTACTTGTCCCACTGCCTGGATAATGGGTGTGCAAATGAAAATCATAATGTGTCCCAAATATCTTGTCAGAAATAGGAATATTGTGTTCTGATGTTCCTAGTACATTCAGTTGTCAGTGTCAGTTGGAAGTGTAACAACATCAAGCTCTGCATTTTACCCTCCCCTCATTTTTTGTTGTCTGTAAATGTAATGTAGTTAAGAATGTATATTTTAAAATGTTTTTCCAAAGCTTTACTGTTGCAGTTGAATCCCTGTAATTTATGGAGTCCCTTTATTTTAGAAAAAAATGTGATGAAGTGAAATCTGTATAAACAAATGAACATTTATTCGTCATATTGACACGAACAGGTCAAACATGAATTTCACCAATAATACCTAAGTTTACATTTATGTTAGAAGTCAGTTTCAGAGGTTGAAATTAATTTATCACATTCTGAAATAGTAGATTGCAAGACAAGTGATGAATTTTTTTATGCCCAGATAGTGAATTTTAATAGCTGTCCCAAGATTGAAGCCGATGACAACTGTTGACAGTTGTTGGACAGATCTGGGTACTATTAAAAATGACCTTTTGCTTTTATATAATTACTGTTTAATTTGCATTAACTAAAACCTTCACTTTTTGTCACATTCTGCCATTAATTCACTACTCCATGGATTTCTGCTCTCAATATCTTAGGTAACCAGAGCTTGGTGACCTACAATTTGAAATGGCTACTAAAATTTGAAAAAGTTGCACTGTGGTTACTAAAGTTTGATAAGTACATGTATATCATTTCTTGCAGATTCAACACAATTCATATTAAATACTGGATACAGAAAGAAATATTACATGGTAGACATGCTAACAGATAAGATTTTAAATTTTATTCTAGCATCTATAATGGTTATTCTGTATACTATTGAAGGTTTTTCATTGTTGACCAGTTTCCTCCCTCATTTCATACTGTATGTAATAATTTACATACCGTATATAATATGGGTCCAAATGCAAACAACATAGACCCTGATCTGCTGGCACATAATGCGCTGGCAGATCAGGGTCTTTGTTGTTTGTTCTACTGATTAGTTCTTACAAACTGCATAGACCCAGATCTGGCAGTGCATTGTGCGCCGGCAGATCTGGGTCTATGCAGTTTGCAGTTGGTATCGGTTTATTCGCGAGTATGTATGGTAAGTGTTGCTAAACACAGTTTCTCTTCATATATATTTCTCCTAGCCACATTCAGGTATTGAAGTTTTCACCACCTCTTAAAAATGTATGTACATACACCACATCCAGTAATTACCCCACACAATCCAACTTTGTCAAGATGGGCATATCATGTGCAACACATGTGCTTTTCTTCTTTTAAACAATGTTGTTTAGGCCAGCACCCATTTTCTCTAAAAAAAATATTTTAAGTCCAATAATTCCATTATCAGTTTGAATAACTGTGATGATTAAAAAGTCACTGAAATGTTTCTTTACTTGTTGATGGTTACAAGTGTTGGTCGGAGATTGATGAACAATTTTTGCCCATCTAAGACATGCTATTTAGGGTTTAGATAATTATTGTGGAAATGGATTTTTAGATGTATGTACTGTAAATAAGAAAGTATTATTGGCATTCAGTTAAATTGGATGTTGACAGCCAGCTCACTTTAATGTTATGCATAAGTACCTTGATTTGCAAACATTTTAAACTGCTAAGCAGCTGAACTAAGGAAATTTTTATTGCTTGAAAATTAAAGGATGATGCACACAAAAAGTTTCCTTTTTTTATTGGTTTGTATGTATTTCATTGTGTCACATGAAATGTTATTTAGGTAACCGAGGGCAGGAAAGAAGCAACAAAACAAAGTCTGCACCATTGCGTCCAGGATTAAGTGGAGGGATTAGCGGGGCTGGCTACATGGAGAGTATGAGTGTCACTAGCAGTATCCTGTCCAGTCAGCTGGCTGGAGCTCAGGGCACTCAGGGAGATCAGGAACAGCAGAGGTATGAGGGAGCTAGGTAAGAAACTATTCTAAATTTTGGTCACACCTGTGATTAAAAGAATTACAAGATATCAAAATTTCCAGAAAGAAAAAAAGTTTGCTGTAGTCAGCAGAGTTTGTTGTGATATTTTTTTCCAAAGTAAATATCCATTCATTGTAAGCTTACTGTGGTAATGTTGGTTTCTTTTTTCCCCACTAACCAGAATAGAGATCTGAGGATTCATTTATTTTCTTGGATACCTAAACCCTCTACATATATGCATATATCTTACTTTGTGGTTTTGCCAAAAAATGGCATTTTCATTGGTAATTAAATTCAGCATTACAGATGGATCCTACTGTTTCCACAGAAGGAAATTGGTTCATTGGGTTTTTTAATTTGTGGTTTCTAGCAACCATGAAATCCATAGAAATTGATATCCCAAGAAAGTGGTGAATATATTGATGTTCAAATTTGTTTTTAATTTCATATTTAGAATATACTGGAAAATTTCTATCAAATACATTACCCAAACACATTAACATTAGAATAACTCTCTGCTAGCTCCAGATCCAGGCCTCCCTGAAAAACAAAAAAGTCTTTCCGTCTATGCACATAACGACAAAGGGAAGCAAATCTTACAGGTTAACTGCAAGGTGGCTACCGGCATCCCAAATGTAACCAGTTTGAACTTTCGCTTAGAACTGTAAACAGTGCCTCCTGGAATCCTTTTAAATATTTACTTAATTTTTGACCATTCACCATTTCTTTTCAGTGATATAGTAATTCAAAACATTGTTAAACATTGTGCATACAACATTTGCATGATTTATGGTGAATTTATTTTGAATTTTTTGTACCGTTCGTTATTGTCTGTGTGAATTTGATCGGTAACAAATTTTACCGGTGAGATTGTTGTGCACTGTTATTTTTTAAATTTATTGCACTTCTTAAGTTGTCTTGGTAATGCAAGTTCACTTTTATTTCAAATTTTTTTATATTGGTGGTATGCATTTGTTTTTAATTAATTACAGAAATGGTAAAAAAGTGCAAGAAGTGAAGTTTGTCCAGCGCCAAGTGCTTATCTTCACACACGTAATGTGTTCATTGTGGAGAGAGGATGTCTGGTCCAGTGCCTTACAAAGGCAGCTCAACGGTCGAGAAAAACAAGCAAGCTGAAAATCGTCTGAGCTTGAAATTTTAAGTCCTCACCACACTTCAGAATCTTTAATAAGTTTTATGGGGGATGTCAAGATGCCCAACAAAGATACCAAAAACAGTGCCTCAACAAGCAATTCCAATCACTTATTGGAATCGTGAATGATTCGTATTTTACAACAGGCATTAACATTGAAGATGTTGACGAGCAAATTTTACAAAAATATAAATGGGCATCCACTGGGTATAAGTCCCTTTCGCCACCTGTGCATGGATTTGGAGAAATTGAAGCTGGGCATGTGGGATTACCTTTCTACTTTGCCAGCTGGACTGGCTTGCAAGTCATTTATCATTCCAGCTGCCAACCAACTGGTCCAGCCTTCCAGACAATCCATGTACGGCTTTAGTGGTAATGCTTCTGTTATCTTGGACTGTCGCGCCGGCTGACCACATCTCTTGACAGTACTGGCAGTGATGGCATCTTATGCCCAGCAGACTGCACAGACGACCAGCCAGGCAGACCAACCATTTTTGAGGTACATGGCGAACCAACATTACATCTGGAGCTATCAAACCCAGACGGACCTGCATTCCACAGCCACATCACGTTTAGTGCTGGACATGATGTGAGTGCTGCTGATGGCATATCTGACAGGGAGAATGATTACACATGCTGACGATACTACGTCATCATTGCTTTATGGTATGTTATATCCCTGGACTTGGAGTGTACAGGAGGAGAACAATCCTGCTGTTGAAGAGGGGAATGAGATGGACATGCCTGACCATATGATACGACCATGGAACAGACAGTATTTAGCTTCAAGGCAGTGGTTGATGAAATGTACAGGATTATGTCTCCGTTGGAATGCCCTCTTCCACCCGCAATCATACCTACATATGAATTCAAGGCTTATGTAGATGTAGGCAATGATGACGACGACCCGTCATTCAGAATCTTGCCACTGTTGTCAAAGATTGCAGAAATTGCAAGTTGTCTCAGATAAAATTCACAACCATTTTAATTCCAGAGCCTTCTTTTCTGTGAGTCATTTGCCGGCAACTTTCTCACTTCAATGATGGATATTATCCAAATGTACCTAGCCTAGACAAAGACATTTCTTTCTTCAGCTGCACTGTCTTATAAAGTGGACCAACAAGTGTTGAATGAAATGTCAAAGTAAGTCAAGAACATTGTGTCAACTTTCTCCCTACTTGACCTTGTGTCTCTGGCAATCTTTCGTATAGCCGAAAAGGCGGACATGAGCATGCCTGGGATCAGGTCGGCCATGTTGCCAAGGTAGTCAACAGTGTGGCTCACCACACGATGGTGAATGCTCTTAATTGCCTCTTTTAATATGGATTTGATTAGAAGAGATGCACTCCTGCGTTCTTCTCTCAAACCACATCATGTGGTGACCCAGCACTCCCTTCTTTTCAGTTCTCCCCTTCTGTTCAGCCGTCGAATTGTGGAGGTGAGTATACAAGTGACAGAAGAGTTGCCCCTTCATATATCAGTGCAAGCCCCTATCTCTGCACAACCCCATCAGGGAATGTACCAGAGAAGGGGTGATTGATGCCAGAGAGATCGCAGGGGTTGTCCTCAACAATGACAGAATTTTCGTGGCCAAGCAAAATTATAGGCGGCCATATGCTTTAGCTTTCACATGCAGGCCGGGGGTGGGGGGGTGGGGGAGAAAACAAAGTTTCTCCTCCTCCAGGCCTTTTGCCAACCTTTAGTGACTCACTGTTCCTCCCACCCACTGGTGACCCACCTGTATCCGCCAGGACTCCTTCTGTTTTGTCAGACTTGGATCAACCTATTCCTGGAAAATGATTGGGTGATCCAAGTCATTTCAGAGGGTTTCAAGAACTCTTGTTAATCCAGCCTCTTCTACTTTCATCGTCCCCCTTCAAGCGATCCTATGAAGGCAGATATTCAACAGAAGGAAATGGAGCTTTTGCTTGTAAAACGGGCAGTGGAGAACTGCATACCCCAGGATTCTGCTCCAGAATCTTTTTGGTTACAAAATCCAACAACAAATTGAGACCTGTGATAGACTTTAGCAGGCTCAATCAATTTATTTCTGCCCCAGAATTCAAGATGGAGACGGCAAAGTCCATCCATTTATCAGTGCAATGACCTGTTTGATGCATACTTCCATATATTGATTTATATGGCATGATGCAGTATCTTCGCTTCACATACCATGTGGTAGTATAACAATTGTACACCCTTCCATTCTACCTCAATGATAGTACTTGGGCCTTCACCAAGAACTTGGACAGTGTCATATCCCTGTTCAGGACATCGTCCACCACAGTGACAGCGGTGTACATTGACGAAATACTGCAAAAACATTTGGTAAGTTTGGTTTTGGTTCATGACATGAACAACAATCTTTCCCTGATTGGCAGTTTAGGTTGGATAATCTACGTAAAGAAATTGGACATTATCCCTTCTCAACATATTGTCCATCTAGGTATGGAATTTTCAACACATGTCAGTTTGGTGCATCTTCCTCCCAAATGCATCGAAAGTATCGTTCATGCATCAGAGAAGGTGTTTATTTTGGCAAGGGAGTTTCTTCAGCTCCTTTGCCTATTCAATGCGTCAGCAGACCTGTTTCACCTTGGCCGCTTTTACATGTGTCCTCTGCAAATGACCTTTCTAGCATAATGGTGCCTGATCTTGGGTCATTTAGATCACCATATTATGATCTTGACCAAGATCAAACATTCCATTTTCTAATGGCAAGACGGAGTGGCTAGCAGTGGGAATAACCTTAGAAACTCCGCAACCGGAAATAAACTGTTCAAGTACCAGTCTGTCAAGTTGGGGAGCACACTTGCTACTGAACTTTGTGATGGTCAGTGGCAGTGACACTACAAGAGAAGGGTTTTCATATTAACTTTTTGGAAATAAAGGCCATTCTCAACACACCTCAAGCTTGGCTGAAATGCATCCAAGGAAAGATGGTCTTGATAATGTTAGACCATTTGGTCATAGTGACGTGACTATTTTTCTAATGTTAATGTGATCGGGTAATGTATTTGACGAGAAAGCAAATTTTTATATAAATTATGTTTCTCTGATAATACTTAACAGATTACATTACTAAAATTCCCTCTCACCCTTCCCCACAATACATTGTGTCAAAAGTTTTGCTCAAGTTTAAACCGGTTACATCTGAGATACTGGTAGCCACCTTAGCAGGAATAAAGGGGAGTTAACCTGTAAGAGTTGCTTCCTGTCTAAATGTTTTTTGTCTTTAAGGGGGGCTGAATTCGGAGGTAAAAGAGAGTAATACAAATGTTAATGTGATCGGGCAAGTATTATCAGAGAAACATAATTTACTAAAACTTTGCTTTTTAGTACCAGATAATAGGTTTTTAAGTTTTCAGAGGATTTGAATTTGTACAGATTTTTTTTGTTTATTCTTGAAAAGAAAAAAAAATTTGTTTATTTTGTTTCTGATGAGAATATCTTTGTTTCTCTCTAGTAGAGATTCAGATGATCCAAATGAGCTGTCCCTGTTTGAAGCTTTAAGAGAGACAATTTATTCTGAGGTAGCCACCTTGATATCCCAGAATGAAAACCGTCCACATTATCTGATTGAACTGTTTCGCGAGTTGCAGAGATTGTCGACAGATTACCTGAGGCAGAGAGCATTGTACGACATTAAAGATCTTGTGTCAAAATATCTTGTTGATGAGGGAACAGATTCAATTACAGCGGTGAGTACCATTGTTGTTCCATAATATCTAATAGTGTTTTAATCCCAATTTTATGAATAGCTAAGAGTAAAATGAGTGTTATACTTGAACTGACACCTATACCAAGATTAATTTGATGATAAATTAGGAAACAATTTGCATACTTTAGTTTATAGATTTTGATTAGTAAAAATGTATGTGATTGACTTGTGCATTATTATTGCACTCATGATAGATGTAAAATTAAATTCATTGGCCTTTTTTCAACATAAACTTTTACCTAGGCTTTGAATGGGAAAAAAAATCTGCACATGAGGAAAGAATATACGTAAAATTATGTATTTTTTAAGAATCTACTAGAGAATGAGAGACTAGCTGTAATGCTAGCAATAACAGCGAAACCAGTCTTAACACTGATATCTTTGGATTGACATAGTGATCAGTTCTAACTACTGTATATACTTGCGTATAAACCAGGTCCAAATGCAAATAACAAAGACCCTGATCTGCCATTGCATAATGCACCGGCAGATCAGGGTGTATGTTGTTTGTTCTACTGATTACTCCTGACAAACTGTGGGGGCATTATGTGACGGCAGATCTGGGTCTGTGCAGTTTGCATTTGGACTCGGCTTATAAGTGAGTATATACAGTAATTATAATCTGCTGTAATACTGTAATTCATAATAATATTTTAGTGTCCTCAAATTTGAGTAAATTTAGTAAATTTTGAATTTTTTTAAAAAAATTTTTTAATTGATTCTGGGTATGTTTATCATGGAACTATTTATCACCATGTGATTAATAATGTTTTTAAAATATTTGCTATAGTTTCTCTGGAACCCTCTGTGGCTTGTTCCCCTATCTACATCTGACTAAATAAAAGTACAATAAAATCTGCATGAAAATAATTCATTTCCTTGAAATATTTTGAATTTTTCATCAAACCTTCTGCATCTCCATCAAACGTGTGTATCCATTTCCATTCGAAGTGAACAGTATGGCTAATTTTAATCCATTTTAGTCCAGGTCACTTGGACATTTGTTGATTACAGTGAACCCTCATGCGCTTCTATTTGTTAGGTGAATAAATCAGTTGGTGCTTGTATGTTTTAGCTGTTTCATATTGTTCAGTTGGCTTCGGATACTTCCCTAAGTGACAGTTTACTATTCTTTCAGCATTCACCCCATCTGAAATAGAGTCTCAGCTAGCATCCCAGCATGCATTTGAATGAAGCTAGTCAAGATTATCAAGAGATATTTTTGGGGTTCCAAGTTCCTGTCATTGGATTAACATTAGTCATTCCCTTGGAGTGGAAATGGATATGATAGTGTTTGCATGAAGATGCATAAGTTTGCTTTAAAATTTCAAAATATTTCAAAGAATTTAATAATTTTCATGCATATTGTAGCAATATTGTGCTTTTATTTCATCAGATGTAGATAGGGGTACCAGCCACAGATGGCCTGAGAGGAAACTATACAAAAAGTTGTTTTTGTTTGATTCATAAACATTTTCTGCTTGTGAAAGTATTTTGATCAACATAAATTTTTATTAATTTATTAATGTTTTAGCCACCTCCACCATGGCTGAATCCAAACTGTAATAATTTTACAGTCTCAGAGCTGACACCCAGTGAAAGTATAGTCACCTCCGATGAAGAGGAAGTCAGAGTGAGTGTTTTTGTCTCACCAGTGAATGGTGAGACATAGGTATCACTTTCCTGGCTTCGGCAATTGCGGCAACGTCATTATCAATGGAAAGGTGCTGTTTTAAAGTTTTTGAAGTCATATATCTTCTACATCAGTGACTGTATTCAACTAAAACTTAGGGATAATATTATCTTTATGGTAAGAGTTCCTATCTTGTCAGCAGAAGCAGAAAGCTGGTGGAATTTTCTTGTCAGCATTATTCATCTGAAACTTGGAAATAATTTTGCAGTGTGTCTAAAGTTCATACTCTAATATGCTAGGATATCTTGTCTCATCATCATAACACCTTTCACAGGCAGAAAAGACACTGTTCTGCAGAATCTGTGTTTCTTCAGTTTGTCTTGTCTGTCTGTATTTTCTTGTACTCAGTCTGGGAGACCCCCTGTGGGCTCCGGATATGGAATAGGCCCAGTGTGCTCTTCTGAACGTTGCAAGATGCATCTGATGGAGGCAGGGCTTGCAGTGGTTCAGTGGTTAATGTACTGAACTTGTGAATGAAATGGTGCAGGTTTGAATCAATTTGATCAGTCTGGATCAGCGACCATGGTGTGTCCTTGGGCAAGGCACTTTACTTCAGTAGCCTCAACACTAAATAGCCTACGTTGTGTTGCAGTGCTGTGAAACACGAGACTGATCAGTTTGTGGGGAATGAGATGGGACTTGTTAGTTCAAAAGTTCAGGCATTAAATTTCAATGCAAGTTTTCCAATAATATTTTGATCATGAGTCAAGACTGTGTACTTTTGTACCATCTGTATTTGTAAACCTTATAATTAAATAGAAAAGAATGTTTGGGGAGGGGGGGGGGCAGGGTTTATGGCACATCAACACTTTGAAGGTTATGTCATTGTGGGCAAGTAAAATCCCCTGCCCAAGGATACTACATGGTAGCCAATCTGGACCTATATGATGGTAGAAAATAAGATGCTTCATTTTGGAATAATGTGGACTGTAGTAATATACACCTTGATATTACAATTCATTTGTTCTTTGCAAACTTAAGTACTAATTATATTCCCAGTCACATACAGCTCTTTGGAGGCCTTGTGTACATTGGGTCTCTCTTGTCTATCACATTTTCATAAGATGTCTAAAGAGGAAATGCAGTAGTGGAAGTCAATTAAAATCATAGCCATTTCTTAGACAGGCTAATTAGTTTGACTATTTTGATTGCTTTGGCTTGTGTCAAATCAGTTTTAGATTAGAATTATTTCCAAGTATTTTGTGATTTTTTGTTGTTATGATTGAAATGTAATTTGCAGGCTAAATTAAGAGAGAAAGTGTCTGCTGTTGAGAAGAGGAAGCTGTCTAAGTTACCCAGAAGTAACTCTATGAAAAGTGACCAATATGACTATCAAGAGGAGGCGGAAATCACAAGTTCCATCTCTACACCATCCACAGCTTACTGGGAATCTCCATTTGCCCATGAGTCCCTAGGAGAAACAGTCATAAATCTAGATAAGGTATGTACATGAACTTTCTCGTCTTCACTAGCCTAGGGTCATCATTCCATTTCATTCCTAGCAAGATAGTTGGGAATAATCAGAGGCCTCTGTAGAAAACAATTGTCACGTATAAGCTTTTTCTTCACATACATTACCCAATGATAATACATTAGGAGTACAACCACTGCCTTGCAAATCCAGCCCTCTGAAGCGTGTTGTTAGCAATGAAATTGCTACAAATTATCTACCCTGGAAGTTGGACAAGAGTGTCCTCCCCTTGTGTAGAGTGATTGATACCAAATCTCTTCCATATGACAATTACTACTTTCACTCCTGCTGGGAAGCTCGCTTTTTTTAAAAATCGCACAAAACTGAAAACCACTTGTGCCTTTGTATATGCCCACTATAAGGCAAACGTATTATGCTATGATGTCTGACCATCCATCTGCCAATCCATCTGTTACCAAGTTGGTTTCTGCACAATAACTTGAGTTGTCCATCATTTACAGTTACCAGTCTTTGTGGATAACTTGCACTTAGTCAAGTGAAGAACCCTATCAATTGCAGACTCAAAAGCTCAAAGGTCAAGGTAATTGTCACTGAAATAAGAAAAATGGTTTCCACACAATAGTTGCGTTCTCCACCATCTACAGTTGCCAAACTTTGTGGATAGCTTGCACTTGGGGTAAGGAAGTACCCTATTGATTTCAGGGTCAAAGGTCAAGGGCACTGACTGAAAGAAGAACAATAGTTTCTTCACCATCTACAGTTACAGAGTTTGTCAATGGCTTTCATGTGGTGTTTGGAAGAACCCATTGATATCAAGCTATAAAGATCAAGGTCACTGTGACTGAAAGAAGAAAAATGGTTTCCACACAATAGCTCAAATTCTTCCCCATCTTCAGTTATGAAACTTTGGGGATAACTTGCCCTTGGGGTAAGGACAAACTCTATTGATGGTGTCAAAATGTCAAAGGTTAAGGCCACTGTTACTGAAAGAAGAAAATGGGTTCTGCACAATATTTTGAGTTCTCCACCATCTACAGTTATCAAACTTTGTCAGTGGCTTGCACTTGGGGTATAGAAGAACCCTATTGTTTTTGGGCTCAAATGGTCAGAGGTTAAGGTCACTGTGGCTGAAAGAAGACAAATGGTTTCTGCACAAAAACATAATTTCTGCATCACATACCTCAACCAAACATTGTGGATGGTTTGCCCTTAGGTTAAGGAAGAAGCCTATTGCTTTGGGGATTAAAAGGTCAAAGGTCAAGGTCACTGTGACAGAAAAAAAGAGAAATGTTTTCTGCACAATAAGCTATTTTCTCCAGTGTACTCATCCTTGGCTTCAAGACACAGATAGCATGCAGCACCTGGCCATGACAGTTCCAGTACTGGCTCTGACCGGGACGGGAGGTGTAGTGGCTCAGTAGTTAGCATGCCGGACCTGCAACGAAAAGGATGCAGGTTCAAATTCAACCATCAGTTCAGCCTGGTTTGGCTACTGTGGTGTGTCCTTGGGCAAGGCATTTTACTCCAATTGCCTTGGCACTAAATATTCTACTTGTGTTGCTGTGCCGTAAAACACCAAATCAAGAACAACATTTGACTGGGATGCCAGTTATATCAAGTATTCATCACTGGAAACAGCTAAAGCGATAGATTTTCCTAGTATGCCTATACCTTGCTTTAAGTAACAGCACACAGGCACCTGGTCATTACAGTCCTAGCACTGGCTCTGACCCAAATGCCAATCATATCAAGTATTTATCACGGGAATTGGGTTTGGTGATAGATTTTTCTGGTATATCCATACATGTGAACCTCCCAGCTGGGAGGGTTTTCCTCCCGAGATGAGAATTATTATTCATTCCTGAACAGGTAATAAATATTTTTTTTTTTTTAATTTTGTGAATATTTTGTGATTTTTTTTACTTTCTCGGATTAGTCATTTTTAGACTGCATTGTTGTTATTCATGGTTTTGCACACACTGCCTTTTGCTTGCTCACCCGGTTAGTAACTGGTTTTGTTTTAGCGACTGATTAACACACTGCATCATAAATTTATAAAATATTGTTGTGTTTTGTTTTAACTTGTTGCTTCAGTGAAACCTGTCGACGAAATGTAATAAATGCAACAAGTTCATGGCAAGGGAAGACACGCATGAGTTGTGCCTTTTGTGTACAAAATATACCTTGTCAGTACCATGCGGTGTGTGCATCATATGGTCTGAGAGTTATGGATTACTGTTTTGCGAAAAATTGACCAGGGCAAAGAAAGAGGGTGACGATGATGTAAATTTTAAATTCTTACAAGTAATCACAATACATTGGGGGAGTGTATCCCCATATTTTAGACAGCTCAGGTGGCATAGGTCCCCTGCATGTCTGAGCATGGCCTCCTGCCTGTAAGTACTGGCGCATGGGGTTTTTAATGGATCCATTTCTGTACTACCATCTGGAGCCATCCACAATCATACAACCAGTTGAGCCATCCGTCCAGCCATCTCAATTACTGAAAGATCCGTCCATCTTGCCAGGCCGATGGCTTCATTTTTCTACAATTACAGAGATCTTAATGATAGATCTGTCTGTCCTACCATGCTATGGCTACATACAATTACAATTATGGAGATCTTGGTGATAGATCTGTCCATCTCGCCAGGTCTACAACTTCATCTCTCTACAATTACGAAGATCTTAATGATAGATCTGTCCATCCTAACATGCTAATGTCTAACGTTTACATAAAGTTACAATTACAGGGATCTTAGTGATAAAGATATTATGATGGTGATTTTAGTGATAGATCTGTCCATCCAGTCATGCCCATGGCACGGCTGGTACTAGCACCAACCAGACCGCCTTCCGCATGGCCAGTAACCATGCCGATGGTACTCCCGTCAAACCAGCTGTCCATACCAGTACAACAAAATCATCCAGCGGAGCCGGCTTGTCCTAGATTCATTGCTTACTCACAGTCGATTTCCTGTGAATTATATAAAGACATGGACAATGCATCATCATTGCCACAGGGAATGGTTTATGCAAAAATTTAAGCAGACCATGAACAGAAGACTTCAGAAAGTGAGTGTGAAAATACTCCTGAGCAACAGGCCTACTCTGATCTGACCATGGAGAGAATGGAATTGAAGTTTTAAGGCTGTGGTCAAGGAGATATACTGGGTGTTGCCGGTTTTGGTTGACATAGACGAAATGTTTTGTCCACCTGGGTATGGAGTTTATAACCAGTCTCAATCTTTCCATCATGTTCGCGTCATACATATCGTCGAATTTGTAGAGTCCATTTCCAACAGGACGTGGATTTCAGTGAGAGAGTTATTGCAACTCCTCGGATTATTTAGTGCGGTGGTGGACTTATCCCACTTGGCAGTCTTTTTATGCGCCGCTTACAGATGACATTGCTAACCCAATGGCACCCCTTTTTCAAGTCGATCAAAAGCCATGATCACGCCCGAGGTACGATCATTCCTGCATCAGTGGTGCAACTCAGGTTGGCTGATGATGGGGGTCCCTCTGGAGAAGCCTGAAGAGGAAATGACATTATGTACTGATGCCAGTACATATGGTTTGGGTACCCAGACGTTGCCGGACTTAGCTACTGTCAGTGGCGCATGAGCACATGGGAATTGGTCTCTTCACATCAACCTTCTAGAAATGAAGGCTGTCATCAAAACGCCTTTCAGTTCTGGAAAATTGACTCTGGCAAAACTGTCTTAATTATGTCGGACAACTCGTTTGTGGTGACAAGAAACAATTTAAACTTCTTGGTGGAGTTGTACTAGCATTGCCACATTCCAATGCAGACACTGAAACCACATCTCCTTTTCTGAGGAAAGTTCATGCTGACTCCGGAGGAAACCTGGATCCATTAATGAGACATCATCTCCAGATTAAGCTGCTATCCTACAAAACATGTTTCCTGATAGCCTGAACTTCAGCATGCAGGATGAACAAGTTACATGCCCTTTCCATTGACCAAAACTATATTCAGTTCATATCAGATGGTTCAGTGTTCCTCGTGATGCAACCAGGCTTTGTAGCCAAAAATAGGTTACTGTCAGTTGGCAATCAGAGAGTTGTCATATGCTCCCTCTCGTCCATAGACACATCGAGAGCAGCAGCCATGCAAGATCCTGTTCGCACCCTCAAACACTACTTGAAGCGCACAGAGGCAAGTCATGGTGCATGCAAGCGACTCTTTCTCCCGGTGAAAGCCGGGAAGCAGGATATCACTTCTCAAGCCCTATCTTCGTGACTGAAGTGGGTTATATGCTCAGCATTCTCTGAGGTCTCACAAGATCCGAGTCACCTCATAAATATTTCAGCTCGTGAAATTAGAGTGATCTCTGCGAACCTCGCATTCGAATGTAAAGTTTCAATCTGAGACATAATAGAAGCTGTTGGCTGGCATGTAAAATTAACCTTCTTCAGTTTTTATCTCGGGGATTTAGCTTTGCAGATACAAACTTTGAATCTGGTGGGTCCTGTCGTGGCGGCCCAAATGGCCACCAGACCCAGTTAAAAGTCAACACAGTTTGTTAGCTTCGCTGGATTTGCCAGTGAAATTTTGTCTGTAAGAAGATTTCAGTAATCATCTTCTTAACCTGATATAGGGGTCACAGATCATGTGACCATAGACTGTGTAGGTTATCAAATTAGGATAACGTATTATCATTCGCATTGGGAATCCAGCCATTATTCCCTAGAAGGATACCCGAGATATAGGTCGGATGCTCAGCATTACCTTCTTGTATTACATTCTCCTAAGGTTAATGTGATCAGGGAATGTATTTGAAGGAGAAAGCAAATTTTTAAGTAAATTAGGTTTCTTCGAGGATACTTACTCAATCACATTATTTAAAAACCCTCCCAACCACCGCGCCATGTAAGCATCCTTGTTTTTATATCGCTCAGCTTAAAAACTAGCGACACCTGGTGATGGCAAGGGGAGGTAATGGGCAAGAGTTATTGCCCTTTGTCAATATGATATACTGTAATGACGGTAAGTCTTGGGACACCTTTAATTATTTCAACACTAATAATTTTATGACCTATAAAGGTTGGGATATGAAATTGTAGCAATTTCTTCATGTACTATAAGTCTTGGGACACATTGGACATTTTTTTTCTCTGTTGATCGCTTGGCATGATTTGTTGATTGAAAATTTCTAGTATTTTCCTCTTGTCAGTCAGTTTTAATATTTTCACCATGGAAAGTCTCTGCCAACAGCTAGTGTAATGTATTTTTGAGGTTATGTTGATGATGTCACAAATGCACAATTTACTATTAAATAAAATATTTAATGCAGGCAGTTTGAAAAAAAAAACACCGAAATACTCGACAACAGATGATGTTGAGAATTAATACAGAAAACAGTAGATGATGGGTGTACAAATTAGCATGAATGATAACAAGATGCAAAAAAGATTTTTTTCAAATATATTCACCAAATACAAGACAAACTATGACAGAATGGTCTTTTTTGTTTATATATTGATTAATAAAGGTAATATTTTATATCCAGCTGCTTGATAGACACACTATCCATCATATCTGACATGTTACTTTCCCTTTTTGACCCTCTACTTTTCCTGGCTGACCCTTCAAAAATTATTTAGGGGGTAACACTGACCCTCTGGAAAAATATCCTTGCAAAATCCCTGTATATAACACTAAAATATTTATTCCATTATAGCATTAATTTTTGCTACTTTAAATCTGTTTGGTGTGGTCATTTATAGCTGCCATCCATCTGTCTGTTGGCAGTTTTCTTACCACTACTGCTCCAAAACTACTTGGAGGATTGCCATGAAACTTCACACACATTCATCCCAAGGTCTGGTTGGTTCTAATGTAAATAATGTTGCTCGGATATCCATTATGGCTACCACAGCAGCCATCTTGAAAATCTTAGTTGGTCCTAAATGAAAATGGTACAGATCTGACCTTCAATATGGCTGCTATGATTACCCTCTTGAAAATCTTGTTATCACTACTCCTCTGGATGGATGGTTATATCGAGATGAGCATTTCACCGATAGACATCTTATGATGTCTATTTGGTCTTAATTGAAAATGGTGCTGATGCAACATCCAATATGGGCACCATGGCCACCATCTTGAAAATGTTAACGCTTTTCCTACTAAACCAAAAGTCATATTGACATAGGGTTTTCACCAAAAAAGTGGCGTCAATCTGATTTCCAACATCTTGAAGATCTTATAGCTACTTCTCTTGGATGGATGGTCATATCAATATGGGTTTTCACCAAAAGACTTCGTATAACGTCTAGTTGGTCCTAAATGAAAATGGTACTGATCTGCCACCATAGCAGCCAGCTTTTTCACCAAAAGACTTCGTATAACGTCTAGTTGGTCCTAAATGAAAATGGTGCCAATCTGACATCCAGTCTGGCCACTAGGTTGGCCATCTGGAAAATCTTGTTACCGCTTCTTCTGAAAGTATGGTCATATCGACATGGGGTTTTCACCAAAAGACTTTTTATGATATCTAATTGGTCCTTAATAAAAGTGGTGCTGATATTACGCCCAATATAGCTGCTACAATGGCCATCTTAAAATCCTGTTTTTGCTGTTTCTTCTGAATGGACGATCATATCGACATAGGTAATCCAAGAATATCAGAGATGGTTGCAACACACATCAGTTAAAAAAAAGAAAGGATCTTATCTTGGATTGCTGGAAATTCTTTTTGGCCTGTAGAGCATCAGTCCCATTGATGGACTCATGTGATAGTTATCCTCGACAACAGTTTGATATCTAAGTAAGTCTTTTTGTGACACTGATCCAATCATCCAGAGCTTCTAAAAAAGATGTACTCTTTCAAGCTTATGTGAAAAATGGATTCTACTAGCTATTCATTACTTTTAGATTTTTGTAGGACAAGTAAATTCAGTGTCATGTAATAATATGTAACATTTGTTATTTTATTGTATCAAAGCATATAATGTTGTAATTGCACTTACACACACACATACACTGTGTAGTGCATTGATGTGATTTGCACCAGCAACAAATGAAAATATCACCATTATTTATACGAGGTTTGGCATAGCAGTGCAAATTTGACTAACCATCCCACTGTTATTGTTGGATGATTTGCAAGATTTTCATTTATGATACCTGGTCTACATGTAAATGTGTGATGAAGGTAATCCAGAACAGAAGTGAGACAAAATGTTATATGTAATCTGAAGCCTTTTCCTTGTTATATGTAATCTGAAGCCTTTATCTTGTTATATGTAATCTGAAGCCTTTACCTTGTTATATGTAATCTGAAGCCTTTACCTTGTTATATGTAATCTGAAGCCTTTACCTTGTTATATGTAATCTGAAGCCTTTACCTTGTTTCTTGCTTGATAGACCTTGAAGAAGATGAGGGAATATGAGAAAAGAATGGCAGAGCAGGAGTCCGAAGACAAAGCTGAGAGAGACACTGCTGGGGGGAGTAACAATGGAAGAGTGGACAGATCTAATGAAGCTTGCAGTAGCTCTGCTATGGACCAGGGCAGTGAGAGCTCAGCCACTTCAGATGTACCAGTAATTATTTCGTTTATATCTTACCTGATACTGTACATATTGCTTCTAAGTTCATTGTAAGTCCACAGACATAACATAAGATTAATACAGATAGTCTTCTTGGATCTAAATTTAACAGTTGAGGTAGACCAAATTTGACAGAGCATCCTATCATCAAAACTGTTCAGATTTGCTCAAATAATGTTCCCCTTTCAATCGATAAGGCTGTCATAACAAAGAACAGAAAAACCTATAGAAGACTGGATGATCAGTTTTTATACACCTGTCATTATGTTATGATGTTTTCTGTGCATCTGTATGCATGTCCATCTGTCTGTTATTAATAACTCAAATTGTCGACCATATACTGTTACCAAACTTTGTGGATGGCTTGCACTTGGGATAAGGAAGAACCCTATCGATTTCAGGGTAAAAATCTCAAAGGTCAAGCACACTCACTGAAAAAAAAAAATGGTTTCAACGGAATAACTCATTCTCCACAGTCTGCAGTTACCAAACTTTGTGGATGGCTTACATTTGGGACGAGGGGATCAAGGTCACTGTGACTGAATGAAGAAAAAAGGTTTCTGCGCAATAATTTGTGTTCTCCACCATCTACAGTTCTCAGTCTTTGTGGATGGCTTGCACTTGGGGTAATGAAGAATCCTATTGATTTCTGCATCAAAAGACCAAAAGCAAGGTCATTGTGGCTGAAAGAAGACAAATGGTCACTGCACAATAACTTGAGTTCTCCAATATTTATGGTTACCAAACTTTGCGGATTACTTGCACTTGGGGTGAGGAAGAATATTATTGATCTTGGGGTAAAAAAAATCTCAAAGGTCAAGGTCATTGTGACTGAAAGAATAAAAATTGTTTCCACACAATAACATTAGTTCTACATCACAGACCTTGACCAAACTTTGTGGATGGCTTGTGCTTATGGTAAGGAAAAAGTCTATCAAATTTGGGATCAAGCAGTCAATAGTCAAGGTCATTGTGACTGAAAGAAGAAAAATGGTTTCTGCATAATAACATTAGTTGTACATCACAGACCTGGACCAAACATTGTGGATTGCTTACATTTGGGGGGCCAAAAGGTGAAAGGTCAGGGTAATTGTGAATGAAAGAAGAAAAGTGGTTTCTGCACACAAATTTTGGTTATCTACAAAGAGGACTATTAAGCATGGGGCAGGTGTATTATGTGCCATTCATGGTACTCTTATTACCAGATTTTGATGGTAATTATGCTGGCATGAAGTGTTTCCTGCTGGCATGAAGTGTTTCCTGCTGGCATGAAGTGTTTTCAACCCAGATCACCTGGTCAATTTCTGTTACATTTTACTTCTAGACCTTTAAAGCCAGGGAACAATCACAGGCCCACTGAAGCCTATTGTTGAATTCACCAGATCTAAAATTAACAGAAGTCATTCTTGAATTACTTTGGATTTGATGTCAGGAAACTTTCTCCATAATCTTTGATTTCATTTTACATCCACACACGTTTTTATTGTTGCATACTGTTGAGTTTTCATTTCAGTATCCCCGAATCAATACTCAGCTTCTTGACCGTCACATTAAGACCATCATGAAGGAGGTTATGCCAGTTATTAAAGAACACATGGACAACACATGCTCCCCCCAACTGCTGGCTTACATAAAGAACTTGGCTCTCTCCCTCACCCGGCAGTATGATAGTGGTCAGGAGTTCTCCAAGTTCTTCCATAGACAGCTGGGAACTGTGCTTCAGGACTCCCTTGCAAAGTTTGAAGGCAAAAAGTAAGTGGCATTTATACCGCACAGAGAACTCATTCATTTCCCATTTACCATAATGTATGTTTGGCCAAATTAATATACTTTTGTGGTAAGACCGGCAAATCAAACTTGCATCCTATGAACTATCTATCCAAGAGGAAACTTTTAAAACAATGAATGATATGCTGCGCAGCTCATTTTTGAGAAAAATGTCCTTGTAAGTGCCGACAATTAATGTACAGTCCAATGAGATCTCCCCATTTACATCCAATAGTACCTGTGCGGGAACAGCAATAAAATGGTTTTTGGTTCAAGCCTACTTTTATGTACAATTTACCCATATGTAGGATTGTTCTGAAAAATTATGTACATTTTTTCTGGTAATTACTTGTAGCCAATCAGTGACCTTCATTCTTTTAAATATTATATTTAATATACCACGACACATAGGCTGGTTCTGTAGATCATAACATAATTAGTAGCCTGTGATCCAAAATGTCAGACTGACCAGAACATGGTTTTCAAATTCAGCCCTCTGCTCAAAACTCAGATCTTAAAAGTCATACACAAAGTCTCACAATATCATTGAAATTTAGCACATTATGTAGAGATACAAAAGATAGAATTTTGCAATTTGCCTGTTTTGAACTCGACTACAAGTAAAATTTTTGAGATTGGAGCACAAGTGTGAACTTTTGCTGTGCTTGTACATTTTTGTGATACATGGGCCAAGTGTTGTTTTAGCATTATGAAAATATATGTAGTTGTTGGACCTGTTTTTTTGTATAGGTAATCAAATTGTTAGATTTTAAGATACAGAATAAATTGTCATTGCCAGCATGAGTCATATCTGTATTTATGTTCCCACCAAGAATATGGCAGGGACATATAGCATTGGGCTTCTCCATCCATCCAGTATATATGTATGTAAAGTATATATGTACTTCTGAAATACTTGTGTGCAACTACTCCCACATCTTTTCCATGGACTGTGTTTAAACTTGGCAATTATTATAGACCCAGAATCAACCACTCATAATATTCTGTCATTATGCTCTGATGTGTTTTTCCAGAGTTGGAAACTGTGGTAGCTCAGTTGGACTTGTAATCCAAAAGTTGCGGGTTCGATACTCGCCCAGACCAGCTCAGGTCGACTGCCTCAGTGTGTGTCCTTGGGAAAAGCACTTAGCTCCCATTTCCTTGGCATGATATAGATAATACTGTGTTAAAAGTGCCATTAAACCAACAAAAACAAAGAACCCTATTTTCCATAGTTATGCCCCTTATGTTAAATGTATATACTGTATATGATAATTTCTGTCTATTTCTGTCTTTGCAACTAGTCTTGCAGTTTTTGATGAATCAACCTGAAATTTGGCAGTCATTATTGAAATGAGGTCAGCATGCACATATCAGTCTATCATCATGCTCTGATGCATTTCTCTATTGAATACATTCCCCAATTACATTAACATTAGGAAATAAACACTGCTACCTCTCGAATCCTGCCCTCTCAGAAAGATGAAAATTGTGTCTATATACCATATAGACTAATGAAAGAAACTCATCAATTACCTCCCCTTCCCACTGCTAGGTGGCTACCCATATACTGGATATTTACCAGTTTAAGCTTTTGCATCAGTACAATTAATATTGTACCACATATCCTCTTGTTATCCATAAAAAATCAGCTTGAATTCTTCCCATTCATGAAGAAAGTTGGTATAGTATTGATTATTAAGGTATTTGCTACATATTGGCAACCATATTTTTGTATTTTAGTCAATAATTAGGTACATTTTTCGTAGTTTGTGGACTGTGATTTTCTGACCTTGTAGTCCAAGACATAATCTGTAGTACTCAGTATTGGTTGTCTTATTTGCTTGAATTTTTTCTTGCTTATTAACATGTGCATTATTGTCATAGTGAACACTTACAAGTTGTTATTTCCCATTGTTTTTGTCATTCATGTCATTTCATTTATACAATGACGACCAAATGCTCTAAGGGCAAGGAGTTTAAGGTCAGCAAGGACACACGAGATGTGCCTCGCTTGTACAAAGTGTTTTTCAGCCCACCATGCAGTGCTCACAGTAAGTGGTCAGAGAGAATATGGTCCACAGTGATGTGCAAAAGTTTGTAAAGCAAGGAGAGAGTCAAAGTCGACGAACATCGACATTTTGAGTCTTCACCCAAAGATGTAAATAAATAGTGTAGTGAGTTATGCTGCAATGGCCTCTCCCTCATCTAAGATCATGAGAACCATGCCCAGAGCAACAATTATATCTTGCCAGTGTGATATGGAGGATCAGTGTGCATCAGATATGCCCATGCTGCACTCCTCCCAGTCACTGCTGGAGTCACAAATGAGGAGATCAGTACAGGAAACAATGTGGTAGTTGCTGGTTTTGGGGGAGTTTCTATCCCTCTTTTCATTATGTCTGTCTACTACAGGCTTCAAGTTTACATGAAATTGTTCTACCGATATTCAACAGCCCAGTGGGCATATCTTCCCCCGCATATCTGAGCATGATCTTAGTGCCTGTAAATATAAGCACATGGGATATAACACCGATCTGACTGGCATGTTTTCTCGACCATCTGTGCCATATGCCACCTCTTCATTTGCCGACCAGCCAATCCATCTGTCCAGCCAGTGATTCTTCTTGACTAGCAACCAGAGGTTGGTTGCTCATACAGCATACCAGCTGATTGTAACAATATATGGGGCTTTATGGAGCCTGTCGAACTGGTCCATCCGTTTCACTGCACATTACATCCAGCCAGCCGCCATTTCAGCTGGCTGGTACAATGTTCATGGCGTATGTTGTGGATAGATTTAATGTTCCACACATATGTCAAACCAGTAGTTCAATAAGATGGATTGCCATGTTTCTCTTGCGACTTCCAAATTGATGTGAAATAATGTAGCCATGTCATCCATGCTTAATCTGGCATCATGAGTGATTTTTGTGACCTTGCTACAAATTGGGCAGTGAACATGCATGGGAACCTGCTGTCTATATTGTTAAGGTGATTAACAGGGCTGCACATCACTCCATGGCCAGTGACCTAATGGCTTGTTGCAATTTAAATTTGGCGAGACAAAATACCTTTCTGCACTTGTCTTCACTTGAACCTCATCATTCATTGGTTTTTCCCTTGCTGCCCTTAGGTATGCCATTGGTGTTTGCTGGCTGTATTGACGATGCACAGAAGCAGGCAGCACAAGAGCTGCCTCGCCAACTTTCCTTACCACCTGCTCTGGCTTTTCAGCCACATCAGTCTCAGCCAACAGAGAGATGAAAATAGGTAAAAGGAGAGAAGACCGAACCCCGTTCAACAGCAGCAGTTTTGACTACAGTCAAACTTAAGGGGGCAGCAGGTGCCTCAGTTTTGGAGGCAGTATAATAAAGGGGATAGGAAGACAAGTTTCTTCTTCCCTGAAACCTCCCATTAATCACCATTGACTTGTCACCTCGACTGCCCACTGTAAATATGCCTGTAGGTGCCAGATCTCTTCATTCTTAGCACACTTCGATCGACCTTTTTCTGCAAAATGAATGGACAATATAAATTGTTTCTTCCTCTTCTGTGGTGGAGGTTCTAGTCAATCCAGCGAAAGTGACGTTTTACAGAAGGAGATCTGCTCATCACTTGCCAGGTGGGCAGTTGAGAGAGTTCACAAGCTAAACTTGCCAGGGTTATATTCAGGCTTTTTTAGTACCCAAAGCCAGCGAGAAGGTCAGGCTAAACTCCCCAGGGTTAAATTCAGGCTTTTTTAGTACCCAAAGCCAGCAAGAGGGTCAGGCTAAACTCCCCAGGGTTAAATTCAGGCTTTTTTAGTACCCAAAGCCACCAAGAAGGTCAGGCTAAACTCCCCAGGGTTATATTCAGGCTTTTTTAGTACCCAAAGCCAGCGAGAAGGTCAGGCTAAACTCCCCAGAGTTATATTCAGGCTTTTTTAGTACCCAAAGCCAGCGAGAAGGTCAGACCAGTTATAGACCTCAGCTAGGTTAACAATTACATATCTGCACCCAAGTTCAGGGTGGAGATGGCATGGTCTATCAGGCTTTAATTCAAAAGGGATGAGTTTGTGATTAGTCTAGATCTGACTGATGCATACTTTCATGATCATATCCATCCGGCTTCATGCAAATTCCTTTGGTTTGGATTTCAAAGAACTATATATGTTTAGTGCACTCCCATTTGGTCTCAACATCAGTCCATGGGCATTTATGAAAACCATAAACTGCATCATCACTCTGTTCAGGTAAGCCTCATCAACAGCAGCTGCAGCATACATGGATGTTAGCCTTCAAAAGCACATGGTAAGTTCATCTTTAGTGAAGGGTGTAAACAACCATCTCTCCCTTCTCTCTCAGCTTGGCCTTCTAGTGAATTGAGAGAAGTTAGATTTCACCCCCTTCTAGCGCTCCATTCATCTGGGTATGGAATTCTTTATCCATCTCAACCTTGTTTGTCTCCCTCCCATGTACATTGTGCATATTATCGAGCTCTCACAGGCAATATCCAGCAATGAGTTGTGTTCCTTGAGAGAGTTTTTGCAACTCCTCGGCTTGCTCAATGTGGCTGTTTTTCATGCACCCATTGCAGATGGCCCTCCTGGTTCTGTGGCATCATTTTTCTGATGGGATGAACAATGGCTTATGGCAGGAATTCAGCTGCGAAAGCCCCAACATGAGATTATTGTCTGCATGGATGCCAGCTCATATGTCTTGGGAGCCTACCTGCTGCCTTGCTTCATTACGGTCAGCAGCAATTTGAGGAAGGAGGAGAGAGACCTTCACATCAACCTTCTGGAAATGAAGGTTATAGTAAATGCCATTCATTTTTGGAAGGATCAACTTTGAAAAAAGGTAGTTCTCACAATGTTTGGTGATGGAGATCTACCTCCTCAAATGGGGGGAATTAAATCACCCAACCTATGCATCCTGGTCTGTGACTTTCTGTGCTGGTGCTCCCAGCAATTCTCAATGTCCCAGCTGTTACATTGTCTAGAAGAGGCCTGACCCTTCGCATCAAGTGGTTCATTCATCTGTCATTTTGTTTAAAGCAGATTTGTGCATTTTGGGGACATTGAATGTTAGACCTCTTTTTGAAGAGGTAGAATCTCAAACTGCCAACCTTCATCTCTCCAGTCTTGGATCCAGAAGCCTGGGCTGTGGATGCTCTATCAGTCAGTTGGGATGGGTTTTGGGGCTATGCCTTCCCATCAATTGTTCTGGTACCAAGGATAATATATAAAATGAAGGGTGAACAAACTACTTGATCTGCATTCCCATGAAAATCATTGTGTAACCCAACCTGATTTTCCATCCCTGCCCTGATAGGCTCCTCCTTCATGCTTGGCTCTTGTCAGGAGAGCTTTGCACCATAGAGAGGATCTCATGAGATTAAATGCCCTCCGCATTGAAGCATATGAGGGAAAGTGGCAAAAAGGTTCAAAGTCGTCAACATCATCCCCTTGCAAGCCTCGATTTCTCAAGTTGCTAACTTTTTTCTCTGGCTCTTCGATGAGAAAAAATTAGCACCAATTACGATTAGGGGCTAATGCTCCATGATCTCCGACACATTCAGACATCATTAAGGAGGAAATATAGATCACAGCAGGGACCTGTTGGACTTGGTTCCTAATTTTAACCTGAATCAAACCCAATCACTCACCATTTTGCCCAAGTTATCCTTTAATGGGTTCTCAGATCAAATAAGTTCAAGCCCCTGGCCGAAACGTTATCAAAGCTGCAATCTTGCAAAACATGTTTTTTGATAGCCTTAGCTTGGGTATGCAGTGTGAATGAGTTACATGCCCTTTCGATGGACCTGAACTGTTTCCAGTTCAGATCGGACAGCTCTGTAGTCTTAATGATGTAACTGGGCTTCATAGCCAAGAATAGGTGACCATCTGTGGGCAATCACAAGGTGGTCTTTCACTCGCTTTCCTCGATTGAGAGAGATGACAGTGCAAGATCCAGTCAGTGCTCTTATGCACTACCTTAAATGCATGGAAAACAGTTGTTGGACCTCAAAACACTGCTCCATTCCAATCCAAGACATCATTGAAGCTGTTCATTGACATGCACAGTCAATCTTTTCAAGCTTCTGTCTAAGGAATTTAACCTGGTGGTTCCAGTATCTGTGGCCCAGATGACCACCAGACCAAAGTTAACGACAGTACAATCTCACGCACATGGGTGTTAAGCTTTTGCTGGATTTGCTAGGATTTTTTATTGGTAAGAAAATATAATTCCTTTCTCATTTCTGGTATATTAACATCATATGTCCCTTGACCAACGGTTGTACTGCCTTCTTCTTATGGGAGCGGTTTATTCTTTATATAGTAACTCCAGCCATATCCCCCTTAAAGGGTAACCATGGTAGAGGTTGGATGCTCATACATTTCCTCCTCGTATTTATTTTTCTAATGTTAATGTAACTGGGGAATGTATTAAATGAAAAAAGTAAATTTTTAGTAAATTACATTTCTCCTAGAATACTTACCCAGACCATTACTATAAAACCCTCCCATACCTCCACACAATTGTGACCATCCCTTGTCAATGTATCACTCAGCTTAAACTGGTGAACATCCAGTATATGGGTAGCCACCAAGTCATGGGAAGTGGAGTTAATTAATGAGCACTTCTTTCCTTTGTCTATAGGTTGTATAGACCGGAATTTTCATCTATCCCGGAGGGTTTGATTCAAGAGATAGTGGAGTTTATTTCCTAACACTAATATGATTCGTATTCTCAGAGATACATAATTGACCACTAAAAAATTCCTTTTTTCAGAGTTGAACTCCTTTTTAATGTTAAATGTATATACTGTAAAATATAATTCTAGTGTTTGCAACTAGTTTCACAGTTTTTGATGAATTGCTCAAAAACTTGGCAGACTTTATGGACATTATTGACATCAGGTGTTATGTATTTATTAGCACTTAGCACAATAGTATCTATATAGATCCTAACATTATGTTGTCAGGTTCCAGTGATTTTGTTTAGAATTATGCCCCTTCCTTTATTAATTTTAAATGGTTTTTTTTGTGCATGTTTATGCATACATGCTTACATTCTGCTGGAGTTCTTTTATCTTTTTCTGCTTGCACCATTCAAGCAAGGGGATGACAGAGGCATTCTTATCCTATGGACACTTTTATCTTTTTTTTTCTTTTTCTCTATGCAAAACTGAAAGATCTTAACACTGCTGATCATCTGTTTTGTGCTTATTCACATGACTTGTGCCTTGCCATGCCTTCCAAGCATGTTCTGCCACAACAATACAAAGTCAGTTTTTGTGTTTGATTTGGTATTTTCCTGGTTTACCTTCTATCTGCAGGAAAGGTGTTCTTATTAAACTGCTTCAATTCATTTCAAACTTGTCAAATGAAATAGCCAGCCTGAGTGGTCTATTATAGGACAAAATCAGATCCCTTTGCACTACTTAGTTGCAGCTACTAGTACAAGTACAAATTTAGCCCAAACCCCATAATAGTCATCTCTCATCACTTACTAGGCCAGTTTCTTATTTTACCTTCCATTTGTTTCCTTACAGATTTTACCTTATTTTACAAATCAGCTTCCCTAAGAAATCAAAATTTACTATACTTTTTGCCACCTGCTTGAAGTAGAGAGCACTTTGTGAGTATGGCAGCTTTCAAAAGAGTCCTTCCAGAAGGTGTGACATGTTGAAATATATGTATTATTCAATCTTTACAGCTCTAACCCAGTACAAAAAACCTTTTCCATACATAAGGGAATCAATATGTGGCAATGTTATAGTGCTTAATTTTGCTCTGCTCTATCATTTACACGTATTTGCTATCTTACTAATCATTTCCTCTGTTTCAGGATGAGAGAATGTGGAGAAGACCTGGTTGTGGACATCTCAGAAGTTCTTTTCAACGAGCTGGCATTCTTCAGACTGATGCAGGATCTGGATGATCCTATGGTTGTGGAGAAAATCAAAGCTGGGTCATGGCCAGAGGTGAAATTGTTGTGATGTTGAAATGATCAATATTTTCATGCTCCTTTAAGCTCACAATCAGTTGCCAGTCTGTCTATAACAGCATAGCTTCTTAAACTGCTCTTCTGTGAGAAAAGTTGTTGGATTAACATTAAGTCTGGTATGTAGAGAAACTCTATGAATTTTTAAAAAAAAATTTTTAACTGACCTCTATGAAGTAGAGGAAAGCTGTAGTACTACCGTTGGCATCGGCATCTGTACATATAGAAGCATATAAATATCTACCACCTCTCTGCATCGCAACCATTCTTTCATCCTATCTTGTAGGCAGCAGTTTAGAGTGAGTTTCATGGCACTTACCCCCTGGGGAGGGAGCCAAGGGTGCTAACTGTGTATATACTGTTAAAGCATTTGTGTTTTAGCCAATGACTACATAGATATACATAATGTTATACCTGGAACCATAAAACTTAGTGATGGGATGCATCTTAACAAATATTAAACCCTCATTACAGCAGTAGATCACTGTGATTTTATTTTGAGTTTTATTGACATCAGTTAAATTGTGTATTTTAAATTTATTTCTCAAGCACTATTCATGCTAGTATCATTAAACTTGGTTATTGTATGCATCTCTGTTAGTACTGCTCCCTTGCAACAAAAGATCACTGTGACTTACATTTTACATTTTACTGTCTTAGGTTAAGTTTTTGCATTTAGCTTATGACCAGATAGGTTTTTTCCATGCTTTGTACATATTATCCTCCTTAGAATCATGAAACTTTGTGAGGGGATGCATCTTGTTGTGTACTACACCCAAAATGCAAAAATAGGTCACTGTGGCCCTTATTTTATGCTGCACTGACTTTGGTTAAATTTTGTTTTTGAAATTCATTTCTTGGGCACTTTTCATGCTTGAATCATGAAACTTGTTGATGATATGCATCACTGTTAGTACCACACCCTCCTTTTCATGCTTGAATCATGAAACTTGTTGATGATATGCATTACTGTTAGTACCTCACCCTCACAACAAAAGAAGGTCACTATGACCTGTATTTCACCTTTTACTAGCTTTCGTTGAGTGTTTGCATTAAAGCTCTTGACCAAAAGGCATTTTTGGTCTGCTATATGCATACTGTCCTATCTAAAGTAATGAAACTTGTTGAGGGATGCATACTGATAAGTACTACACCCTTATTTCAAAAAGAGATCTCTGTGACCTATATTTCATGATTCAGTGAAGTTGAAATTTTGTTTTCAAGTTAATTTTTTGAGTACTGTTCATGTTTGAGTCATGAGACTTGATAACTGAATGTATTCTTGTTAGTACCACACTCTTACAACCAAAGAAGTTCCTGACATAAGGTAAGTATTAGCTCATGACCACATAGATTTGTTTATGCTGTATACATACCATCCGACACAGAAGGCCCCCTTTCTGACAGTGCTGTAGAAGGTTGGAATAAACATATTTATTCAGTGGTAAGCTTTACATATTGATGACTGTACACTGTATATTGTAATAGGTTACTCTCAGCAGTTAAAATGTGTATTGTACATGTGATTGAGTAGGTATTAGAATATTGGACTGCATGCATTTCATATCAGGTTTCAGCTGTAGTGGTTAATCATGGTAATTACTGATGTATGAATTATGCTCATACAAATCCTGAAATGGGTAATTTTACCAAATCTGTATTTCATTTGCAATTCATTTGCTCTTTATTTGAATTTAATTTGCATTCATTCTTCAATCCATTCACATTTGCCAGTGCTCCCACTAGCAGTTCCATATTAGGAGTCAGTTGACCCTGAAGTCGTCACATCCAGGAGTCACGTTCAGATTTTTGGGAGTTGGTGCTGATGGTTGATGTTAATTGTGTCAGAGAAGTGCAGTACCTTATTTCCTAGAGTAGTAAAACACACTACAGCCAACAATGTAAACTCAGATCTGTCAGTGCATCATGCACTGTCACTGGTCTATGCAGTTCACTTCAAATCAGAAAAAAAGCCACAAAAATGCAGGACAGATCTTGATCTGCAATCACATTATGCACTAGCGCGTATGACATTCATAGTAGTGAGCTGATTATACCCAGGCTGTCTCTAGTACTCATCCAGAGGGATACAGCAATTGTCTGATAGTCACACAGTGGAGTAGGGTAGCTAAAATTATCACTATCGCATGGTGTTTGTTCAGTACTTGCATAGAGAGATATCAGCAATCAACTGACAGTCCCACATTGAAGTAGGGTAGCTTCAAATATCATTAACATGTGCTGTTTGTTCAATGCTCACCTAAAGGGATATCAGCAGTTGAACCTCGGAAGTAAACAGAAATCCATATGACGATCGGCAAATCTGGGAAAGACTTGAACCTCTTGTTGCTGACATATTTATCTTGGTTTGGTTTCTGTGCAAAAAATACACACAGTGGGAGCATATCCAGGATCATCTTTGTAAAATCTGCATAATTTACACAATATTTTGCTTTTCAGCTATCATCTTATTGTTTTTCTTTTTACGGTCGAAGAAATGCATTCTGATTTACATTTATTTCTTCCTTTCATCATTTGCTTTCATTTTTGTTTATTTGGAATGCATTTACCAAAGTCAGTTTTCCATTTTTGATAGTATTAAATTGAGAGAATTGTTGCTTTTGTATCTTGCCTTATTAAAAGTGTGCGTTAATAAAATGGAAAATGCATCAAAAGACAGCATTGAATTTACAATAAATAAAAGGCAGAATTGAATTTACAATAAATAAAAATATAATTGCAACTGTAATAAATGTAAAAAGATAGTTGTAGCACATTTGTTAGCAATTTTTATTTCCTATTTTGTTTCATTCAAATAAAAATTGGACAGATACAACTACTGGTGGTGATGTCATCACATCAGTGGTGGTTGTTAGAACAATTTCATTGCTTGTAAGTAGTGAAAAATTCTGTCATTGTAAAGAATCTGATCCTGGATTATCATGCAAAAGGGCTTTCGACCATGACTATTTTTGTGGCAGACCAAAATACAGGTAAATAGACTCTAAAATCCATTCAGTGAATTTCGTTTTTGTTTATTATTCATCATTCTCCATTTTGCATTTACATTCTCAGTTTCCTTCAGTATGCATGCATCATTTTGTTTCTGTTCATTCAACATTTCATTTGCATTCATTCTGCATTATGTTGGCATTTATTCTGCATTCCATTTATGTTGTGTTTTTGTTGCACTGGTAAAGTTACCTGTTTCAGGGTCTGTAATTCTAGTGGTCATACTGGCTGTTACTCCAAGGTTACTCAAAGTCCATGACCAGTAAAATCTGGCTTCTAGGAATGGACAATGATAATAGCTTCAGAAGCTGATTTCATAAATGATATTTTGAGAAAAATAAAACAAAATTTCTCTTTGGTTTTATCAACTCACTAGAGTACCTCTGCTTTGATATGTTCTTTTTGTTACTGTTATATGTCTTTTTATGTCGTGTCACAGGGGCCAACATTTTGTAGGTCAGGATCACTTTACTTTGGCCTGAATTTATTTTCTGCATAATAATTAATGTTTACAAGATGACTAAAAACTTTGAAGTAGGGAGCTTTGTAATTGGTGATTACATTCTGGTTAATGTTTAAGATTGTTGATTGGAATGCAGGAGTTATTATACAGCTCTCCCTCATAACGTGGTAGTCATGGTCCATCACCGCCGACCTAGCTATGCACCAAAACCGCGTTTTACGGAGTAGCTCAATATATACTGAACCATGATATATTGAGAATAGTGTAATATACGAAACCGTGGTATAGCGGGCATTCTCAAAAATTTTAAAAATGGTATTGTGAAAACAAAATGAAGATATAAGACTAAGTTTCACCTTGTTTTCTTTTAATCCTTATTGTAATACATAGGTATGATTTTGGTCATGGGGTCCATAGTAGTACCGCATTATATCCAGAATTGTTATATAACAATTTGCGTTATAATGGGGGAGAGCTTTGTCCGTCAATCCCATTGCTGTCTACACTTTGATTTCCCATCACAAGTTCATATTTTATTCAAATCAGAACACTAACTACGCATTTTCAGAAAAACCTGCTTAGAAATCATTTATTTTTGTGGACATTAATTTTCGTGTTTTTGTGAAAATGAAATTTTTGTTGGCTGTTAAATTTGTTGATTTGCGAAGGGGTTCTGTTGTTTCCACAGAAGGATCTTTGTTCATTTGGTTTATAAACGATTTCTAGCAACCACAGAATCCATGAAAATTGCTACCCCACAGAAAATAGTGAATTCACAATACAGCAAAACCTCTCAGAACTGAAACCTCACTAAGCTGAAATCTTCTTGACACCAAAACATTTTTCTGGTCCTGAATTTTTCCTTCTTTAATTTCTGTAAAAAAATTATTAAACTGAAACCCCTCTTTTCAGAAACCAAAACAAATTTTTGGTCCCAAATTTCACTTTTAGACTAAAATGAATTCCATAAAACCAAAACTTACTCAACACGTGGCCAAGTAGGTGCCAGATACCAGTTATGAGGTTGGCCATTGATCCCGAAATAGCCTAGGACTATGCATGAAGGAAAACAACACCTGGCAAATGCACTGGCACAGATTAAGGCCAGTGTAAAAAAATGTCTAATTGGTAGTCTTCACACCTGGCTACAGTGGCAGCTTTCAAAGTTAATTGTTTGTAATATGGTGCAGTTGGTTGTGGAAATCAAAGGAGATTATGTTTATTTGCTGATCATCTATGTCTGATACTTTAAACCTATATGAGCCTCAACTGACTTTTAAACTTCAAACAATGATTGCGCCCTCACCTTTGACATTTTTGCTGATGAAGACCAGCAAAAGAACAATTTTGCAACAATGTTCTCATATTTACCAGCTAGTAACATTTTACCAAATCATGTAAATTAACATAAAAGTACAAATGCATGTGATTAAATACTATATATATTAATTGAAACAAGATCAATGTATTAATAAAAGATAAAGTAGGCTCTAATCAATATACACATTGTGTTATAACTAAGGGGACATAACTGATTGCATCACATTTTAGGTTAAATCTGAGAACCTCAGTAAATCAATAAACCCTCAAGACTGAAACTTTTACTTGGTTCCATTGATTTTCGGTCATGAGAGGTTTCATTGTATTTCATTTAGCCAGCTCTGTCGTAGCCACATTCATTGTATATAAGTGAATTTTGGCACTTTAGGTCTACACTGTGAACTCTTCCACATTACCTTAAACCCTGCTGAAATATCGCTGTCAGTTAGTACTTTTCTCAAGTTTTTATTTTCATTACTCAGATTTCCTGATAGATGTATATCTAGTTTCCTCAGTTTTCTTTTCATTCATCATTGCAGCAGATTACTTATGACAATGTCATTCAGTTTGGTTTTTCTGCCCCTCTAGAATTATGTAAGAGCTTGTAGTGTTAGCCTTTTCCATATGTCCATATGCATTCATGTCACTTTCTTATGCACTGTAGTGGATCATTGATGTTATATGAAGAACACATTTTATGATGGTTGAGTATTCCATGTTTTTGATTTTTCAGTTTTCAGAAAGAAAGAGGGCTGATGACCAGTCTGACGAGTCAGACACAACAGAAAGCTCAACAGCTCAGGCCAGTGACAATGAGCAGGAAGAGAATTGTTTGAAGGCAAGCCCTCGGGAGATGGAAGATCTGGGAAAGGTGAGTGGATCTCAAAATGGCCTGCTGCAAGGTAGCTGTGTATTTATCTGTGTATTAAGTGCACCAAGCTGCAAACAGCAAAGACTCAGATCTACTGTGGTACAACATACCAGCAGATGAAGGTCTATGAGGTTTTCTTGAAATCACAGATGGAACAAACAACCTAGATACCAGTATGCCAGAGCAGTTAGGTACTGGTTATACACAGGTTAACATATTATAGGTTGTTTCATCAGATATGACAGAGCAAAATGTTCATCTTGCTAAATAACTGTTGAATCTTCATGTCTCATGTTCAGAATTTCGTTCTTCTTTTTTTCAGGTTCATATGAACTCATGCAGAGAAAATCAGAATTTTTATTCCTACTTTTGATTAAAAAGTTTTTCAATTACACATGAATTAACATCATTCTGTATGTAGGAAAAACACACAGTTTGGTACATGTCTCTGGACACTCAAGATATTTGATAATTTAGGTGTCTTTTGCTATATTTTCATTCAGTCGCATCCATTTCCATATTGTGGTTGACCTTTTTTACCCAGACCATGCATTTATTGATGGTATCCCCATTTGTCATTTTGTTGTTTTTTGTGCATACAAATTAAGTGGTGTTTCCATTATTTTATCTCCCATGTTGGTACTGGTGTTAGGGTAGTCATTACCCTCTACAAATTTGTTCTGGTTGTTTCTTTGTTTTTATAATTTGTATTCAGACTTTTTCCATGCTACAAGAATTTGGAAAATGCGGCCATGAAAAGGCTCCTTGGAACACCCATCCCATCTATTTCGCATGTACTTGGTGTACTCACATGGATGAATATCCTTTCTGCGTATTGTGGTCAGATGAGGTGTGGGACCTAGCAAAGAGCTGCCACTTTTGAAGCTTAAAGAATGGAACCACCTCCTCTTCTTCTTTTCTGGTGGATCCCTTCCATTCCAGGGAGGGATCAATGACATTTCCCAGTGTAAGGAAGTTGCAAGCTCGCCAATACCAGGAGGGATAAGTGCCACTTCCTTGTTAAAGGAAGTTGTCAACACATTGATTCCAGGAGGGATCTATGGCACTTCCAAGTTCAAGGAAGACACCAGTCCAGGGAGGAATCAAGGATTAGTGGTCTGATCCATCACTGGGCATCTGTCACCAGACACAAGGTCTAAACACTAGGTATCAGGTACAAGTCACAGAACAAGCAATACCTGAGAGCAACCTGCTTCTCTAGGTAAAGGAAGCAGGTCAAAATCCTCCTTTCTCCTTTCCTATGTTTCCATTCAATCCCTATGGGGCTTGGAGACTCCCACCACAAGAAGGTGAGTCTGGAATGTTTCCCTTTCCTCTCATGGCTCCAATGGCCGGTGGACTGCACAGGCAGTATAACCTCCACTTCTCCTCTTCAAGTTCATTTTCGAAGGAAAGGAGGGGGGATACCACTCATCTCCTCCTGCGTTGACAGGGGATAGCCAATCCACTTCTTCAAGGAGAGAGAAGAGAATGTATAGTCCTACCATGCTGCATCAGCAGAGACAGGACGATGAACTATCAATTCTAGTTCACCCAAATAAGTTCAAGGAGGCCCTGATCACATCAACACTTTCTCCTCATCTGGTGTCTGCTACCTCCATCCTATATCAGTCAGGCGACGGAAGATGACATTGGATAAGGCAGTCTTCTTCCCCAGGATCAGTGTTGAAAGCCTTCTGGGTCTTCTGTCACTAGAGTCCTCTCCAGTTAGGAGACACTTTCAGGAATTTGATCTTCTGTTGCTTCCCCACTCTGCCATGGTAAGGGAATAGCACAGAAGTTGGCACATGATCAGGAGGCCGCCAGACAGCAGAGGGCTGGTCTGTCCTCTCTTCCACCCTGCAACCCCTTCTTTCAGTGACTAGTTACAGCGTGCATTCACCTGCTTGGCCACTTGAGCCTCCCAGTCTGGATTCGGAGGCGTCAGGGTAGGAATTTTGATGCTGTCCTGGGCCCGCATCCATGTCAAGTCACTCAAAGCTATGGAACTTGAGGCTTGAACCTTACTTACCATAGCTTCACACACCGACCTTTTTTTTTGCATCCTCAAACCATTTAAGGGAGTAGTGTCTGTCAGAAACTGCCTTGCAGAGACTTCTGTCTGCTGTAATCAAGACGGAAAAACACTCGCTTTTATTGTCAATGGCTTTGTCAGCAGAGCTTCTCCACCTTGTTAGGGATGCTGCCTTGGATACTTAGAAAGGTTTTGCTGGATCACAACCTTTATTTGGCAGCTTGATCCCTACAGAAGCATCAGAAGATCTTTGGGATCAACAACACTGCTCATTGGTCACTGTTCCAGGCCCAGCTAAATCAGCAAAGAAGCGTCCCCAGCCAGAGAGGTCTGTGGGTCCCCCCCCCCTTAAACACTTTAAGAAGGGACTCCAGTGGAACCACCAGACCTCCTTTAAAACTCTTAACATTTCAGTCATTAAATGGGGCAGCCGTAGGGGCCAGGACAGAAGCCAATGGACTCCTCTGTCTTCCCTAAGGTTAGGGAGTTGCTCCCTCTCCTGCCAAGTCCCCATCTTCCCAGCATCCCAGTAAGTGACAGACTAGGCCATTTTTCAGAGGCTTGGTCAGATCAAATGGATGATGTATGGGTCCTTGTCACAACAAGAGAGGGTTACTGGCTTCGCTTCTGAGACCCTCCATCTTTATGAAGGACACAATTTGGTTTCACCTGACCAATCTGAAATCCAAAAGGGGAGAAGTATACACCCTTCTAAGGAAGGGGGCAGTAGAGCGGGTGATAAACACTCAAAGCTCGGAATTCTATTCCTGGAACTTCTGGTTTCAAAAAAAGGAGGCAGATTTTGCCTAATCATCAATCTTGACCCTTTAAACAAGTTTATTCATGAAGAACGCCTCAAGATGGAGATGTTAGCCTCAGTCAGAAACGCCATAAGGGTGATTGACTGGGCAGTCTCCATAGACCTTAAGTATGCTTACCTTCACATCCCCATCTTCTTGTCCCACAAGAAATTTCTGCAGTTCTGTCTGAACAAAAAGGTCTTTCAATTTTGGGCTCTTCCCAATTTTCCTTGCCAAGAGCCTTTACTAGGGTGATGATAGTAATAGCGGCTCACTTAAGATCATTGGGTGTGTCCAACATCCTGTATTGTGACAACAGGTTGATACGCAATGTTCCCAGACATTACTTACTAAGAGACCTGTCACTCTGTTGGAAGGCAGTGACTCGTCTGGGGTTAATCCCCAACCAGGAGAAGTCTGATCTGGTTCCTCTCTGAATTTCATTTATGTGGGGATGAACTTCCTCACAAACCAAGGGATGGTTTGGTCCCCCCCCCCCCCCCAAAGATCACACAGATACTGTCTCTCACAAGAAGAGTGATCAAGAAGACTTCATTATCTGCTAGCCTCTACCTCTCTCTCCTGGAGACCCTGAATATGGCAGCTGATCTAGTTCCCTAGGAAGACTTCATACTAGGCTTCTCCAGTTTCAGCTGCTAGCAAACTGGAGACCTTACAGGGATGCCCTTTCAGCTTGAATTCTGTTGGGATCCAAATTTTGTCACAACCTTAGTTGGTGGATAAATCAGGACAGGTTTCTGGCCAGAGTTTTGATACATTTCCCAGAAACTCACTTGTTCGTGTATACTGAAGCCTCAGACTTGAATTGAGGTGTTCATCTACAGCCAAAAGGGGTAGTTCTTTAGAGCTTGCGGTCCCGGCAGGAATCTTCTCTGCATTTTCAACAACATAGAAATGCGGGCTTATTCTAGCCCTACAGGGGTGCATCAACCTCATAAGACACAGCTGTGGTTGCAACGAGGCTGAACAACAAATTACCACTTTGTGTTTCTCTAGTTCCAGATCAGAGTGCATGGGTGGTGGATGCCTTCATTGTGAATTGGGATCAACTGTATGCCTTCGCCTTCCCACCTTAGAATAATCACTCAAATTCTTCACAGAGTCGTGTCTTCGATGTCACAGCTTATCCTAATAGCCCCCTGTGTCACTAACAGTAGTGATTTGGTGATCTTGAATTGTTGGTGGACACCCCAGAGAGTTATTGCTGAGGAGGGATCTGCTGTCACAGCACAGAGGGTCCTTCCTGCACGGCAATCCACTGATTCTCCATCTTTATGTCTAGCTCATATCAAACGATCAATCTTCTAAGATTATTTTTCGAGCAGGGTTGCACACTGCATCGCTCAGGCTAGATGACAGTCGATCGACAAGGTTGACAATGCCAAGTGGAGAATTTTCTGTAATTGGTGCAGTAGGCAGTGCAGTGCTCTGATCTGCCCCTCTTTGACTGCAGTTGCAGATTTTCTTCCATTTCTTTTCAAAGAAAAACATTGCTCAGTTTCTACCATTAAGGGCTATAGAGCAGTCCTCTCCAATACCCTTAAGTTATCTATGGGCTCCACCATAGGGTTGAACCCTTATCTTTCAGAACTAATCAGGTACTTTGAGCTTCAGAGACAAGTTTCTCACTCGTTAAAGTCTAGGTGGAACCTTTCATGTGTTCTTTAATTGTTAACTTAGCTACCTTATGAACCTCTTACTGAGGCTTCTTTCAAGAACCTTCCCTTAAAAATGGTCTTCCGCTCTTTAGCATCAGTTAGGAGAAGGAGTGAAATTCATGATTTTTCAGTGTCAGAGGGTCTATCTTTGTCAGCCTAGCTTCCTGTCCAAGAATAAGCTACTTTGGCTTGTGTTGTTGTGCTATAAAACACCAAACCAAACCAATGAGGCTATAGTTGTAGTGGTTCTTTGACCTTACTACACGTGAATGAATTATATTTGCAACACTCGTTATACTGGCTGTTACTCCAAGGTTGTTCAAAGGCTGTTACTTTCACAAGGTAAATCTGGTGTTGATGGGGTGATAATTGATGATAGCTTCAGAAGCTGATCTTAAAATAAATGCTCTGTAAATTTTGTAAACATTTCTCTGGAGTTCATATCAGCATATGCCTACTTTGAAATTTTAGAAAAAAACGCCCTGTATTATTGTTTATGACATTTAAACCTTGTCACATCTCATGAAATGATCTATAATGTAGTGCTTTTCTTACTCTAGTCCTACAGACCCTTTTCTCATAATGCCTCTGCAGCAGCACTGTCACACAGCTGTTCATGTGAGCCATAAAAGTGAAGCACATCATAAATGAGGGAGCCATGTACAGCAGAATGTTCTAACAAGTCTGTATCATATTAGTGCATAAAAACTCCAAATTATGTAGCTAATGATGTGAAATCACATAATAATTGGTTCTCAGCAGCCATGAACTAAAATTAAGCAATATAATTCAAAGAATAGTTTCAAAATAAAGTGCACAGTTTATTGGGATCCATGACCATAAGTGTGTAATAAGAGGGGAAACAGTATACGGACAGGCTTTATAGTGAGGGACCACTATACAAACTCAACTCCTAATTGTTTCCCTGCATAAAATTGTAATTGTTACTATTCAGAGTTACCTATAGTTTCTTGGTGTTACAATTTGGTATGACTAGTACAGCTCTTCCCTGATATGATGCAGTACTTGGAGTCCATAAATACCAACCACATTATGTACTGAACTGCCATATAGCGAAAATGATTGAAAATTATATGAATGAGTGTACATTTGTGTTGGGGGTGGTGGTGGTAGTTTATTTAAATTAGGTACTTATTTTTCACTGCATGGTATTTTTACATTTAATTTTGTCCAGTAATAATGTTTTTAAAGGAAATAAAGATATAATACTTAGCTTTATGTTGTTTTCTTTCAACCCATATTGTAATACATTTGATAGATCAGATCATACGAGTAACATTAAAACAATGATGTAAAAAAAAAAACTTGAATAAATATGCTTGCCAATTCTCACTTATAATCTGCAGTTGCATTGGCATCAAGTTTAAAGGGATTTGAACTGATGAAAAGTCTCAGTCACCTGTGAAAAAAATCTTGATTAAATTCAGGTTGTACTTGAGTCCAATGCATGCTGATTTTAAGAACTTGATTCTTTTTTTAATTAAGAGCTCAAAATCACATATTTACCAATTTTAAACAGATTTTACAATTAAATTAATTAACATCTATCTGTGAAAAAAAAAGCGCAGTGAGTAATGTAAAGTCATTTTTGTCAATAAAATGTCTCGTCTTCAGTTCAAAACACCAGTTACATATGCTTATGTGATGAAAGCAGCATGGAGATTTAAATCTTTAAGTAGCAAGGGGTTGCAGTTTTGGTTTCCCATCTTGTTTTGTGCATGCAAGGATTGTTATTCTGGCTTTCATTTGTTGAAATCCCTGTTTCTTCTGCTCATCAGATCGCATTGCTAGGGTAAGAGTTTATAGCACAGTCCAGTTTCGATGCAATTATAGATCAGCTGTTCACAGTATCCTCCCTCTTGGATAATCTGCCTCAGTTTCTGTGGATATACCTCTGCAGCAGCACTGTCAGCTGACCAAATTTCTCCACATGTTGTGTACAAACTTATCACTTGATGAGATTGGAAGTGATATAACCAACTGGTGCTGGCTTTAAATCATGAATCTTGCCTATTTAACTCTATATCAAACTTCTACGCCTGTGCTTTCAGTATTGCACATGAAATGGGCATCCTCTGTGACCTTTCTTGAACAAACCAAATGTACAGAGCACTATCCAGGTCTGTGTCCTTTGCTAATCTAGCTTTTTTGAGTTTTAGTCCAGCATCTTCATCCAAACCAGTCAGCATATTATTAATATTTTCCTCATCTTTTTTTCCAACCATGCAAAGTTGTCTCGGGCACACCTAAGTCCTTTGCAACTTGACTTTGCATTTCGCCAGATTTAAGTCCCTTTGAAACATCCAACTTGGCCTTCAAAGAATAAGCTATTCTTTTCCAGGACGTCTCCATTGAGAGATTAAATGTCTCAATTCACTATTTATCTTGATGATTTAAGTGAACAGTGTTCTGTCTTAATTCACTCGTAAATACTGGTAATACTGAATTCACTCTTAAATGTAACTGATTTCACAAGAAAGTTTCTGTTGTTTTTTTCCTTTATCACTGCCCAGTGGCTGTGCCAGAGTACATATGTATTTAACAGATCTAGTTAGTTTATGATCATGTCTTTTTCAGCATACCTCACAGAAAGTGAAAATGGGTTTATGCACTTTATTTTGGTGGTCTGCATACATTTTCAGATGAAATTTAAAATTTTGTCAGACCTCTTCAGTGATTCCACATAGCAATGTTTTTCAACATCCCTATCTAGTAATTATGTACCAGATTTAGTAACATGATTTATTTACATAAACTAGGTTAGGCATGGGGGAGGGGTTACTTTTAAGTTTGAATTTACACTTTTATAAAAGAGATAGAGATTCCTCAGTGTTGATATCAACTCCATATATTCAATAGAAAAGGGACAGTATATGAATTTGATTCATTGTGTTTTCATTATGCAGCAAATTGTTTGTCCCAACACTGAGGAACTGCTTTCATAAAAGTGTAAATTCAAATTTAAAAAAATGCCCCTTCCTTATTCGTTCATGTTGAATGACACATCATCACAATAAAGAATATTGAATGTTGAAGCAATAAAAGTAAAGTGTTTTGCCCAAAGACACCCCAAGGAATTATACTTAGATTTGACTGGACAGGATTCAAACCTGTAACCCACTGATTATGAATCTGGCATGCTAACCACTCAGCCACCAGGGTTTAATTATATGATCCTCATTTTCAGGCCCGTGACGATGAGATGGCCAGTCAAGTTCAGATTCAGGACATGGAGGACAGAGATGAGGAGTTGGAATTGAAGTATGATGCTGTACAGATTGAACTCTCCATCAGTGAAACCAAACCGTTCACCAGGTAATATACTTTTCCTAGATTTATTGAAGTTATGTATGCCATCTCTAACTTGTCTATGTTTATTCATTTGCGATTTTGTCATGTATCAGCTCCAGAAACTTCATTTGAATTGAAAAAAAAGAAGAAAACAAAGAGACAGAAAAATAACAAGAGTCTAAGTGGGAATTTTTTGCAATTCAGATAGACTACTCAATGGTTTAATGGTTTAAGACAGTTATTCTTCAACTATAGAAAAATAATCGTTCACTAACTGCCCTATTTCCAGTGAAATGAGAATATTCAATTTTTTTTTTTTTATATAGAAATTTACTAATTTGAATTGGTGTTATAGCCCCTCCATCATAAAATGTTACTTCACATCTGTAGTAATAAATGTTACTCCGAACATGGAAATCCTACTCAGAATTGACAAATGCAGCAGTTTGATTGGTTAGAATTTTGTTGAGTAAGATTTGGTGTTAAGTAAGGTTTTAGACCTGTGGCAATAAAGGCTCAAATATTCCTCTGACATTACTAATAATGTAGGGTGTTGCATCGTACATAAATTTTGAACATGTTACTTGAGCTTCATATTGGTATACCCTGTAAATCAACCTTGCTGATTGTGTGATGCAGAATTGTTCCACCACCAATTTTCATAGCTGATGAAAGAAACACTGGTACTTCTTGACTGGCCTGCACATTTCCCACTCATTTTTTTTCCAGCTGGTACAGCTAGTGGACTTAGTTATTTTTAGTTCATGTATGATATCTGTGAACCTTCCAGACAGTGTTGTTTTTTTTTTAAAACTCAGAACATTTATGGTCCCAAGGTAAAGGGGTCAGTGCACCCGACCCAAATAAACAATGTTATACAATTGAGAATAAATTATCTATTCATAAAAGCCTATAGAAAATGACTGGAAATTCAAATTTTAATAAAATAAAATAACACACACACACAGACAATCACAACCAGACATTAAAGAAAAATACACAAAGGTTCTGACTTTAAAATCCATTAGACTGTGGAATACAGTATTAACTTGTAGTTGCTGACTTTGCCACTCTGAATAGTTAATTGGAGGGTTTGAAGGTGATGCAAGTGTCATGACTGTTCATCTTTGTACTCATTAGAGACTGGATGGTATTTGTGTTCAGACTTCCCCAAAGATCTTGTTGAAATTTTCTGAGCATTGAAAATGCTCTTGCAGCATCTGCCTCGATGCAGGGTGGTGTTGCTATGTTGATGGATGTTGTATAATGTTGATATGGTGTTTGCAGTGTGTGTGAAAAGTATAAAATGCTTCCCCTTTATGCTGAGTTTCTCAAAGTCAAACTCTGTCAACCAGGAGTTCTAAAAGTTACTGCAAAACAAAACATAAAGCTCTCAACATTTAGGGATTAGGTGCTAAATCAAAGCCAGTGACTTTTGCTCTCTCAACTATCACCATGTCACTGATACAGAGCAGGAAACTTAAAGTAAATTCTCCTACTGGTGCAGACCTGCCTGATCATAAGGAGCCCTCTGTTGACTGGATTCTGATACCATCTAAACTCTGTATATGACTTTCTGCCCCTTAGTGTGTGTAGCGCTCTTTGATGTTTTCACAGAGCATTGCAGGGAGAGGCTACTGTATCATTTAAAGGAAAATGGCATCATACCACTGTTGGTGCCAGTCACATGCTCAGATCAGTTACAAACCCTGGATTTATACGTCATGGCCCAGGTGATTGCTTAATTAAATGAATGGGGAGGACAGTGGAGATGTACTCTCAGATAAAGTTTCAATCGACCTGAAAACATCCACCCAATTCACGCAAAGTGGATTATCTCCACACATGACAGAGTGTTACTTTGGATTGGCACGATTTAAAAAGAGCTTTGAGAAAGTTGGACTGATCTGCTCATTGTTTATTCAACAGTTAGTTGTATTTATGAAATGTATTTAGCAATAACAATATGCTTTTGTGTTCTGTTTGTTCAGTGAATGGTGAATAGCACTTGTGAACAACAGAATCAAAAATGCGGTGAGAACATTTTAATTCATGAAATGGCTAAAACCTGTCATTAGAGACCTCTGCTATGAGCGACCACCTGTCATTTACGACCACAATCGTAAAGCACGGATTGATTTTATTATATAAATGCACTGTCGTGAGTGACCACCTGCAGAATGCGACCAGCAACCACAATTTCTTGGCAAAATACGCATTTTGACACTGCTATGAACGACTGCATCACAAAAACAGATATAAACACCACTGACCTTTATTTTAATCCTTTGTAACCACTATGGTTAGAAAAAGTAAATACTGTTATAAACAAAATAAAAAACAAAAAGAAATTAGGCTGGCTACCGCTTTCTTGAATTTTACAGGTCATGCATGTAGTGTTATATGTTATAGATTGTAAACCAGACTAGAGTACATGCAGATTGTTCATTTTCTGAATTGCCTTGGCTATTTCTGCGAGACTAAAGTATGATCTGTAGGTTTGACTGCGAAGTTGCGAATAGCTGATTATTCTAAAATAACACTGCTATGAACGACCCTATTGTGAGAACTGAGACAGACACCACTGACCTTTATTTATTCCTTTGTAACAATGACTGCTTAAAAAGTAAAGACTGTTCCAAATGAAAACAACAATAAAAATTAGGCTGGCAGTCGGTTTCCTAAATTTTACAGGTCATGCATGTAGTGTCCTTTGTTATAGACTGTAAACCAAACTAAAGTACATGTCACTAACTACCATGGTAGTGCTGAAGTCAATGTAGCGGTCGCATACATTGTTTGTCTTTGGAGTTAATCTGTAATGCCTGGGGTTAATGAAGTCTTTGTCTTTGTCTTTAATACCAGTAGGTTAGAATCATTTTCCAGATTCGATTATCAGTGTTAAAGGGTTGTGTTGTTTGTTGCTTTTTTTTTTATGTTACTCAAGAAAACCAAAAAATTTGTACACCATGAATAATAATGAATTCACTGTATTTCTTGGCACAGTAATAAATTTTGCTGGTTACAAAGTATCTTTTTACAAAAGGCAGATTTTAAATGTATGATTGTGTCTCTTTCTAAATACTTCATTCCAGTGGCAAATTCTATGCTACATATATTGTCTTGTCTTAAAGGATTGGCAGTGATGAGGATGATGAGGATGAGGATGCAGATGAATCCCAGAGCAATGAAGACCCATCAGAGACGGCTGTATCACGGGATTATAGGTTGGAGGATGCCTCATGGGAAGAAGATGGGGAGGAGATCAGCAATGGAGGAGATACCTCTGCTTTGATGGCCCCTTCCCAGCCATCTGGTGTGGTATCAGCTGAAGGGGACCAAAATGATGCAGATCAGGGTGCCGAGAACTCAGAAGCAGATGCTAGCACAGCCAATGGGGCATCATATTTTAATGGAGATGTGAGTTTATCAGCATAACTGACTCCTCCATCGTCTGTATAAAAGTGTGTATGTGTTTGCATGTTTCAACCATGTCTCAACATCTTGTTCAATAGTTTTGGTAACAAAAAGTATACATTGGCAGTTGTTAATTACTTTTAGGATGGGTTGTTTACAAAGGATAAATGAATTTGGTTGGCATACTTATATAAGGTTTTCAGATATAAAGAAATGTATATCCATTATTTTTATAAGATGGATAGGCTGCACAAGCCAGCATCTACTGACATTATGTTAGTGATACTTCTTCAGTTTTTAAGTTTTAGTCTTGACAGATGTACTCCTAAATGAAAATTGGTCTGTTCTGACATCCAGCAATTCGGATTCGTGACCAACTCGACAGTATTTATGTATCACTGCAGGAAAAGCTGGTAGATATACAAGCATTAGTTTTCCAAAAGATTGAAGGTTTCAGTGTGTTTAATGTCATTGTTTGGTTTGGAAAGAAAGAAACTTGTTTTTTGAAACAATTAATTGGATGGGGAAGTTGGTTAGGTAATCTATTTAAAGCATGAATATTCCTGTAATGGTTGAGCAGGTATGGGATGTGGCTCTAGAGACTACTTATTGCTGTCAGGAGGAGAAGACAGTGACCTACTTTTCATGTTCCAGTAATTGTAGGTACATCTTTCAGACTCAATTGCATGCCCTGGCTCGACAGCCATAATATCCAAAATGTTTTTACCACTACACAAGGCCATGGTAAGACCTCATCTCGAATATTGTACTTGTGTGTGGAAAGGTCATTCTGGCTATCAAGAATATGCAAAGAAGAGCAACTGAAATGGTGACAAATATACAATCTGTACCTTATGGAGAAAGGCTTGACAAGCTGAGAAGTCCTTCCAACATTTCCGTACAGTCTAGAAGAAATAGAATGGACATGATCGAAGGGTATAAGATCCTGAATGGCTTTGAGAAATTATCCACTGAAAATTGTTTGGATGTGTTAGGTAATAGTTCAACACAAGGCCATTCCCTGAAATTGAAGAAACATGCCTGTCAAACTGAGAAAAAAAAAGAAAAAAAAACAAGTTTCATTTTAAGAGTATCAAAAATGGGAACAGTTTACCAGAATATGTTGTATCAGCTGAGAGTGTGAATACTTTTTAAGTCCAATTTAAACAGCCACTAGAAAATAACCCCAGCAGATTTACATTTGACTAAATTTATGTGTACAAAGCTGTTAATTATGGTACATAAAACAATTGGTCTTTATAAGCAATCATTTGCTTTTGATGGACCAGAAGATGCAAGATAACTATTATCACATGCCCCCCACAACCGATTGAACATATATCTGATTGAAGCAAATTTTACATGCCTAATGCCTTGTGATTAAAGTTATTGCTAAACTTCCTCAATAAAGATCCTGTGAATTTAATATTCAAAGATTCATGGTACATACAACTTTGAAAGCTGCAATGTCTGTATTTTTTGTTCTTACATTTCTCCTTCAAATACATTCCCTGATCACATTAATGTTAGGAATATAGCTTTACTACCTCTCAATTTCAATAGTTCCAAAAAGATGAAAATTTTGTCTTTCATGTTTATATACCATATAGACAAAGGGAAGAAACTCTTACCCATTTCCTGGTGTAAGTTTTTGCTCGATATGAGTTACTTCATCCTGCATTGCCTCTTCAAATCCTCCAAGAATCTTTGTGAATTTGAACCATCCTTCCATAATTGTGGTCAAATTTTATGTGTTCCAGTGTCTGCAGAGGATTGGTAACCTTTGTTGGGATTTTTTGTGGATGTATTTAATATTTTTCGAAGTTCGTGGACTTTGTGTTTTCCAACTAGGTAAGCACACAGGATAGCTTCACATGCATGCTTGCTGTGTTTCTGAATTGCAAACATGGTTGATTTGATATTTTGTGATATTACAGGTGTTGTTTTTTTATATTCATACTTCAGGTTGTTAATTCCCGGTTTTTTCTTCATCATTTTTTTCAGAAGCAAGCAAAGTAATCTAATAAGTGTCAGAGGTACAAGATCAGCGAGGATAATCACAAGTCTTGCCTTGCATGTATGAAATGTACTTCTACAACACGATGTAACATTTGCAAGTCTTGGTCGAAGGGGACGTGGTCTTCTCTCCTCAAGAAAAACATCAAGATGAAAGAGAGGAAAACAAAAGTGAAGCATGATACAATTTTTCACTCAAAATCTTCTTTCCTCATCAGCATTGTGATGGATGCTTTGTTGTCACACACACACACCCACACGCACACAGGCACACACACACACACACGATACTCAAGAAGGGGCCATGCAGTGTCTCCAGATGTGCCTGAACAACACCAGAGCAGTATTTTTATGGAGTCGATGATGAGGAGATTGATCAAGGAGGCAAGAGTGCAGTTGCTTTTGTCAGGGGTATTGTTGCCCCCCCCCCCTTCCCCGTCCTTTGTCATGTTTGTCTAATAATGCATTTGTTTTGCCAGGAGAATGTCCTCCCAATGTATGGCAAACCTCCAATAGTGGCTTAGAGCTTAGGGGAGAGTGTCCTCTCTTATTTAGGCAGTCCAGTAGGCATAAGTCCCCCTGCATGTCTGAGCATGGCCTTCTGGCCTGTAAGGCAGGACGTATTGGGTTTGATTCTGATTTGGCTGATGTATATTTTTAGGCGTAGTCACAGCACGTTGACATACCGGTTGTTAACCATCCTTCCGTGCCTTCCTTTCAGCCTGGCAATAGGAAATCAAATTTCTTGATGGAAGCAACTTCAAAACTGGGGCAGAATATGGTGGTGACATCATCGATGCTGGACTTGGCATCTTTGGTAATTGTTCACCTAGCCAATAAAATGAGGTGAATATGCGAGGGAGTCAACAGCCTGCAAAAGTGATCAATAGTGCAGCGCACCACTCTATGGCTTCAGCAAATCTCAATTTGATAAGACGTGACATGTTTCTATGTTTATCGTCACTGAAGTCGCATCACTCCTTGGCTCTGCAATCATTCCCCTTCGGCTCACTGCAGTTGTTTGGGGGTTGTATAGAGGATATACGAAAGCAGGCAGCACAAGAGGTACTCCTCCAGCTCTCCTTTCCTGCTCCTCCCTTTTTTTCGTTCCCAAAAGTCTCTGCCACAAAGGAGAGATGTTAGGAGGCAGAGGAATAAATGACAGTATCCCTCTCAACAGCAATCTTGACTGCAACAAGGCTTTAGATGGCAGCAGACGTTTCAGCCTTGGAAACAATTCAATAAGGGAGATAGGAAACAAAGTTTCTCTTTCCCCAAGACTCCAAACAATCACCAATGACTCCTTAGCCTCACCACCCATGGAGAGTCTCCCAGTTGGTGCCAGACTTCTCTATTTCATTCATACTTGGATCAACCTAGTTGCGGAGGGGCTTCAGATTTTGTTTATCGAGCTCCTTCCCTCTCGTATTCCACTTCTAGAATGGACATTCCAACAGATCCCATGAAGAAGAAGATCTTGACATATGAAATCGTGTTGTTACTCTCCAAATGGGTGGTGGAGAGAGTTCATAAACCAAACTCTCCAGGATTTTATTTTATACCAAAAGCCAGTGGCAAACTCAGGCTGGTGATAGACCTCAGCTGGCTAAACAGATTCATACTAGCACCAAAATTCAAGATGGAAACATAGCAATCAGTACACTTTTCCATAAAAAGGGATGTGTTCACTATTAGCCTCAATCTGACAGACACATACTTTCATGTCCCAATCCATCCATCTTCACGCAAGTCCCTTGGATTTACCAATTTTGTGTCCTACCTTTCGGACTAAATCTCAGCCCATGGGTGTTTATAAAAATAGTAAAGTGCATTGTCTTCTTGTTCAGGACCTCCTCATTGACAGCGACTTCATCGTTCCTGGATGACATCCGTCAGAAACACATGGTAAGTAATGTTTTGCTATAAGGAAGGAACAGTCTTATCGCACTTTTTACCCACCTGGGTTTTCTAGAAAATTGGGAAAAATTGAGTCTTATCCCCTCTCAACACTTCATCCATCTGGGTATGGAATTTCTGACCCATCTCAATCTCGTGCATCTCCATCAAATACGAATTGCATGAATTATCAAGCTCTCAAGGTTGATCTCAAACAGAAAGATGGTTCTGCAATGGAGTTTCTACAGATTTGATTCTCCTAGGCCGCCTCTATACATGCCTTTTGCAGATGGCATTGCTTGCTCAGTGGCACCCATTTTCCAGTCATCTAGATCAGCACATCTCAATCTCGACTGAGTAAAAATAGTTTCTGTGTCAGTTGCAGGACAAGTAATGGCTCACAGCAGGAATTTCGCTGGAGAAGCCCAAACCAGACGTCATGGTTTGTACCAATGCCAGTTCATCCATATGGGTGGGCTTACCTGTTGCCTCACTTCACCACGGTAAGCGGCAACTGGAGCCCACAGGAGAAAGCTCTTTATATAAACCTCTTGGAAATGAAGGCTATAATGAACACCTTTCACTCGTGGCAAGAGAACCTGTGCGGGAAAGTGATTCTTGTAATGTTGGACAATTCTGTAGTGGTTGGTTACCTCCTCAAACTTGGGTGGGGAACAAATCACCCGGCTTATGCATTCTGGTCTGGGAGTTTCAACACTGGTTCTCCAGGCACAAGATAACACTCCAGATCAGACACATCCCCAGCAGACTGAATGTGTTGGCAAATTGTCAAGAAGGGGTCAAACTTGGCACATGGAGTGGTCCCTTCATCCATTGATCTTTCAATGGATTTGTGCACTTTGGGGGTGTGTGATGATAGATTTCTTTGCAACAAGGTGGAATCACAAACTGCCCACCTTTGTCTGTCCTGTCCCAGACCCAGAAGCATGGGCCATGGACACTATGGCAGTCACTTGAGATGGGATTTGGGGCTTACGCCTTCCCTTCAACTGTTCTGACTCTTAAGAGTCATTCAGAAAATCAGGGACCAGAATTACAAAAATTCAATCTGTTCAAACAACCCCGCTCTCATCCCTAGCTGGACAGGCTTCTTCTTCATGTCTGGCTCTTGCCAAGAGAGCCTTGTGTAGAAAGGAGTTGCAACCTTCAATCATGGAGAGAATCTCACAAACAAGAAGACCCTGCACTTTGAAGCCTATGAAGGGAAGTGGCGGGTATTCAGGGACTGGTGCAAAAATAACGACATCATCCCCTTGAATGGCTTTTTCTCTCAGGTGGCTAACTTTTTTCTGTGACTCTTAGAGGAGAAAAAGTTAGCTCCAGTTACTATCAGGGGATATTGCTCCATGACTTCTGACACATTCAGTCATCATGGTAGAGCGAATATAGGTCGCGACAAGGATCTATCAAACTTGTTGGCCAACTTTGACCTCAGTAGGCCTAAATCACTCACCTTTTTCCAAAATGGAATCTTTTATCGGTTTTGACTTGGCTCAACTCAGAGCAGTTCAAAGCCTTATCCAGAGCCTCTTTGAAACTGCTATCTTACAAGGCTTGCTTTCTGATAGCGCTAGCCTCAGCGTGCAGGGTGAGCGAGTTGCACACCCTGTCAATAGACCTGAACTATCTCCAGTTCAGATCGGATGGGTCCATGGAAATCTTTTGGCCTTGTGGCTGAAGTGGGTAATACCCTCTGCAAATAATTAATTATCTCGGGAGAATTTTTGCTCATGAAATTAGAGCAATCTCTGCATGTCTCAATTTTGAAAGCAATGTTTTGATCCGAGATATAATAGAAGCTGTTGGCTGGCATGCACAGTCAACCTTCACAAGTTTTAATCTCCAAGATCTAGCATCACAGAGAAGTGAACTGAGTCTGGTGGGTCCAGTGGCTGCAGCCCAGACGGCCACAAGACCCTTTTGAGGTCTAACACAACCACCTCACAAATGAGGTCTAGGGCTTTCACTGGATTTGCCCAAGTTCTTTGCTCAAAAAGGAAAAGTCATTCTTTATCCTTGTCTGAGTGTTATGGTCTTGGGTCATTTGACTGCAGTTTTGTGCTACCGTCATATTAGGAGAGCAGTTTATCCTTCTTATTGGGAATTCAGATATTTTTCCCTTGAAGGAAGCAGATGATAGTGGTTGGATGCTTATGCATTTCCTCTTCCTCTTATTGTCCTAGTGTATATGAGATCAGGGGACGTATTTAAAGGAGAAAGCAAATTTTTTTGTAAATTATGTTTCTCCGAGAATACTTACCCAATCTCATTACAGTAAAACCTGTCATGAGCGACCTCTGCTATGAGCGACCACCTGTCATGAGCGACCACAATCGTAATGCATGGATCGATTTTATTATATAAACACACTGTCGTGAGCGACCACCTGCAGAACGCGACCGCGATTTCTTGGCAAAATATGCATTTCGACACTGCTATGAACGACCGCATCACAAAAACAGAGATAAACACAACTGACCTTTATTTAACTCTTTGTAACCACGACCGCTTAAGAAGCGAAGACGTTAAAAACAAAATCAAAAACTTAAAAACAAATTAGGCTGGCTACTGGTTTCTTGAATTGTACAGCTCATGCAGGTAGTGTCATATGTTATAGATTGTAAACCAGACTAGAGTACATGCTGATTGCTCATTCGGAAATACCTCGGCTATTTCTGCGATACTAAAGTATGATCCATAGGATTTCCTGCGAAATTGCGTATGGCAGCTTGTTCTAAAATAATACTGCAACTATCGCGAGAACTGAGACAAACACCACTGACGTTTATTTTATCCTTTGTAACAACGACCGCTTCCAAAGTAAAGACTGTTCTAACAACAACAAAAATTATAAAAACAAATTAGACTGGCTACCGGTTTCCTAACTTTTGCAGGTCATGCATGTAGTTTCCTTTGTTATGGACTGTAAACCAGACTAAAGTACATGTCACTAACTGCCATTGTAGTGCCAAAGTCAATATAGCGGTCGCATACATCATTTTTCTTTGGAGTTAATCCGTAATGCCTGGGGTGAATGAGGTCTTTGTCTTTAATACCAGTAGGTGAGAATCGTTTTCCGGATTCGATTGTCATTGTGAAAGGTTTGTGTTGTTTGTTGGGGTGTTTTTGATGTTACAGAGATTAGAGCCCACACACCAAACCGTCATATGCTCACCTTAGTGCAGCTGGTTACACCCTCTGTTTATAGAGTTAATCCCTTTGTATCGTCGGTGAATAAAGTCTTTGACTTTTGTCTCTAAATAAATTTATTCTGTTTCTGGATAAATTAATTGTGTCTTTTTATTTCATTCATTGGTACATATACATTGTATATGTATTCCATATTTCCCCAAAGCTTGATCAAAACCGCTACGACTTTATTACAATTGATCCCTTATAACATTAACACCTAGCACTTTAATAACAACGGCAGAACCTCCAATGAAAAAGAAACAAATTCTAACATTGGAGGAAAGAATTAATGTGATTGAAAGAAGTGAAAAATGGGAGACTGTTTGCAACATAGCAGCCACTTGAAACGTCGGTAAAACTCAAATTTAGGGTGTTATAAAAGACAATGAGTCAATTAGAAACGAACTCATATGCTAATACTAGTACATGTACGTGTGATCTTCAAATATAAATGTGATTCATGTTTAATGATAGATGCATATCTTTATTACTATTTAAAATTATTTTCAGATTAATGCATGCAATATTTTAATAAGAACTATGAACAAAGAATACAATAAATGTACATGATTGTACTTATTTTTCCCTCTTAAACAGTGCTGAATTTCGACCTTGGAAACTGGTCTTTTTGTACAAACCTGTTATGAGAGACTGCTTTTTGCTGGCAGAAGGGGCGGTCTCTCATGACAGGTTTTACTGTACTAATAAACCTTCCCACACTGTCCCACAAACGCAAGCATCCTCATTGATGTATTGCTTAGCATAAACTAGAGCCACCTATCGGGTGCAAAGGGGAGGTAATAGGTGAGAGTTTCTTCTCTTTGTCTATATGGTATATAGACATGAAAGATGACATTTTTGTCTTTCTGGAATTGCTGGATTTGAGAGGTAGTGGAGCTTATATTCCTAATGGTAATGTGATTGGGTAAGTATTCACAGGGAAATGTAATTTACCAAAATAATTTGCTTTCTTGCTGAAATTCACACACTCTCTATAAAAATCTCTTGCTGAAATTCACATAATCTATAGACCTGGGTCTATGTTGTTTGCAGTTGGACCTGAATTATACACGAGAATAGATGGTAGTCTTTCAAAAAATTTCAGTGATAACCTTTATTCACTGTATTTATATTGAGGCAGACTAGTGCTAATGAGTTGGGGACTTCGTTTGATATTAAGACAGATTAGTGCTAATGAGGCAGGGACTGCTGGATTGATCTTGAGGGAAACTAGTGATAATGAAGGGGGGGGGGGACTGCCGGATTGATATTGAAGCAGACTAGTACTAATGAGGCAGGGACTGCCAGATTGATACTGAGGCAGACTAGTGCTAATGAGGTGGGGACTGCCAGATTGATATTGAGGCAGACTAGTGCTAATGAGGCGGGGACTGCCAGATTGATATTGAGGCAGACTAGTGCTAATGAGGTGTGGACTGCCAGATTGATGTTGAGGCAGACTAGTGCTAATGAGGGAGGGACTACCAGATCGATATTCAGGCAGATTAGTGGTAAAGAGTCGAGGATTGCAGGGTTAGTGAAACTGTTGTCTGTTTTCACTTGAACTTGCTACTTATATGTGCATCACTACCAAATCTATCTTGAAAACAAATTATACCTTAAAACAATCATTTTGATGTGAAATTGTGTCTTTATTGACATAAATAGCCCATGGTTGTTGCCAACATATTTACGTTCATTTGTTTTCTATAATTCTGTTTGACTCTTTGCATATTTAGAAATCCCAGAATAAACTGAAATAATTGAGAAATCTTCAAATACTGTGTCGATAAATCGGCTTGAAACTCGTTTATTTGTTAATCAATGTTACTGAAATATTTTTGAAAGAACTAATTAAAGCGAGTCAAATAGAATGTGTAGATTTCAGCCAATTTTAAACTTACAAAAAATACGGACATTGCAGCTTTGAAATTTGTGTATATAATGTAAATTGAACTCGTGAATGTGCATTCCAGCATATAAGCTCTACTGGTGTGTGCAAAAAAATAACAATTTAATTCTTCACTGGTCAGTGATTGACACATTCTTGGCCAACTGAAATTGCTGCAAGAAAAGGCCTCCGTGCCCCGCCTTCCAATGAGACAATAATTCAGGTTTGCACTGGTATAGATTGTAACTTCAACCAATTAGGTCTGCTTTCTTGTTTGGATTACATAAAAATGGCTGAAATACCATCTAAAAATAATATATACTGTACCTTGATGCAGATCAATACTGCTGTAAAATTCCCATATTTTAGCATTATTAAAATTGTTTTAATCAATAATTTCTGCATGTTAGCAACATAAAATTGTAGGATATATCTGAGGAGCAAATATATAAATTTGTGTGGTATTGATTTTGGATTAAGGCATGTGTGTTTGCATGCTGTGTCAATACAAATGAAAGCATGTGTGTTTGCATGCTGTGTCAATACAAATGAAGGCATGTGTACTTGCATGCTGTGTCAATACAAATGAAGGCATGTGTGCTTGCATGCTGTGTCAATACAAATGAAGTGAAGCATGATTACTTCATTCCAACACAAAGGGGATCATCATTCTGCAAATAATTATGATAGTGTTGCTGCAGACAAACACTTTTTACATCTATGGTCCATTTACTCACTTGCATGCACAATATGGTGCTTGATTACTAATATCTAATCTTGGTTCTGGATTGTCCTTCTGAACAGTTATCTGCATTGACAGTATATGCATCAACATCTTTTCATCACATAATTATTAAGGGAATATGCATGACTAAACTTTTAGTGAAAATTTGTTCACTTGCTATATTTGCTAAGATCACATGCTCAATAACATTGTGTTATTTACAGTATTGAATTTAAACCAACTGTTCATCTATAAAACCATGTCAGTCTAATATCTAATATGGCCTACCAGGCTAATATTCAGTTCAAACTTGGCCACCATAACAATGAAAGAATCACCAAGCTCCACTCAGCTTCCATCTTTGCAAACTTCTCAATATAAACACTATATTTCTGAAAATTCACATTGTAATTTACATTGAAAAATTTAATGGTAAAGTTAGATTCTATATACATAGCTTTATTAAACCCTGGCTTCATTAATAAGTTTATTTTTTCAGAAGCTAGATTTTCAGGCAATTTTAAACAAATTGTATTAAAGATACAAGAGAATTAAATATATTACATGAAATTCAGTCAGATGCAGACCCTAATCTTTATCTCTCTACTATTAGATTTGAGTATATCTTGGGGTGTTTTTTCAGCTCTTAAATGGTGATATTGAAGTCATTACAATGGATGACCTACCACCAGCACTTCAGGTTATATCAAAGGTATGTCTATATACTGTATTTATAACATTTTTAGTACACTGTTGTTGTTTTTTTTTTTTAGCTTACCTGACCTTAAGGCTAAGTGAACTAATGGTATGGTCCTTCATCCACTGTGCATCATCCAGCATCTGGCCAGCATCTGTCAACAATTGCTATTTTCACTTTTCAAAAACCACCACTCCAATTTCAACCAAACTTGAAATTATGCTGATCCACCATCAAATATGCCTCCCATTACCAAAAATAGAAAAACCTAGCCATCATCCATCAACAATTGCTATTTTCAACTTCTCAACAAACCCTGACCAATTTCAACCAAACCTCTCATAAAGGTTGTTCACATTGGTAGAAATTATGCCAATCTGCCATCAAAGAGTAGAAAAACATTTACACAACTTTATCTTTAAAAAAATATGCTGAACAGAATTTGACCAACTTTGACACAAAGCATCTTGGCATAGGGACTTTTCAATATTGGATAATTGGTTTGGGGAGGGGATAACAGCACTTTTAACACAGTATTGGCTATATCATGCAAAAATGGGGGCTAAGTGCCTTTCCCAAGTACACACCGAGGCAGCCAACCCAGGCTGGCTTGGGTGGGTATCAAATCTGCGACCCTTGGATTATGAGTCTGATACTGAGCAAATGATGCTGATGTGCAGTCAAGTATGGTTGAAGATAATAACAAAAACTAGAGAAACCTTGAAACATTTGTTTTTATAACATATGGAATCAACAGCACTGAAGGAATGTCATCAGAGAGCATCCTACTGACCCAGATTTCTTGGCCAACTGTTCTTGCATTTGGCTATTAGGCAATGTCAGACAGGTGAGCCATCTCAGGCCCACTTCGGTTTCTTTGTATTTTGTTTCTGACTTTCATAGTAAATTGTAGTGCTTATTATATTTTATAAATCTTAATGTTCTTTCAGTCTTACCAGCATAGTCCTCATTGTTTGAATTTATACACGGAATGTAATGTAATTTGCTATTAGTCTCATATAAGTTTCAATATATGATACTGAAATACACAGCTGCTCTAACTATCTGGAAAATTACAATACAAAATTTGTTCTATATGATCTATTTTCATTTTGTTTTTATTTAATGACAAACTCTTTTACCAATCCGAGTTAGACTTATACAGATATTTATGGGCATTATTACATGATGGTACGAGATTAAAACAGTGATTGCATAACATTTTTCAATAGAGAAAGGAAATTGTATAGTAAATTATGTTTCTCTGAGAATACTTTCCTGATCACATTACTTTTAAATCCTCCCACTCCACCATGCAAATGCGAGCATCCCTGTTCTTGTTTCATTCCAGCTTCAACATGAGAACATCCATGGATGTGTGACCACCAAGCAGTGGCAAGGGGAAGTTATTATAATAGTATCCAGGAAGAGTTATTTCCCATAGATACTATTTTTTTAGCATCTATATTGTATATAGATGAGAAAGACATTTTTTCTTCTTTCTGTGAGGGCTAGATTAGTGAAGTAGATCGGGTATTTATTCTTCGGAAACATAATTTACTTTAAAATTTCCTTTCATGTTAACATTTTCGCAAGTCGGTGACCTTGTCTGATATTTTCTTTTTTAGGGAAAGGGGGAAATTTGTGAATTTCATATGTTTGCAAATTTAAGTGAAAATTATAGTAAACACCTGATGTGCTGTTTGTGCTCATGTATATCCTTTCTTTATCCTACTAACAGGAGGACCTGCAAGCTAGGATAATGGAAGAGCAAGAGAGTACATCAGGAACAGCAGGGATCCTGGCCAACATGGAAGTGGAGACAGAACTAGCAGGGGATGGAGAGTTTCTTAAGGAACCAGGTCAGTCAGAGCTACAGCTTGCTTATGCCCTACATTAGACTAATGAAATTTCCAGTGGAAGTTCAAGAGCTGGAACTAGCTTACCATTTATTCTACAGTAAATGTGTCTTGAGATCACCTCTTTTGCCAACATAAAGTAATCTTTCAAGACACGTAGTTTCATTCAAGGTCATCAGAGTATATTGCTAAATAGATTTATGCATTAAAAAATATGGTCTTAAATGACTGGTGGCCACCCAAAATAGTGGTATTTCAAAACTGGTTTTACTGTACATCCTTTTAAGAAGTTCGCAAAATATTGGATTAACTTGTCCATGTATGCATCTATGCAGTTGTGTGTCAGTCCATCCATCTTTCATCCTTGTCTGGGTTTAACTTTGATTGTGATGAAACTTGCAGCTTGCAGGCATTTTAGGATGAAGATACTAGAATATTACTCATCTAAAGTGGGTTGATGTGGCCTACTGTCTGTAGTTCAGTGTTTGTCAAAAACTGTCAGACTCCAGTTTTAATACCTTTTCACCTATTTCAGCTCAAGTTGCAATGTGGGTAGATCATTGGATAGACACCAAGACTTGGTTACTGTGACCTGCATGCTTAAAAATGCTGACTCATGCCACAGAAAGAAGGGAGCGGGTATCTTGTGAGCACCTGCTCCCTGAAGTTTAAAAACTTTTTGGTTATTTTAGGGGTTGCCAAGCTAATAGATTCCTCATTTCTTAAGTGAAACTCAATTTAAAGAGAAGAGAATGGCATACCATTTTGGGGGAAATTATTGTGAATAGCTAAGGTAGAAAATCTATATTTTGATCATTTTGGTTTCAAGAGCATAACTTTCAAACCATTCAAGGTATTTCAACTAAACTTGCTATACTTAAAGAACAAGTTACATTTAATATTATCCTTACCTTGGAAACAAAGTGTAGCAGTAGTAGTCTAAAATTTAGGGTGCTTGGCCATAAGAAGTATATAAAGTAAGGTTACTGGGCCATAGGGTACTAGTATTAAGTAGTATACAAATGAAGACTGCTGGGCCATAGGGTACTAGCATTAAGTTGTATGCAAATGGAGAATAATAGGCCATAGGGTACTAGCATTAAGTAGTATACAAATGAATACTGCTGGGCCAAAGGTTACTAGCATTAAGTAGTATACAAATAAAGACTGCTGGAGCATAGGGTACTAACATTAAGTAGTATACAAATGAAGAATACTATGCCATAGGGTAAAGGCATTAAGCAGTATACAAATGAAGACTGCTGGGCCATAGGGTACTAGCATTAAGTAATATACAAATGAAGAATACTGGGCCATAGGGTAGTAGCATTAAGTTGTATACAAATGAAGAATACTGGGCCATAGGGTACTAGAATTAAGTATTATACAAATGAAGAATGCTGAGCCATAGGGTGCTTTTAGTGGATAGGAATTATTTCATTTCTAGATGACTCTTGTTATTGATTCACAGTCATCATTTACATGGTTTTAAATTGCAAAGATATTTTGTTCAGAATTTGATTGTTTCACAAGGTTTCAAAAGTCATGATGGTTGAACACAGTAAATCAGGAAAAAGGAATCGGCTATTTACGCTTATAAAATAAGGTTTCAAGGTCAAGCATGTCACTTAGGTTTTAGATGTTTGAGGATATTTCAGAACCACGAATATGAAGATGTAGTTAAGGGAACAATTGTTTCATTGAAACTACTTCCTAATGCCATTACAGAGAATGATATATTATGCAGTATTTGAGGTCAATTTTGGCATAGGATATGTACTGGATTTTTGAAAGTTTGTTTATGCAAGGCTTTATCTTTCATTTATTATTTTCATATTTTTACAGATGGAGCTAGTGGTTGAAGTGGAACTGCTTGTAGACTTGATATATTCTGGGTTGTGTGGAGTTTTAGTTACTTCAGAATCATTCCATGTTCATAGAATTTATTTAATGTTGCTTATTCAGTAAACTCTGTACTTAATAGTTTTAGTTGCATTGTATTGCATTACAGATATTTCGTATTCTATATATTAAGTAATTTAATGCTTTGCAAAATATTACAGATGTCATCATTACATTGCTGATTATGCAGTTCAAAATAATTGTTTGTTGCAAGTTTATCTTAAATGTATGGTGGAACAAAGAATGAATCTCTAAAAAGACAGTTGTAGAATTAATTACCTGGTATCATTGGAAGTGTAATAATGTGGCTTTTGAAAACAGCTGGACAGATTGTTTCATTCTTGGCTGATGTATTTGCAAGTAATATATATGAATACATGTGTAAGTAAAATGCCATACATAGATGGTTTGAAATTATGTGTTTAGCTTTGCAATGTTATATATACTACAGATTCATCGCTGGAAAAGTAACTGTGCACTAGTTTGAAGAAAAGACGATGCAGGTCAGCCTGCAGGACAACGGATTCACATATATGAAACGATCTGTGCCATAGTTTTGGTCCAGCCTGTGCAGTATTTAACTGATGCCAAGACATAAGGATAAATCCTAAATAGTTCTTGGAAACCCTTGCTACCTAATAGACATTTGAATATTTTTGTCTTGCCTGTGAACAGTAAGACAGGTGCATCACTTTTCTAGCAGTGGCATCGAGATTCTGTATAGAAGTTTGTGAAAGTTATGCATCTTTCACAACGGTTGCTGTATTCAACTAATTACAAACTGGTATAATGTTACTCTATGCTTATAGTATGTACCCTGATATGCTAAGATTTTTTGTTGTGACTGTTTAAACAAAAAGTTACATCATACAGTTCACAGGCAAGACTTGGCATCCTGCAGAACGTCTGAATGACCAAAAATATTATGTTCTGTGACAATTATATAAAAGTAGTGATTATAGAAAAAGTTTTATTAAAATATTGTATTTTAATAGAAAGAATAATTATGTAACAATATGATTTAAACCATCTCTTGAAAATGAGCCAAGAAATTTTGAGAAAGAAATATAATCTCAATAAGAGTATGCAAGTTTAACATTTTCATGGTATAGATTTTAATAATCTTCAATCTCCAACAAATTATCAGACCCAGTTGTCCGTTAATTTTTTTTCTTCTCCAAAATGTTTTATTACAATCTTGAGTGACTATTTCTCAGAGGAAATAAATCTCTAGCTGCATATTTGTCAAATATTGACAAATATTTTCTTACAAAAAAAAATATAACTGTTGTTTTTAGTAAGTTTCTTTATGTACATTAACATTAAAACTAGTTTTGATATCATGTACAGGTGATGACATTATTTAGTATTGTAAACATTTTCACAAATGTACTTATTTTTAAGTGTTTGACAACTTGGAAATAAAGTTTTCACTTGAATTTTATTGCCTTAAAGGTTTTCCTATATAAATTGCTAAATCTGACACCTCCATTAAGAGAATACCTAAGAAAAAAAGCGTAAGATGGTGATGATTGCCTTTACTGATCTTGAGGTGATACCTAAAATCCACTTCAGTAGGATAAGAATGCTTAAAATACCCATATAAGTTTTCAATTAAAGGTTCATGATAAAGGGGAAGACTTGCCTGGTTTTCTTAAAGCACAAACAACAAAAGGCAAATAAATTTTTCTATTTGTTTATTTCAGTAAGTAGAAGATCTTCTATTCAGTGTTAGTTAAGTATTACATAGACTAGTTGATGTATGTGAATGTGAAACTTTTTATTATATAATGGGAACTCTAAAACATAAACATGTTTTAGACACACACAAAAAACATGTTTGCCTGTAGCCAAATATTAGATATTTAGGAAAGTTATACATGCATGTCAGACATACAACAAAACTTAATATTTGTCAAAAATCTTTTCATCCAAATTTCTCAAATCAATATATGGCAACAATAATTTTCAACATGTGTCAGGTGTAAATAGTAATGTCTTATATTAAAAATGAGACGGAAGGAAAGATTAAACAATCGGGAGCCAAAACAGTGAACATATATTCAAACAAACATAAAAGAGAGCAGGTGGTATGAAATGATGTGAATACAAAATGAAAGAGGAAATTTAAGTAAATTTGTTAAAATATGCAGGATAGAATACCCATGAAATTGGAGATTTTTCTTGTTATTCTTTGATGTTTTTTTTAGGTGAATTTGTATATTATCCAAAAGCAGCCAATACACATATGTGCATAACACTTTAATTAACTAATAGGGAAAGAGATGGATAGATAAAATTGATAGTTTCAAAAGCTGGATATACAGTGTAGAAAGTAGATCAAATTTTTTCTCTCTCTGCATTGTAATTTTTTTTGGTTTCAAATTCAAAAGCCAAAAGAGGTCACAAATAAATATGTATTCTGTGTTGCACCTTGGTTAAACTGTAGATGGTACATTTTATGTACATCTGTTCCCCCTGTAAAGATAAAGATATGGGGATTTGTTAAATTTATGGGAACACTGGCAGTTAGGGTGGGGAAAATGTCCCATGGACTTCCTCAAGGTGCAAGACTACATATTTATAGATTATAGTGTTTGTACTGTTGGATATTGTGGGCAACACCAAAGTATGACAGGGCAAGCTTATGATATATAAATACACTGGATTACCCCATTCAATGCATTTGCATAGGAAGTCACAATGGTGATATATAATAAAGATGTTTATGAAGCCTTTAAAGAGAAAAATCTATACTTCTATGTAAAAATTTGAATTGCAAATTAATCCTTGCAACTTTTTGAATAAAATTATAAAAATAGTATAAAAACAAAATTAAAAAAAAAAATCTTAAATGAAAATGGTTGGTTGATTTTTAATAGCACATTATTAACTAAATCATCTGAGGAAATGTGAACTAAGTGCCTTTCCCAAGGATAAAAAACAAGGCAGCCGACATGGGCTGGCAGGTATTGAACCTGCAAACATTGGATTATGTGACCAACACTCTACCAACTTACCACGACTCACCTGAAATGAAGAATTTATATTTCTTGGAAGCTGTCTTGTATTTAAATGTTAATTTGTCTTTAAATAATTTCTCTACATAAAAAACACCACTGGACCAAAATCATCAAAACCTCTAAGGTTATATTGACTGGATATTACTGATGCTTGGAGAAAGTGTGATCCAGGGTACATATGCAGATACTTAGCATGATATGGTATAACAATTAACCAAAATACAGTATGCAAGATGTTTGTAAATTTGAGCGAATTCAACAATGTTCTGTGAATTTACCTAGTGATCAATTCAAAATGTAACCCATATTTGCATGAGACACGAGATACAACAAGAAAAATTGTACAGAAAACTTGTTAATGTTTATATGTTTTTATATATCTGGTGTTTTATAAATGGTTGCATTTTAAACCCATTTCATTCTCAATTCATAGAATATTTTATAATTTACTCTAAAATTGCTAAACCGGTTCTGCATAATTTCACTGATTCACATGGAGAAAATTCAAGACTGGCTGCTACTCTCCCTTTACTTCAACATGAAATAGCACCAACATGCCCAAGTTCCCTTCTAAAAATCTACATGGTCCACAAGATTTTTCAAATATATTTTCAGTAATGAAATTTGTACAATCTTGTTCAAATGTAGCTGCCACAAAAAGAAATTGAGAATTAAAACTTTTGAAAACAAGATATGGACAAAGATATATGAAAACTTAATAAATAGGTTTATCTCTGTACATGCATGTGATATACAAAATCTAAATATCCTTATGTACATGGACATCAAGTGGTAACCTGTCGGGTGATATAAATTACACTTGATACAGAATTTATACATTTGTACATATATACACATTGTACTTTTTCATACACACATATTCCAACCATAAAAGGGTAAAAATCTGTAACTAAAATGACATATTTATAAAGTTAATGCCCACGGCACAAAAAATCCTGTCACAAACTTCTTTATTAAACAGATGTAATTCTTATCAAAATGTGTTGTATGTGTGACTTTCAGTCTATATCAACAAATACATGTACATGGAGGTTACTTTTATTCATACACAGTAAAAGGGTAGTATCTAGAGGTATGTTAAATTTTTGTGTGCTTCCACAGAGTGTTTAACGAGTAAAAGCACTATGTTATTAGGGTAATTACAAAAAAGTCATAATATTTGTATACATCTCGAGTTTTAAAATAAAACCTGCATTGAGTCTTTGGACTTGGTAGGAGCATCAAGTCTTAACTTGGACAAAGATGTGCAAACTACAGGACAGAAAAATAATAGAGAGATAACAGATGTTCACTGAAATATTTCTTGACGTAAATGTTGTTTTGCATTACCTGCTGATCCTTAGTTTTTAATCAGTGTTAAAATCTGATTTGTGAAGTAACTCTGAAAAGTTGTTGATGAACAAGCAGGACTAATAACATAAACTTTAAAAAAGCAACATACATATGTCTTCCCTTTTCAGTTTGCAAGTTTAAATACATATGCATGCATGAAATAGGGTTTCATTTCAGGACTTAAACATGTGGAGTTGCTTACTAAAACAAGTGTTCAAATTAGAACTTGAGTCTAAAAAATGTAGTACTTTAATAAAAGCACCTAACAAAAGCTCTAACAAAAGAATGCAACAAAAATTTTACAACTAAAACTGAAATGATTTCACATAAAAATATTCCTAACAAAATATAAAGTTTTATGAATAACAAATCTATTACTAACAAAAATGCATACAGAATGATTTATGAGAAGGTCAATGAATGCTGAATTATTGTAAATGTGGAGAAGAAATTGTATGGGGAAAATATGTAAATGTTTACAAATGTGGTTAATTTTCAAAACAAAATTCAGTACAGAAGATGCAGTTTGTGTACCTATTTCAATATCATCAAAAAAAGAAAGTTACCTGCAGGAGTGTGGTATAGTCAAGCACCATTATTCATTTATGAACCCTATTTCCAACTTACATCCCAAATAAGTGAATTTTAATGTTTTAGCTGTTGTATGCACCTCAAACATATATCAAGAATTTAATAATAATAATGCAGAATTTGTAAGGACGAGAAATCAATTACTATCCTGATGAATACCAACATTCTATCCAAGATAAATTCCAAGAGAATTCATTTAATTGACAATACATTCACTAAATGCCTCTTCCATCACGTATTATATCCACTTAGGTATCGTTTTGCTGATAGCTATTACATTAAGATAGTAGCACCTTGTATCCTCTCTCTCTCACACAAATGTTCACTGATCTTCACTGCGAAGACTGTCTAGCTAGCAAAAGTTGAGACTGGGAGTCTTGCAATAAATGTTCCAGAACAAGTGGTACTTTCTCCAAACATTTCTTAACAACTGGAGGCAGTATATCAGACCTTTGGTACCTGAAAATAAATAAATAGCAAATAAAGCAAAATATGCCAGACACGAGTCCCTGAAAGTGACTGACACTCTACCGGTCAGAAACATTTTTTGGGAATTCGTTGGAAGGCTGTTTCGTCAATCCTTTTTATTTTGTTTTTAACTGCAGAGTATTGAAATCATTTAAGATATTCCTGAGAAACTCCAATGTAACCAAATTTAGTAAAAACAATATTTCTATGTTTGAGTTTTGTTCACAAGATAGTGCGGTACAAAAAATCTTGGTCATGGCCTTGGACTTTAAACCCGATATCAATGAACTTGTCTGATTTGCATTTAGGGCCATGTACATGTCATAAGAAGTCATTTAATGAAAACTGCATCGATTCGAGAGATATAATATGTAGTTTCTTTTAGTTTGGGCGGGAGTACTAATTTTAATTATGTAATTCTTACCTACTACTATTGCACTGCATTCCTTTTTGGGGACTTTGGTCACAAATCCTAGCTAGTTATTCCCTTCAATTAATATTTGAGGGCCAAAATTGAAAAGAATGTGATCCCAGTCTGACTCCTCAGTCACAGCCAACATACGGAATACCATCCTCTTTTGACCTGGACCTAGAGTACAGGACATCAGAGCAGGGTGGGAGGAGGGAATCTTGGCAATAGTAGCATTAAGTAAGTATTACATAATTAAAATTAGTTTACCCCCCCCCCCCCCCCCCCTTGCATTTAAATAGCAGTAAATACAATGCCTGCTACTATTACATTGCTGAATTTACCAGTTAAGAGGGAGGCTGATGGCCTCAACAAGGCTGGTAAAGAAAACTATTATACTTACCTTTCCAGTAGGAGTGTTCACTACTGTAAGCTGGTAGAAGGTTTGCCATCACTGTATTTGGCCAATACAAAATATGCCTTTGCTCTGATGCACTATAGATCAAAGGTAAAAGAAGGAGGTAGTGTAAGACTGGCAGAAGGCAGCTCTCATAACATCATCCAAAAATGAGTGATTCAAATCAGCCCAAAATGTACCAATAGTCCTAACTTCATGGAATTTAATTCTCGTGAAAGAAAGCTCCCTCTAAGTGAGAGACTGATCAGCTCTCTTGATTGTAAGGACAATCCACCTGGGAATAGTGGCCGCCAAAATAATCAGAGGAACCCGGTAGAGGTAGAAAGAGATGTTTCCAACCCTTCCTTCTCCCTTTAGAAGAAACCAAATAAAACCATAAGGCCCTAATTGGGCAAAGGACCCTATCTTGATCATCCCCAGCACAGACAGGACTATGATGGGTATCTTGATAGAAAGTGGAGCTGCTGAAGGAAGTTGATTCTTAGCCAGAAAATCAAGTTGGCAAAGAAGAGAAACCAAATCATAATTACTGTTGAACCATAAACAACCCTATTCTTTTGACAAAGTATGAAGCTTGCTTCTACTTGTCACTGAGGCTAAGGAGAGCAGGAAAACGGTCTTAAGGGTAAGGTTCTTGAGGAAGCTTTACACAAAGGTTCATAAGGGGGTTTTGACAACACCCAAAGAACACATGAAAGATTCGATCTAGGCATTAGTGAGCGAGATAACAGTCTCTGAAGCTCAAAATACCTGATGAGATCAGAAAGACGAGGCTCCGATCCAATGGCGGAACCCCTAGAGAACTTGAGTCATTGAAAGGGCTGCACTATAGTCCTTAATAGTATACACCAAACATTCTCTTTCGTCGAAAAGAAGAACTGCGCTCAAAGGGGGACAGGTAGGATCAACATGTTCACTGAAGATTCTCTACTCTGCATCATAAATCCTGGAAGTAGATTGTCTCCTAGCCCGCACATTGCAGTCGGCAACCTTGTTCGAAAACTGGTTTGGAGAATCTGAGGTTGTTCTGGAGGAGAAACCGCGTGCTGCAACAGCAGTTCCCTCCTCTATGGTAATCTGGGTTCATCTACCAACAGGTCAAGTACATCGTTGAACCATGACCAATGGGATCACAGGGGAGTACCAGGATGAGTCGAGCAGTGGAAATCTTCACTTGGTGGAGCACCTGCTGATTTATTTTGAAAGGTGGGAAGGCTTATGCATGCAGACGATCCCCTCTTACACTGAAGGCATCCACAGCCCAGGCCCTCTTATATGGTACTGGAGTGGCATAAAATGGGAACTTTTTGCTCGGTCTCTTTCCCCCAAAGTTGGAAAAGTTACTCTGCTACCAAGTGGTGCAGAGACAATTCCACAAAGACCACAAGACCCCCTCTGGACACTGTCTGGCAGGATATTCCTCTTGCCTGGAATATAGCAGACTCCGAGAGTGATCTCCGACAAGGCTGCCCATTAGTGGAGGTTTCAGACTTAACCACAAAGAGAAGGAGCATGTGTCCCCCTGATGCCTGAGGTATGCTACTACTGACATGTTGTCTGAGGTGACCAGAATGATGCCTTATGAGGTTGACCCATCCTGTAAGGCTAGAAACACAGCCCACATTTCCAAGTTGTCTATGTGAAGGGTTGCTTCTTCCCGGGACCAAAATTCCTTAAGAAATACCCCTTCTGGCTCCAGGTGAGCACCCCATCCTGAATCTGATGTGTCTGTGTACAGAAAGGAGTGGGTTCGAGGGGGTGAATTGGAACTCCGGTCATAAACCGGTCCCAATTAAGCCACAAACACAGGTGCTGGTGAAAATCAGATTCTAGGGGGATCTGAGTTGATAGAGGGTTTCTGTGTAGTCTCCAGTTTGCTAAAAGCAGGAGGGCGCAAGTAAAGTCTCCCTAGAGGAACCATGTCCACAGCCCAGTTTAGAGTACCCAGGAGAGGTAAAGGCAAGCTAATAAAGAGGTCTGGGCCAGAACAGCTGTTATGAGGGACAAGATTTGGTCAATGCTGCCGGGAGGAACAAGAACCCTCCCCAGGCTGGTGAGGAAATTCATCCCAACATATATGAAGTCCTGAGAAGGGATGAGATCCGACTTCTCTAGGTTTGGGATAAGACCATGACTGGTCACCATCAACCAACAGAGGGACAGGTCCTTCAAAAGAGAATTACTGAGGATTTTGTGCATCAACAACCAGTCATTGAAATACTGGAGGATGGGAATCCCTAACATCCTCAAGTGGGTTGCAACTACCCCCATGACCTTGGTAAAGGCTCTGGGGGCATAGGTGAGGCCAAATGGCAGTGATCGAAATTAAAAAAGTTCCTGTAGAGACAAAACCTGAGGTATTTCCTGTGTGGAGGAAAGATGGGGATGTGAAGGTATACATCCTGAAGGTCAATGGAGACTACCCAGTTGTAGGGCCTCGTGGCATTCCTGACCAAAGCAGTGGTCTCCATCTTGAAGCATTCTTCCCAAAGAAATTTGTTTAAAGCAGAGCTGAAACTTTCCACTTTTTTCAACACCAGAAAGATCCAAGAACATAAATCTGGAGTCTGGTTATTTTAATCACCCTCTTGACTTTGCCTTTCCTGAAGCTCCTGCCGGAGATATGTGTTGTTGGTCCGTCAAATCCTGTGATGCTACGAAGGGGATGAGGCCTCAGAAGAGTGTCTCCACCTCATTAAGTGCAGACCCAGAAAGGTTCTTGCTGTGGTCCAGCAAGAGTTTCAACGTCTCCAAGGCGGCATCCCTGAGGGGGTGAAGAAGCTCCAAAGAGAGCACCACTGACATGGAGAGTTCACCACCTTATCAAACATCCTCTTATTCCAACACCTGGTGCAACAGGTAGGAAGGAGTTGTGGACTCCAATGGAGGGGGAGGGACAATTGCTACTGGTTCCTCCAAGAACTCATGCGAGTCCACTATGATGGAGATGACATCATCATCATCAGCCCACTCCCAAAGCTAGACAGGACTGTCCCTCCCAGTATCTCTCTCCTGAGAGGCCAAAGCCGCTCATGGCGGATGATGGGGCTAACCTGAATAGTGGACCTCCCAGGGGAGTGGGATCGCTGATCCGATCTAGATTGTCTGGTGGTGAGTGGTGGCTCCCTCCTTTTTCTTAGCCCTGGTCAGAGGAGACAAAGCAGTTCCACAGCCTGAGGGGGGGGGGGGGGGGCTCACTTTCCAGAAAAGGGGGTCCCCACATTCCATAGGGACTAAATGAGAACATGGGGGAGAGGGGGTGTATCGACCCAATCCCTGTTCCCAGACCAATAATCTAAATCTGGTGACCGGTGTTCAAAACCCAGTGACCGGTGGATGACTGTTGACTGGTCTGGCAACAACTATATGACGGATGAACCCACATTTGATTTAGCCAACAAGATCGCTGCTCTTCCCTCTGTCACCGGGACATCTACCTTGAGAGGGCACTGATTATCCCTAAGTGGGAGATACAACTCACTCTCGTGTTTTTCCTCACTTGGGAGGGGCCAAGGATCGATCACACACTGGCACTGATGGCATTGTAATGAGCATCAGGGATCCTTGGACCGTAGGTGATCTCTGAACCATGAAGGTAATAGAACATTCTTGCCCCACATGGGCAATAGTCTTCCCCAACATGGGAAGGGAGGTGTGGTGTCCACTGAAGATGAGATGGAAGATAGGTCCGCCTTTCTTCCTTTGTACGTGCAACTTTCTGTGAAGTCCCACACCTGGTCAGACCAAAGACAACAAACTGGACAGTCATCTGTGCATTGCACACCCTCTGCATACTAACCAGGTAGGGTGAGTGTCCCATGGTGCCTTAATGTGTCCACACTTGCCCACACCTTGTGACATTAGATGCTCTGAAAGATAAAAATTCATGCAAAATAAAAATTCTGGAACCAGAAAAGAGTAGACAATACTTACCCTAGTGCCATAACAGTGAAGGAGGATACAATTTAATGAAGCACCACTTGCTAAGCAAGGCACAAAAGAACCCTAAAATTTACAAAGAGAACACAGATAACTAAAGCAAGGACAGGGGAGACAAATACTCAATTGATACAAAAAGGTAGAGAAATGCCAAAAAGACATTAAGAGACTAAAACGAAGGCAAATTTTTGATGAGCGATATAACACATGTAAGACGTACATGGCCTAAGGAAAAAAAAAAGGATGATGTTCTGTATTTTAGCTGTGACTAAAGAATCGGACTGGGATCATATTATTTTCAATTCTGGCCCTCGAATTATTGGAGGGGGAATAATTAGCTTGGGCTGGGAACCAGAGTCCCAGAAAAGGAAAGCAATGCAAAAGTAGAAGGTAATATATTACTGCTATTAAATATAAGGTCAGCCTGGGTGGGTATTGGACCTGCAACTCTTGGATTAGGAGTCTGATGCTCTACCAACTAAGCTACTGCAGGTTGAAAATGAAAATTAGTACACCATTTATAGATTTATTTTGTCCCCAATAGCGTGAATTGAATACATTTTGAATAATCACAAATTCTGATTAAACAAAAAAAAAAAAAAAAAAAAATCTACCATTTTAACTTTAAGTACGGCTTTGTTTCTCTACAGAGTCATCATGCTACTTATATTAGTCATACCTGGCCAATTTTCCAGCTGGATCTATATACTTTACAGTTGTGGTAGTAGACTTGACACCTATTTGGCTGCCATCAAAAAACTTCACCCAGATTTCACCATTTAAATACTGCAAATAAAATGAAAATGACACATTAAAGAACGTAGTATGTATCAAACACATGTATAGTGCTAGATAGCGAAAACTCTTTTTTTTTCATTATCAAGAGGATAGCTTTTCACTTTAAAGTAAAGCCTTGAAAACATTTAACAATATATATGATTTTATTTTTACTATCTGCACCTTAAATGTGGGAACTGTCTCAAAAACAAAAACTATATTTGTGTTTGTAAAAAAACTGCACACCAAAAAGTCTTAAGTCACAAAAGTTCCAAAATATATTTTAAAAACATCTGAAATCTTTAAAAACTGGCATGGAAATCAAATTAGGTCATCTACATATGCATAAAAACATGCCTACCAAATTTTAGTTGTCTACCTCCAGTGGTTTTTGCTCAACGGGTCTAACAAGGTTTTTGTAAATAATAAAAAATGTCAAAATCCAACATTTCAAAAATGTGTACAAAAAATTATAAATTGTTATAATTGCATGAAAATCTAATATGGTCATCTTAACATGAATACAATTAAGCTCAACAAATTTCATCTGTTATCGTGTTTTTTTGTCAGAAATTTTATAATCAAAAAGTTCAAAAGTGTATAAACAAAATTTTTGAAAATGTCCTGTAATGGCCTGAAAATCAAATCAGGTCATCTACATGTAAATACAAATATGCCTCCAAATTTCAATGGTCTACCTCAAGTGGTTTTTGCCTAATCGTGATAACAAGGTTTTTGAACCATACTTTCCACTGTCTTCCGATCATGTAAATTAAATTTGTCCTAAATTGAATTTGAGTGGAAGTTATTTTTTTAACATGTGTGTGGATATAGTTGTAAAATAATGTATTTTTCAATTCATTGATCTCAAAAAAGCTTAACACCCAATCAGCATTTATTTATGACACAATTCAAAAGAATTATGAATTTGATCCAAGAGTTACACTCAAATAATGTAATTTATGAGCCAATATTGTCAAATAATGTAATTTATGAGCCAATATTGTCATATAATGTAATTTATGAGCAAATATTGGTTTCAGAAAGAAGAGTGAGAGTCTTAATTGTAAGAACTGTAAAACTTAAAGAAATTACATTTACATAACATTCCATGTTCAGCACCTTTCAATAGGCATTAAATTACAGCTACAACAAAGGATGAACACACACACATGAACATACAATAAAAAACTTGATTATTATGTTAGCTGTGAATACATTTTTAATTATCATCAAAGTTGACCTCTTTTTCTGAAAGATGGCCACAGCAATGGCTAAGCCATGCCATTTGAATAAAGTTCCATGCATTTTTCGGACCCAATGGACTTTAAAAATTTCAAAATTGCATTAGCCAACAAAAGCCAGGAGTGTTTCCCAAAGTTTTCCAGGAATTTCAAAGAGTGTTGGAACCCTTTCAGAAACAATTACGCCCCATTTTGTTTACAGGTGTGAATAAAAACGTACCTGTGATGCCCATCCGACATCTTTAACTAGCACCTGTCGAACAACATCGTTTGTGTTTAGTTTATGAACTTGACTAGTAGTGGGAGATGGGTTTGCCCCCATTGTTGTCATGACAGCACTCTCTGTTACTGTGGAATGGGCCCGCAGTGTGATGTCATGGGAATCATTCCCCTCAGCCCCTCTTGATCCAGATTTATCCACATAATCTGTAACATTGCTGACTACTGTCCCATCAAAAGAGGTCATCTAAGAGAGAAATCAGTTGTCATATTGAGAGAAACTATAATTTATTTTTACACATCAAATAAATGAGATGGGAATTCAAAATGCCTAATATATGTACCGTAGTCATGTCTTTTCTCGACTGAAACAAAAGGTATGTCACTAATGGTGTATAATTTAAAAAATTTATTAAAATTCGTACTCTATTTGAAAATATAAGAAACTGGTAGTTTTTTTTCTTCATATAATGTCTCTGTAAAGAAACAATAAATAACATCATATAACTTCAAAAGTCATGATAGAAAATTGTGATAGGAATACAGCAGTCAGTTTTAAATATTGCTGCATTTTATTTTTCATGACTGACTGTCGATTTATTTACTTTTGTTGATATTAATTTTCAAGCCTTTACCAAAACATATTTCTGTCAGTATTTAAATTTGTGAATTGGGGAAGGGAAGTTCCAATTGTTCCCATAGAGGGATCATTCTTCTTTGGGTCTTAAGCTTATTGTTCATAGCAACCTTGAAATCCCTGAAAATAGGTAGTTAATTCACAGTATATTCAGTTACTTGAAAACTGAAACAGCATTTGTTAAATCTTCTAGATTATTTTCATATAGCAATAAAAGGATAATTAAGGGATAGAAAGTTTAACTTACTGTGGGAGGTGGATTTCCATTAGAAGAGGGGTTACTACTATTATGTTCACTGCTTGTCCCATCACTGGCTGTGCTAAACTTGCCAGAGTCATTAAGGTTGGAATTTGGCCTCCTGTAATGCACAAATTCATGCACCATTATCAGCATATTCATAACTACAATAATTTTCTTATTACTGTGTAAAAAGTATGTGCAAGATATGTTAGTATTGTCATTTATGCCAACAATATTTTTATCAACCAGAAGTACTGGTTACATGGCCACGAAAACGAAAGCTAATTTTGCTTTTGAAGATTTTAAAATTCTCCTTCAAAAGAAACTTCAAGTAAAGAATAAGATACACTGAGTGGTAAAACACCAAAGCAACTTTATAGTAGTTCGTTAAATAACATTTATAGTAGTTAGTTAAATAACATTTATAGTAGTTAGTTAAATAACATTTATAGTAGTTCGTTAAATAACATTTATAGTAGTTAGTAAAATAACATTTATAGTAGTTAAATAACATTTATAGTAGTTCGTTAAATAACATTTATAGTAGTTCGTTAAATAACATTTATAGTAGTTCGTTAAATAACATTTATAGTAGTTCGTTAAATAACATTTATAGTAGTTCGTTAAATAACATTTATAGTAGTTCGTTAAATAACATTTATAGTAGTTCGTTAAATAACATTTATAGTAGTTCGTTAAATAACATTTATAGTAGTTAGTTAAATAACATTTATAGTAGTTCGTTAAATAACATTTATAGTAGTTCGTTAAATAACATTTATAGTAGTTCGTTAAATAACATTTATAGTAGTTAGTTAAATAACATTTATAGTAGTTAGTTAAATAACATTTATAGTAGTTCGTTAAATAACATTTATAGTAGTTCGTTAAATAACATTTATAGTAGTTAGTTAAATAACATTTATAGTAGTTAGTTAAATAACATTTATAGTAGTTCGTTAAATAACATTTATAGTAGTTAAATAACATTTATAGTAGTTCGTTAAATAACATTTATAGTAGTTCGTTAAATAACATTTATAGTAGTTCGTTAAATAACATTTATAGTAGTTAGTTAAATAACATTTATAGTAGTTAGTTAAATGACATTTATAGTAGTTAGTTAAATAACATTTATAGTAGTTAGTTAAATAACATTTTTCAAGATTTATTAAATGTGAATTAGTAGACATGATGACTCTCTTCCTTAAAATGAGATTATCTCTTTCACTTCAAGGGAGATAATTCCACCAAAGTTTATTCATTTGGAAAATTTGGATTATCATGTGACATATTATCTACCGTTATTAAATTCAAAATAAAGTTTTACTTAATAAAATAAGTCAACAGCAAAGCAGCATAATCCCCATGCATTTCTCAGTTATCCCCACCCCCATACTTATGTGCATAAGTATACACTCACCCCACCCCCCTTTCAATTTCCACCCTCAGATGAAGGATCAAATATCTAAAACCAATATGCACATAATGGGCCATCAAAATAGTATCTGAAAGTTTGAAGTCTGTATCTTGAACAGTATAGGAGGAGTTATGTAATATTACATACACATGCATCCCATCAGGGTAACATAATCCCCATCTCCTCTAAAATGGTATAGGAGTTATGTAACATTACATACACATGCATTCCTGCAGGGTCACATAATCCCCATCTTTCTCTTCAGAAAGCATGGGGATAATTATCACTCATGCTGCTGAAGAATGGATACAATGTTAAATGTTTGACAGATGGACAAAAACCACATGTGCCTGAAAGAGTGTAAAAAGGTTGAAAGCCAATTCAATTACTAGATATCAAAATGTAAGAACTTTATCATTTGTCTGACTGGTAGAATCCACTACTCTGAGAAGTTACAAATGGTCTGGACCCTGTATCAGATAATATGTACAGATATATAACACTGTCCAAAGTATGATCACATAGACATTAAGGTCAATCTACATAATATATTATTGCCATGATAGGCATGTAACAACCTTGTAAAAAATATGGCACATCTCATGGCAACAAATATAACAAGTGTTTAATTAAGCCCAGTGTCTGACCTGCATGTCCGTGCAGTAATGCAGACCTGCATGTCCGTGCAATAATACAGACCTGCATGTCCATGCAATAATACAGACATGCATGTCCGTGCAATAATACAGACCTGCATGTCCGTGCAATAATACAGACCTGCATGTCCATGCAATAATACAGATCTGCATGTCCGTGCAGTAATGCAGACCTGCATGTCCGTGCAATAATACAGACCTGCATGTCCATGCAATAATACAGACCTGCATGTCCATGCAATAATGCAGACCTGCATGTCCATGCAATAATGCATGTCCATGCATTAATGCAGACCTGCATGTCCATGCAATAATGCAGACCTGCATGTCCATGCAATAATGCAGACCTGCATGTCCGTGCAATAATGCAGACCTGCATGTCCATGCAATAATACAGACCTGCATGTCCATGCAATAATGCAGACCTGTGTGTCCGTGCAATAATGCAGACCTGCATGTCCATGCAATAATACAGACCTGCATGTCCATGCAATAATGCAGACCTGCATGTCCATGCAATAATACAGACCTGCATGTCCATGCAATAATACAGACCTGCATGTCCGTGCAATAATGCAGACCTGCAAACCCTAAAAAGACCTCAATAAGGCAGTCAATATTTTTCATTAAATTAGATCAATTTTCATAAGATGTAATGGAATATCATGTACTGATGTTGTTGACTTAAAAAAGGTGAATTGAAAAGTTCTGAAGTTCTGATATGGTCTAATGCAGCAAAGACAACAATGTTCAACTAAAGTGTTAGTAAAGTAAACTTTGGCCTTAATGAACTCCAGTTCAGTTTGAGAAACTGTAGTTCCAAACCTCATTGAGGTGAATGACTTTGCGCTCGATCTCAATTCGATATAAACTTGATGTCTTTATTTATTCACTCAGTGGTAACAATCATTTCTTCAATTGTGATCATTGACAACATTATGTCCAATAAATGTAATTGCTGCCTTTCCCACATTTTCTCCAAGCACAGTTATGTATCTGAACATTCTCTTTTTATACTTATGCACCAATTGTTCAGAATTTTAAGACGCTGATTGTCCCTTCACTTTCAACCTGTTTTCATTTGCTGGACCTTTCCAGACAATGCTGTAACTTAAAAAGATTGATCATGCAGGCATTTTGCTTGCACAACATGGGTAGAATAAAGTGAGGTACCCCCTGTAAAGTTACTCTGGTTAACAAACCAACTCCACCGAGTCTAACATTAAAATCCTGACCCGGATCAAATCTGGATAACCCAATATCTGGATTTGACAAGAACAATTGTATATTTTCATATTTTTCTGCTGTTGTTCCATAAGTTCATAATTTAAGGGTTGTTTCAATAAGCCTTATGGTACAATTTTAAAGATTGGCAGGTCTGATAATGTATTCCCGATTTGACTTGTAAAAACTTTAACACAAAATTTTAACACTGACAAAATCAATGTTCATCATCGTTATAAAGTGATACCAGTATCTTGCCATGCTTATGTGGGTGAAACAAAAAGATCATACCTTCCAATAATTATTGGGAAAAACTCTTCCTTAAGAGAGCATCTTTGCTGGACAGCAGTGACCACACTCTCTATTTCCAAACATTGCTGTCGGCACTGTGAGAAGAAAGCAAACAATCTGGATTATTTTTATTGACACTGCATGTACATGAACACATCCATAGGTAGACTACTAATCGATCTTATTTTTTCAATACAACCCTATACCAAATGCATAATTATTGAAAATAATTCAAAGCTAATCAACTTTTTGATGAAAATGATCCTTTATTCTTTCAATACAACCCTATATCAAATGCATAATTTTTGAAAATAATTCAGAGCTAATCAACTGTTTGATGAAAATGATCATTTATTTCTTTTGCTTATGTTAAATTAGCAAGCAACATTTGTTCCAGCGATTTATTATACAATTGTAAAAGGATGACAAAAAAACTGACTATGGGAGTTTGCTAAGCTTGTTACAAGTCCAAACGATATAATCAGTGGATTAAAAGAAAGGAGATGACAGGAATAAAATTCAAAACAACTATTTTAAGTAACATACTTATGGATTCAACAACTCATTCCAGCAAACCAGTTATCCCTCATTTCAGTTCAAACGTAATGAATAAAATTCAATGAAGGGAATCAATGAAATTTGAGTCTTTATGCAAGAAGAGATCCATAAATTTGTATGCATTACAGAAGACACCATCCAACCCAATTCTGATATGGGACATTATATGCTTTAAAAAACCTTTCATCAAGCTTTCATCAAGACACCATCCAACCTAATTCTGATATAAGACATGTTTTAAAACCTTCTTTCATCAAGCTTTCATCAAGACACCATCCAACCTAATTCTGATATGGGACATTATATGCTTTAAAACCTTCATCAAGCTTTCATCAAGACACCATCCAACCTAATTTTGATATACGACATTTATATGCTTTAAAACCTTCATCAAGCTTTCATCAAGACACCATCCAACCTAATTCTGATATGGGACATTTATATGCTTTAAAACCTTCTTTCATCAAGCTTTCATCAAGACACCATCCAACCTAATTCTGATATAAGACATTATATGTTTTAAAACCTTCTTTCATCAAGCTTTCATCAAGACACCATCCAACCTAATTCTGATATGGGACATTATATGCTTTAAAAAACCTTTCATCAAGCTTTCATCAAGACACCATCCAACCTAATTCTGATATAAGACATTATATGTTTAAAAAAACTTTCATCAAGCTTTCATCAAGACACCATCCAACCTAATTCTGATATGGGACATTATATGCTTTAAAAAACCTTCATCAAGCTTTCATCAAGACACCATCCAACCTAATTTTGATATGGGACATTATATGCTTTAAAACATTCATCAAGCTTTCATCAAGACACCATCCAACCTAATTTTGATATACGACATTTATATGCTTTAAAACCTTCATCAAGCTTTCATCAAGACACCATCCAACCTAATTCTGATATGGGACATTATATGCTTTAAAACCTTCATCAAGCTTTCATCAAGACATCATCCAACCTAATTTTGATATGGGACATAAGATGCTTTAAGCTGTAACATGTATACTTTTGTGTCTGGTAACTGACCTGTTTGACATACTCCAACAGTTTCTGTGTCTCCTGCGTTAGGTGCTGCTCCATGTCAGCTGACTCAAGTACAAGGGATGTCCCTGTTTTCTCAATGATTCTCATTCCTCGGGAACTAGATGTAAATTTGGCACCTGTAAGAAAGAGCAAATGATACAGTACTTTTGGAGGATTATTGTTATAGCTCAGTGGTATTTACTTAACATAACAAATGCATATTTCTGTCAACTGTTTTCTATTCAGCCTTAAGTAATGGTAATTTAACATGACAGTTTTGCTGTGTAATCCCATTTATATGCAAGATGTCATTTTGTTATACCGGTTACTAAATGTCATGTGTTCCACTGGATACTAAATGTCACATGTTCTGCTGGATAATAAATGGCATGTGTTCTACTGGATATTAAATACGTGTTCTACTGGATACTAAATGTCGTGTTTTACTGGATACTAAATTTCATGTTCTACTGGATACTAAATGTCACATGTTCTACTGGATACTAAATTTCATGTATTCCACTGGATACTAAATTTCAAGTGTTATATTGGATACCAAATTTCATGTGTCCTACTGGATACTAAATGTCATGTTCTGCTGGATACTAAATTTCATGTGTTCTAGTGGATACTAAATATCACATTCTACTGGATACTAAATGTCATGTGTTCTACTGGGTACTAAATTTCATGTCTTCTAGTGGATACTAAATTTCATGTTATATTGGATACTAAAGTTCATGTGTTCTACTGGATACTAAATTTCATGTGTTCCACTGGATACTAAATGTTGTGTTCTGTTGGATTCTAAATATAATGTGTTCTACTGGATACTAAATATCATGTGTTCTGCTGGATACTAAATATCATGTGTTCTACTGGATACTAAATTTCATGTGCATTGATCCCACTCCAAATTCTACCAAAACATGTGAAAGTCACAAATAATATCTGATTTGTCCAACATTCAAACTTTAAAATCAATCCACAACTACATGTATTAGCAGTACTGATGACACTGAATTGTCATAGTATTCCTTTTCATATACAGCCCCAGAAAATGATCTTTTATACATTTTCAGAACCACCTGTATTTGAAGGCATGAGTATACAGATGGTGGTTTCAATGTCACAAATATCTGTGCTACTGATATTTGTGACAGCAATACCAAATTTCTGACAGAAGTTGCTCTGTATGAATAGTATTAAAATAGCAATGCGAGTATATAGCCAACCCATATTTAACTTGAGGGGTGGCAAAGCAAAGTTAAGAGAGCATGTTTTTACCATCAAAGTGTCACCATGAGACAATCTGAGCCTGACCTAAAACCTTGTCTATCTATAAAAGTGTAGCAGACCGAATCAAAACCCACTCATAACGGAGTGTAAATAGTACTATTGTAAACCACAACATAAAGTTTCCCGAATATGTAACAAGCCATGGTTTTACATTGTTTGGTGCTGCAAAGAACATGCTCATAATATTAGTTAAAAATCGGTTTGGGGAAGGAATGCAGCTTTAATGGTAGTTTTTTTTGTGAAAATGGAGTTTTACTTCAATTTGCAATAGTAAAGTCACAACTAACGTCATCTAATTATCAAATGCAAAACAAGCGACACAATTTTGTACATGAAGAACTTGCAGATATCACTTAAGTGTAATTTGACAGGACCCCCCACTTAAAATTACCTGCACAATATTTTCACTCAATCCAGGAGTTCCTTGTGTCAGTTTCTAAAAAAGCAAAACTTTCCAACCTTCTACTAGCTTACTGAATGTACTTTATGTCATCCTTTCATAATAATGTGAAATTTTCAGGCAGCTGTTGTACATTAATTGTAAAAGTTTATCTTTTTGATACATTTGTGTATGTTTTACAATCATATTTCATTCAATAAATAGGTAACTTTAAATCATTTGTAAAACCCTGTTAAAATAATATATTTGAGAAAATCCTACTTTAACACACACTAGGCAAGAGAAAATATTATTACACTACAATATTCTTCTGATGGACGCTGTAGATAGAAATCATACACTAAAAACATAAAAAAATTAAACAGAAGAACTTAGAAAAAAGATGACAAAACACATTACAAAGGTATTTCTATTAATTCATATAAAGAAAAACTATACTACAAATAAATCGTTCTGCTAATACAAGCCATGCATGTAAACTAATCTTCATTTAACATCCTATACAAAATTAAGCTTATAACACAAATAACATTCAAGTTATTGGTTTTAAGTACAAGAATGATCGCAAGTATACTGCAAATGGTACATGATATGCCTGTCTAATGACCTTTTCCCTACTAATGACCTTGACCTTTGAAATAGTGACTTAACTATTGAATGGTAAGGTGTGGATCTGGGTACAGTTTCATCAAAGTATCCGTAGGTTTTAAAAAGTGACAGCTTGGATAACGAAACATGGTACTGACTAGAGCTAAAACGAATACCAAATTTTCCCATTCGAATATTCGTGGCATGTATACAGACAGAATTTGAATATTCGTTGATGTTAACAAAGCTATAAAATTATCATTTTCCGTTCTTCTTCTCTGAGTCTGCCTTGGTATTTATTGACAACTTCAAATCCCTGCCCCCTGCCCCATCTCCACCACCACATTGCACTGAAAAGACTGAAATGAGTCTTCAAAAGACTTACAAAGACTGTGAAGTCAGTCATCTAAACTATCTAAATCTAATTAAATGACATTTTAGTCGTCTTTAGTAAATTTTATTTTGGATTCAGACTAATAATCAAATGAACGTAGGTGCTATTTTCCCGCTTTATCTTTAAACTCAGTATTACCAAAATGTTCATGAAGTGCTGAAGACAGCCTATAGGAAAAAAGGGCAGTAACTCTCAGTTACTTGTTTAGTTAAATGTGAGGACTATCTAAATCTAAACTCTATAGTGAGTAATTTTTTCACAATAAAAATTGCACAAATCAACTTTTAATGTAACTTGACTAGAGTGCGAAATATTAATGACAATTCATGCACACAGTCGATGGCTCAATTATTTCTTAATTTTAATGAGTAAAAGATCCAATTTAGACTGAATTATAGAATATGACCATTGTTCTATACCATGTTTAACTTGTGCAGTGAATAGGCCACTTTCAGTTCTGACTGGTTGTAAGGATTGATACTAATCTCCAGGGTAAACAATAACCACCAATCAGAAATGAAAGTTGCCTATTCACTGCATGACTTACTGGAAGTGTATACCGTCAAAATTGATCCGTGTAAACAAGACATAAAGCAATAGAGAAACTTTGCACAGAAGTGGACATTAAATAATCAGTAAAGTAATTAAATCATCCATGGGAAAAAAGTTTTGAATATCACCTTTATGTTAATACAAGTTATGAGTGGTTGAGCACAACAACAGTATAGGAAAATGTGCACGGAATTGGAGAGGGGTCAGATTTTGAACTGCGCAAGTTAGTCAACTTAAGAGGATTGAGAGAAGTGGAGTGGGTGTTATTGAAAGTTTTCCCTTTTTTTACCGCCAGAAATGAATGGTCAGCACAGATGAGTGCTGAGTCTAGGTTTAGGTCTCGCTACTCACTAGGTAAACAAATATTTGAATACCAATTTTCATTTGAAATATTTGTAAAAAAGAATTCTGATTAGAATGTTCAATTATTAATTTCTGCTTTAGCATGACTTACATTATCCATTGTTGTGACCCTGACCTTGATACGGGGGTTATGACCGTGAATATGGGAGACATTATTAAGTCAAGATATATAAAAAGTTAAAGTTTCATTAAAATATCTTCATCAGTTCAAAAGTTATACACATATACATGGATAGAGGCCAGTGTTTTAAATTTCCTTTCGATTGACTTTAACCATGGGGAATGGGATGTGGCTGTGGTATGCAGCACACTGCCTAGTCATGATATATAACTAGTTCAAGTTTCCTTAAAATATCTAACTCCAGACAAGAATACAAGTCAGAGTTACATTTCCGTTGTTGTGAGCTTCACCTTGAGGCAGGGGGCATGGCAATGATATGTGTTATACATGATATACAATTGGCAAAAGCTTCATTCAAATATTTTAAGTGGTTCAAATGTTATAATCCCGACAAAGATAAAAGTCAGTTACTTTTCGCCTGCTATAACCTTCACATTGAGGCAGGGTGGCATGGCTAAGGTATGTGACACACCATCTGCACATGTTATATAACTGGCTAAAATTTAATTAAAATATCTTTAGTGGTTCAAAAGTTATACTCGGGACAAAGATACAAGTCACAACATTACATTTTCACTTGCTATGACCTTGACCTCAAATCTGAGGGCATGACTATGGTATACTCGGGCAAAGTTTCATTCATGAAAATCTCTCTTGAGAAACCATTACAAAGTTACGGGCTGGACAAGCAAATGTTAGTGGACAGATGGGCAGATGGAAACAAAACCATAACAATATACGCCCAATTTAAAACGTGTATAAAAATTAGGTTGGAATAAAAGATATTTTTCCATGTACATTTTATTTACTTACTGATAAATATACAAATATCACCTATAAAGAAAAACACATGTAAAATACATTCTGTAAGCAAATTTATAAAAACAGATTTTACCCCAACCTGTGCGTCAGGAAAGCTATACTGCATTTATTCTCTCAACTTGTCCATATGTCTCAAATGAAAATTTGTAAAGTATTTTTTCCATGGGTGCACGCCTCACAAATTTGTCCAAAATTAGGGGGTGGGCCTATTATCGGACAAATGTATCCTTATTAAATCTGTGCCAAAATTTTGCAAAAATGTCTGTTTGCTAATCATTAAGCATGGACTTGTCGAATGAATACTGTGTGCACATCCAACCCTGTATACTAAAGCAAGGGTTTTGCAAAACACTTCATGTACATATATGTCTCACATGTGAATAGCAGCTTAAGATATGCTGCATAATGCACCAAAAGGTATGCTGCGTAACTCTGAAACAATCAAACATAAAGACTTACCACTGCAGATGATACTGAAGTCATAATAACATGATATGTTTGTACAAAATGTATGCCCCCACTGCAGACACTACTGACCAAAATTGTCCAAGTCCCCCAAAAATTAAGAACTGTAGAAACATTTGAAACAAGAGTAATGGCACATTATAAGCCTGCTCCATGTTTAACAGTCCTCTATGTAGATAATTGAAATTTGTGTGTATAATTATTTTTTTTTTTCAGTGAGTGAATGACCCGGACTTCAAAAACAATAAATTTCTTCCTTACCCCAAGTATAAGCCATCCACAAAGTTTGGTCCATGCCTGTGATGTAGAACTAATGATATTGTGTGGAAACCATTTTTCTTCTTACGGTCACAGTGACCTTGACCTTTGGACCCCAAAATTGATAGGGTTCTTCCTTACCCAAAATGAAAAACATCAACTAAGGCTGGTAACTGTAGATGGTGAAAAACGAGTTATTATTCAAAAACTCAAGTTTTCTAATGTCAGTGACTTTGACCATTAACCTTTTGACCCCAAAATCAATAGGGTTCTAACTGCTGCAAGTGTAAATCATCCACAATGTATGATCCAGGTCTGTGATGTACAACTAATGTTATTGTGCACAAACCATTTTTCTTCTTACAGTCAGTGATATTGACATTTGACCTTATTAGCTCAAAATAGATAGGCTTTTTCCTTGCCCCAAGTGCAAGCCATCCACAAGGTTTGGTCCAGGTGTGCCATGTAGAGCTAATGTTATTGAGTGGAAACCATTTTGATTCTTTCTGTCATTGTGACCTTTCAAACCTGAACTCAATAGGGTTCTTCCTTACTCCAAGTGCAAGCCATGCACAAAGTTTAGTAACTGTAGATGATGGAGAACTCAAATTTTTCTTCTTTCAGTCAAAGTAACCATGACATATTACCTCCAAAATCGATAGGTTTCTTCCTTATCTGAAGTGCAAGCCATCCACAAAGTTTGGAAACTGCAGATGTTAGGCTCGAGTTTTGTGCAGGAACAAAATTGTCAACAGATGGATGGATGGACAGACATACAGTTATATGGACATCATAACATAATATGGAAAGAAGGTACTGCCTGACAGGATGTGGAGGCATTCCCTCCCATCTGCTGTAGTGATCTAGTCACCACCGGTCCCTAACCGGTTTCGTTATCTTTATAACTCATCAAAGGGAATTGATCTTATTGATTAATTTTTTCACCTGATCACCGTACCTTGTCAGTGTGGAGTTTATATACCCCTTGCCGCCAGTGCAGCAGCTGCAGCCGCTTATTGGGTCATGTGACAACAGTTATCTCCCTTCTTAGGAGGATGTATTGTCATATCCTATTGTTGCAGATGGTGTACTATTCCCTGGACTGCATTCATGTTTGATGCAGCTGGGTTTCAAATGATATTTTTGTTTTGTGCAGCCGGGGTCAGCTTAATGGTGGTTAAACATAAAACCAAAATAAGTTTTCATGTCAAAAATATGGGTTAAAAATGAAGTGGCTAGAAAACTCTTTTGAAATATTTATTTTGTAATTACAGGGACTTTTTATCCTGTATATTGTGAATAAACACAGTTATATTTTGGATTGCAAAACATAAAACCGCCATGGTATTATATAGGTTTGTGGTTGTTTTTGTGTTTGCCAGGGTATCATATTGTTTGTGTAATACCAATACTGGTGGAATCGTGAGACTGTCCACATGGTTGATGAAAGGGCGAACTGTAGCATTATCCAGTGGGTCCTTGAATGAGGAATCTGTTCTCCAGAGAAAACTGCCAAATTGGGTACAAATGTCTCGACTGGCAAAATGTTCCAATTCAATGTAGGACTAATTATGTCCTCAAAAGAATATCCTTGATCTGAGTCGATTTCCATGTCTTCTGAAACATCCGATAAAGTAGGATGTAAAAGGAGTGGATCACAAATTGTATCTGTATCCCTTATCAATTTGATTTAGAGGTCCAGTAGAAGAGGAGTCCAATGAACTGTGATGCTTATTTTCATGTTTTCTGTGATGTTCCTTCCTTTTGTAAGTTTGATGACACTGTTGGCTAGTCACTTTCAAACCTATGTGTGTAATATTTATGTGTTGCTCTAAAGATTGCCGATGTTTATACATCGCTTCACATATCACACACTGATGGTTCATTTTTAATGTGTAGCGGTCATAATGCGAGAAGATTGTTATGTATGATGTTTATATAATATTATAAATATTTTAGGAAATTATAAATGTTTCTTCACTTTAATATTTGCTTAAATCTTAATGTTATCAGGAAAAACATGTTTAACTAGTGTCCTTGAATTAGGTTGTTTTGATCAATATGTTTTCTCAATTTGAAGGTCAAGGTTGATTGTTGTTTACAATTAAAATTCCATTAAGATGACACATGTTCTAGAACATTCTGTCATGTGACCAATCTTTATATATGCCATGTTTGGTGGACATTTATTCAGTTTTGACATTACCATCAGTCTTGTAAAGAGCTATTACAGTTGTGAAAATTCATTCCAAATTCTAAGAGAGGAATTATTTTAAATATTCATTGGATTATAACAGTGCTCATAAACTTTTGGATTTTGGATTTTTAATTAATGATTTTGGAATTTATGTGAACTTATTCAGAGATTTTGGAATACTTCATTTTGACATCAGCACATCAAGATTACTAGTACATCAGGACTTTGGAGACCATTAGCACATCATAACATTCAAGGACACAGCCGTGAATTCGGAACATTCTATATTTAGGACTTGTGATTAGAACAATCATTCTTATTGGATTATTAGGATTTCAAAACACATTACTGTAAGTGACTTTTTGATTTTTCATTTTAATTATCTAGTAATAAATTGCTTGTTGATTTTTACTTGATTTGTTGGTTTCACTTTCATTCTGTTACATTTTTCTTAGACCACAGAGTCGTAACAAGATCATGTCACGGTTTATGATGTTCTCATTCGAACGCAAGGGCGGTAATTGTAGGAAAATGTTGCCTCAAAAGAGTTGATTTATTTCCAGCAATAGACACTGGGGCCTGAACACCTAAATTTGCATGGAAGGAAATAAAATTAATTAAGTTTGAAATGCCTGGGCTCCCGTTTAAACAGAGATGTTGATCCCTACCGGCTTTAGAGTGCATAATTGGTGTATCCAATAAAGTTCTCTATCTTTCCGAATAATGTTGCTACTAGAGAGCTCTGGTTCAGATTGGATAATTTCTATTATCTGATACTGAACACAATTAATGTTGTGGTCAGGTTGGTAAAAATGTTTAGACACTGGGGTATCCTTCTTATTACAGATGTCCCTTAAGTGTTCTTTTATTCTCACCTGGAATTCCAGTTTGGTCTCACCTACATATTGTTTGCCACAGAAATGGCATGTGACTAAAAAAATAACATTACGTGTGGTACAGTGACCTCTTAACTTTGAAGTATATTTGAGATTTGTAAATGTGCTTCTAAATATTTTAGATTTATCCCTTTTCATGCAAAAGGTGCAATTAACGGTCTCGCAATCTAGTTTTTTGTTTGTGAACATTTTACCTATAATACTGGGTGTTTGCTAGAAAACTTAGCTCAAACATCATAACATAATATGCTCCGCCTTACAATGTGCGTTAAAAAAATTATATAATAGCATGAAAATCTAATCAGGTCATCAATATATGCACACAAACATGCATACCAAATTTAATTTCTCTACCTCAGTTTTTGCTTAACTGTGCTAACAAGGTTTCGCAAAAACAAAAAGAATCCAAGATTTTCAAAAATGGGTAAAAAAAACTTAATCAGGTCATTTCTTTCTTTCGTTTGATTAACGACGTGTGCGGCCATTCGGCCATTTACGTCGAAAAAATCAGGTCATGTACAAATGAATACAAATATGCCTATGAAATTTCATTGGTCTATCTCAAGTGGTTTTTTGGCTAAATTGTGCTAACAATGTAATGGTCTAAAAAATCAACTCCAGTTATCTACTTATGACCATGATATAGTGTGTAAAATTTCATGACTATGTCTAATAGTTTTTGGCACTGTATATACTCACTCATTAGTTATGTCCAACTACAAACTGCACAACCCATATCTGCCATCACATAATGCACTAGCAGATCTGGGTCTATGCAGTTTGTTAGGAGTAATCAGTAGAACAAACAACATAGACCATGATCTGCCAGCACATTATGCACATTATTATGATGGCAGATCAGGGTCTATGTTGCTTGTAGTTGGACTCGACTTATAAGCAAGTATAGACGGTAAATGATATCTCTGTCTCATTCTCTGCTAACATGAGTATGACAATAAAGACAGATGCTAAAACCAAGAATAAGCATTCAAACTCAGTGTGGGGGCAACAACCATCAAATTTTATTCCTGATACATATCTTTTTCGTACCACAACATTTCACAATGATCCTTCCATGCAAAAGGTTATTACAGCATTTTAAGAAGAAATAAAATTGCAGAAATAAAGCCACAACCAAAGTGGTGCAGAAGCATTCCTATTGACCACTGTATATAAATACATTTTCATTTTGCTGTTCTTTACATCCAGCTAAAAGCAGAGCTAAAATGGATGAGTGTATTCCAAACTGAAAACCCAACATGTTGTAAATTACAAAGGTGACAATTTTGATCTATTCCATACAATTGGTGGTATGACACATCAATCTTGCTTTGCTGTTAAATGAGACATAAATTTCTGAGAAAACTTACTGATTAAATAAGAGCTGTCTCGCCATCTTATGAAGCATTAGTCAGTATTTTTAAGACATTTTTAAATAAACACTGGAAAGTATGTCACAGTGACCCAATTTTTTTTGCATGATATGCATTCATCCCGAGATGCACCCACATTGCAACTTTGATGTCAATAGAAAAAGAGTCATATTCATTCAAACCATGACATAATTTTAAAGCCACATTGAATAGATCCTGGAAAGTTACAGGGACCCAGTTTCATCCCAGTAAGTGTACTGAAAGAGTTATACGATGGGACAGGGAGGACAGAGAAATGCATGGATTGATGTACAAAATGAATTGTGCAGAAATGATTTAGTACAATGTCAATCACATGTACAGATAATAAAAGAGATCTGAAATTTAGATACATCTTTCTATACAAGCTCAACCTCACTTTTATTTTAATTATATGGTGTACATGATTTTTAGTCAAAAATGTGTTGAGATATCTACAGAAAGTGACAAAACAGTGGTCAACAGGAATGGTATGAGACATTGAGTATGCAACTCACAACACACATGGATGACTGCCAATATAAGCATGGTGTGTATATCTACTTACTCCAGTTAATTTTATCTAATGAATCATCTTCCTCCCCATTTCCACTTTCTGCGGATTTGCCTTTGAAAGCAACAAATAGAGTTCAGATTGCTTTTAAGACACCAGTGGTACAAAATATTCACGTATTTTACCAGTATTCTGTTCCAATGTACACCCCTAAAATATTAAATTCCCCACCACCCCAGTAAGTAAAATCTCAACTGTTTGTGGAAAATTTCTCCTATACTAAATTCTTGTTTCTATATTTGGAAAATCTTGGTGATGCCAAAAATAAGACACCTACATGAATGTCAGCAACAAATTTTGCGGATTATTTGAAATTAAAAAATAATTGTTTTTGCAAAGCATTCAATTTGCTAGCCAACTAAAGTGGCTCTTTTTCTAGCAAAAATTTCTATATTTAAAAAAAAAAAAAAAGTGTTTAAATCTAGCAAACATCAGGTAAGTAACACTCATTGCAAATAAGACCATTTTATATAGCAATGGCAATAATATGTGGCAAATACACAATACTTAAATTTTTTACGAAGTGAATAAAATCAATTTTATATTAGTCTGCTTGTGATCGTAGATTTTCATCTGCCGGAAAGTTTTTTGGGAAGCAAATCTTTCTTGTTTTTTTATCCTTTCTTTCTATCTTTCTCAGGAAAATATAAGAAAATATAAACTTAATAAAGGCCACGTCAATTCAGCAAGCCTCATTAAGTTCATTAAGAAATGATGTCAATGCCAACTTCAGGTAGATCACAAAAGGACAAGGTTTATTAGAACTCACGTCAGAACAAGGTTTATTAGAACTCATGTCAGAATAATTGATTACACACTAAAAATGCACGAGGACTACCTGTATACATTTTTTGTATTAAAGAAACTGTTCAAATTATACTAGTCAATGCAAGAAAACTGCTACTTAAAAAAATACAATATATATATATATAGTGTAATAAACATTTAAATTCTGCAAAATACATCAATATGTACAGGATAAATAAGTATGTGAAAAATATCAAAGATTTCTTCTGACAAATATATGAATAAAAATGTGTTAAAAAGCTGCTTGTGTTAATATATATATTAATAGAAAATTATAACAGTAAAATACATGCATATATGTTGACAATCCTAAATAAACTTAGTCTGAGTAGGTAACACATACCATCATAAAAGACTGCTTCAAAGTCAGCATCTGGGCCATTCTCCATCAACATACACTTTGCCCTCTGGGTATACAAGGTTACTTTAGGAGTTTTAGACCTTACTAATTTCACAAATCTGAAAAATATTATAAATGTTCTATGTGAGTATGATTTGGCTGAATCTGGTAAACATGTTTGTTACTGAAATGATAAGCACACAAGTTTGAACTCTATGTTGGCAAATTTCTATCCTTACAAATCAGTTAAACATTAAAAATCTTGGTTAGGTTTTGCTTGTGTACTCAAGGTAACACAAAAAGACAAATTAGGTCATATTTATGAGCCTGGTTGGGATTTCACTGACAATACTGGACACTGGACTGAAACTTTAGTCTAGAATCCTGTAATCTGATTGGGTTAAATTTTTTATCCTACTTAAAATTGACCAATCAAATGTCTTTCCAAGTCAAGAGCTAACTTTAAAGCTTCTGTTTGGAATACAAGGATGACCCATCTTTGCTGACCATAGTTTCTTTTTGTACCCATCTCTATTCCATGGTGGATCAATAAACTATTTTTGGGACTACTTCTACTGACATCTACCGGATTTTGTAAGTTGTCTCCCCTCTAAGCATGACAACCCAACCAACAAAATAGCAACAACAGCAAGGCTGACTTTTTAAAGGATGTTAGGGCTGTTCCAGTAAAACATACTTGGGACCCAGGGAAGGCACTTTCAATGTGGAGCAGTCGCCCATAGATGCAATTTAGAATTTTGTATCATTTTCATATTAACTATTTAAGTAATTAAAGTGCCCTGTTATATATGTTTTTAAAAACTGCCTTCCCTGGGTACCATGTACGCTTAAATGGAACAGCTTTTGAAGTACTTTTGATTGTATAAAGTAGCTAGCAGCTGTATCCAATAAAATTCACTTGTGTGAGACTAGTAGCTTACCTATACACCAAGGTATCGAGATGGGTACAAACTGGGCACTTTGGTTAGCAAATATATCGACGATAACTAAGCTTAAATTTACCCAACTTCTGTCTTCCTTACCATACAAAGGCTGGCCATCAGCAGCTCACTTCCAATACGATATGTATCACGATACACAACTTCCAATATGTGATATGTATCGATGACACACATCAAAATCTATCCAAGCATATTAAACTGTAAATTGTTGTTGTTTTTGCCTAACTTAAGCCATATTACACTGAAATGTTTAATTTACCAAGGATATGGGATCACATCTAGCTGCATCATTAAATCAGCAGGATACAAAACTAAGACTTAGACATGTAGCTCCACATCAGGCATGTGCAACCTACGGCCTGCAGGCTTAATCCGGCCCGCGATCTGTTTTTATCCACTTATTGACATCATAGGGTGTGGCTTTAAAAATCACTTATCCAGCCTGCACCCTGAAGGAAGTTGCACATGCCTGGTCTACATAATCAATTTTGTTTACTTCCTGTAGTTTGTGATTGGGTCATGCAGAAAACAGCTGTTTTCTCTATATGTTCCATTTACTGAACATAATGTTTGATGACAAGTCGAGCATTTGTTGGAATTTTACAATTTCTTACTGAACCAATACAGTTAAGAATGATTACTGGTTATCATATTAGTGTGTACTATTGATCTATACCGGTTTATCAGTATACCAATTCAGCCCTTTACTATACTGTAGGTTCAATCAAGAGACATGGGGCCAATGACCTCTTCGTTTCTCTAAAGAAGCAAGGTCAGGTTTTGATGGGCCAATATTTTGCATGGTTTCCATTCTTTTAAAACAGAAAAATGATTTTTGCTTTTTAGTAATTTCACACTATGCACTTTATAATATTGAATATAAATAAACATAAAAAATTATTTCTTCATTTTAGTAAATTCTTTATCTGCATTCTGCACACATTCCATCTACAATCTGATTCACAGCAAAATTAGATGCTTATGGTAACCTGCTTTTGAAAGAGAGTCAGGTTTAATATACATCATTAGCAAGTTCCCTTTAACTTTTTACACTGAATTAAAGTTACCCAGAGTACTTTACTCTTGTGCTGGCAAGTATGCTGCTGTGATTTCTCATTGCTGATGTGTTCTGTTTACTTAAACAAATTGTTCTGAATAGCAATCTGAATCGTTTAAAAAAGCAAACATATAATGACATGCAAATGAGAATCACTTCATATGTGTCTATCTATAGTGTGGTAATTTATAAATCCCCTCAACTTTGTTGCACTGTGCAAGACAGATACAAACTTTGATTCTGACAGTGTTCTGACCATTGTCATAGCAAGCCATGTTGCCTGCCTATGCTGCTGACTTCGCTACCAAAAGTTCATTTTTCATTTGGTTCCAAATGGTGGACTGAATGAAGAGAGGAAAATATCTAAAGGCAGTTTCCATGGGATAGTACAGTAAAACCCAGCTATAACATGATGGTTGGGGTCCACAAAATGCCATAGTGTTATGTAACGTATCATACAATATCCACACAAAGCAGCTTACTGAAGAAAATATTTAATGTGTATCGGCTTAGCTATACAGGACGAGTGGGGGGGAGGGGATGTGTAAAACTATGGGCTTCAGTGATGCAGTTACCAACTTAAATTGATGCAAATTAAACTGGAAATAGTTAAAAAAAAGTGATTACATATTTAACATTTATTTTTGGGGCAGAGAACCATGCGTTGATACCTTACAACACACAACCAGGTGAGTCATTTTCTAAAAGACAGGAAAAAATAAATAAGAGAAACCGTATATTCATGGAAACTCATGTTGATAACAATGACTTTGCATTACTAAAGAGCAGAAATAGGGAGTAGTACGTTTGATTACACAGTAAATCTCTCCATCCCTATAACTTAAGTGGTTCTGTTCCAGTCAGTGTTCAACAACAGTATATGTGTACAAGTAACTTTAGCATTACAATGACAAGTGGCCTGTGTTTATCTGAGTGATTTGAACTGAAGCTGATGTCAGAGGGAAGGGGAGGGGGGCATGTATGTGACAAGGTCCAAACTTCTCCTGGCAATTCAGGTGATAAACTGATTTCAACATGGCATTGTTTAGTGTATGGGTGTGAATAACGGTTGACTGAGCAGGCATTGGTGGTCTGTTGTTTTCCCTCAAATAGGTAGGTAAATTAATTGATTTATAAATTTGAATGAGAAACTCTTCAGACAACTCACTGCATTGTTTGGTGCTTGGTTGTGTATGCCAGATGACTCAGCAAACATCTGCTGGTTATTGTTTATCCTGAATTGATCAATGATTGTACACAAGATGCATTGAAGATAAACACAAAGAAGACTTAATGGCTTTATTGTTGATGGTTCAGTAATAAATAGATTAACAGTTATCACCTTTTTAAGGAGCTAACATCTTTTACAAATAAGCAGTGATAAGATACATTTCTTTCTTCAAGAATACAACATAGCTTGCCAAATTATTCAATCAAACTCTTGTTTTGGCACTAAAGCTTTGTAGTACTTGAAGAAATTGGTGAAATTATTGTAAAATTTTGAGAACCATGCCACGACCATGCTATATTCAAATTCATGTTATAATGAACCATGTTAAGCTGGGTTTCACTCCTACACTTTAATTTATTCCATTTGGGTGAATTTCCACAAAAAAGTTGCCAGCATGTTCATAAAACACCTCTTTTCAAGATGTACATTCACATATAGTGAGACCAGTTATCGTTTATCACTGTCTGAAATATGAAGTCGGTAACATGGAGCAGTGTAACCAGTCTAGCTTAACCCCTAATAGTCTCTGTCAGTCAAACGCTCATCTAAATGATGCACATTATGGATATATAACTGAATTCACAACCAGCAATATGAAGTGCACAGTGTGGTCCAATCTGTCATACTGTGGTTTAATTTATTTTTGATGGTACACATTTATGTGGTTTTGTAAAATAAGACATTTTCCTGGGCACTTAAATTTGTGGATTTACCTCTGTCAAAGTTTATACATTTATAGGTATTTTATTTTGTTGATTAACCTCTACAAATACCAAAAAAAGAAAAAAGAAAAAAAAGAATACAGTAGAAAAAAAATATGCTGACAACAAACAGTGGTGGCTTCAATTGTAAAAACATTAGTACGAGCACAAATCAAACACCTGCCAAGATCAATCCCTAACACCATGTTTTTGTGTGATTGCTCAACATCAAACAGAGCCGTCGCAGCCAAGCAACACCAAGCCTAGCAGTCATCTGAAACATATCTATATATCTTTTACATAAACCAATGTCCATAACAGTGTACCAAATCAGAGCATTCTGACGATTGTGTTATGTGGGTAATGTCATCATTCCATATGTGAACCAAACATATGACCAATTGCCCCTTGCTCAGTGCAATCAGCAGGGTGTGCCAAACTTTTATGTGTAAGAAAGTGACTTATGATAAAATGTGCAAGATCGGTCCTAATTATCCGTGGCTTTCAGAAAGCTGGACTTGTGGTGTAATTTTGAAATTTCGGGATCAGTTAAGTGACAAACATTTGTGTGTATCTGAAGACTTGATTGACATGATGTTTATTTAGTGGTTTTGTCCGAAAATAGAAACTGCTTTATAATTAATAATTTTTTCAAAATGATATAAAATAAAACAAGCACATATAAAAGATCATATTGTATTACGGTAATGAAGTTGAATTATCAAATAGATGAGCTTTGTTGATCATTAGGAATGTATCAGTAAGATAAAAAAAAGGGGGCGGGGGGCTTCTGCTTCACATATGGCTTTTTTTGGCATTAAGTATTTAATTCCATGGTTTGAAGCAACCACAAAATCCACCAAAATTGATACCCAACGAAAATTAGTGAAACTACAGTAATTGAGTGGGACATCAATTATTCCTTTGCATCACTGGCTTCAAAAGCAGCCTTGATTGAATTCTGCTTACTAATGCACCACTGGCTCAAAAAGCAGCTTTGATTGAATTCTGCTTACTAATGCACCACTGACTCAAAAAGCTTTGATTGAATTCTGCTTACTAATGCACCACTGGCTCAAAAAGCAGCCTTGATTGAATTCTGCTTACTAATGCACCACTGGCTCAAAAAGCAGCTTTGATTGAATTCTGCTTACTAATGCACCACTGACTCAAAAAGCAGCCTTGATTGAATTCTGCTTACTAATGCACCACTGGCTCAAAAAGCAGCCTTGATTGAATTCTGCTTACTAATGCACCACTGGCTCAAAAGCAGCCTTGATTGAATTCTGCTTACTAATGCACCACTGACTCAAAAAGCAGCCTTGATTGAATTCTGCTTACTAATGCACCACTGACTCAAAAAGCAGCATTGATTGAATTCTGCTTACTAATGCACCACTGGCTCAAAAAGCAGCCTTGAATAGTTGACATAATAAGTTTTAAAAATTGTAGCAACTACTGTCGAATGCTAGCAGCATGCTTAAAGATGAGTTTCTATTTTAATGTTACTTTAAAATGAGCAAGATATCTGGAATAAAAACTGTTTTCTTTTTGTTTGTTGGGGGGGGGGTGAAGAAAAAAGAAAGTCTAATTACTGAAATCAGAAAATATACATAATAATGCAGCTAATGTTGTCAATGTTGTCAGTTTACAAATAATAATAATACATGAATAAGGACCATCTTTGTTTACAAAGGAAATAACTTACAAGTTATACAAGTAAAAACACAGTTTTGTGTTTTTGTTTTTCTTAATTTAATTTGTGAAATATTTCATTCTATCTGTAAATATTTTCTAAATACTCTGTCTTCTGAGATATTCTCTAAATACTTTTTTAGACATTACCCTGCAGCACACTGGTATTTTTTAGACATTACCTTGCAACATACTGGTATTTTTTAGACATTACCTTGCAGCATACTGGTATTTTTTAGACATTACCTTGCAGCATACTGGTATTTTTTTAGACATTACCTTGCAGCATACTGGTATTTTTTAGACATTACCTTGCAGCATACTGGTATTTTTTTAGACATTACCTTGCAGCATACTGGTATTTTTATGCATTACCTTGCAGCATACTGGTATTTTTATGCATTACCTTGCAGCATACTGGTATTTTTTAGACATTACATTGCAGCATACTGGTATTTTTTTAGACATTACCTTGTAGCATACTGGTATTTTTTTAGACATTACCTTGCAGCATACTGGTATTTTTTAGACATTACCTTGCAGCATACTGGTATTTTTATGCATTACCTTGTAGTATACTGGTATTTTTTAGGCATTATCTTGCAGCATACTGGTATTTTTATGCATTACCTTGCAGCATACTGGTATTTTTATGCATTACCTTGCAGAATACTGGTATTTTTTTAGATATTACCTTGCAGCATACTGGTATTTTTTAGACATTACCTTGCAGCATACTGGTATTTTTATGCATTACCTTATAGCATACTGGTATTTTTTTAGACATTACCTTGCAGCATACTGGTATTTTTTTAGACATTACCTTGCAGCATACTGGTATTTTTATGCATTACCCTGCAGCATACTGGTATTTTTTAGACATTACCTTGCAACATACTGGTATTTTTTAGACATTACCTTGCAGCATACTGGTATTTTTTAGGTATTACCTTGCAACATACTGGTATTTTTTTGGCATTACCTTGCAGCATACTGGTATTTTTTTAGACATTACCTTGCAGCATACTGGTATTTTTTTAGACATTACCTTGCAGCATACTGGTATTTTTTAGATATTACCTTGCAGCATACTGGTATTTTTTAGACATTACCTTGCAACATACTGGTATTTCTTAGACATTACCTTGCAACATACTGGTATTTTTTTAGACATTACCTTGCAGCATACTGGTATTTTTTAGACATTACCTTGCAACATACTGGTATTTTTTAGACATTACCTTGCAGCATACTGGTATTTTTTAGATATTACCTTGCAACATACTGGTATTTTTTTGGCATTACCTTGCAGCATACTGGTATTTTTTTAGACATTACCTTGCAGCATACTGGTATTTTTTTAGACATTACCTTGCAGCATACTGGTATTTTTTAGATATTACCTTGCAGCATACTGGTATTTTTTAGACATTACCTTGCAACATACTGGTATTTCTTAGACATTACCTTGCAACATACTGGTATTTTTTAGATATTACCTTGCAGCATACTGGTATTTTTTAGATATTACCTTGCAGCATATTGGTATTTTTTAGACATTACCTTGCAACATACTGGTATTTTTTAGGCATTACCTTGCAGTATACTGGTATTTTTTAGACATTACCTTGCAGCATACTGGTATTTTTTAGGCATTACCTTGTAGTATACTGGTATTTTTTAAGCATTACCTTGCAGCATACTGGTATTTTTTAGGCATTACCTTGCAGTATACTGGTATTTTTTAGACATTACCTTGCAGCATACTGGTATTTTTTCCAGCATTTTTCTGGTAGTTCTTCATATGTATAGGACTTGACTGGGACACTGGGTGGTGTAATGGGTCTGTCTTTCACTGGTTCTCCCTTGCCATTATTAGGCTGGTATATGTTTATCTGCAATGGTAAATAAATCTTTATGATCAAATGCACATGTGTGTATAGACCATGTTGCATTTTTACTGGCATGAAGTGCTGCAGAATGTAGCAGTGTTGTCCCCAGCTTTCCAAGAAATGGGTCCCTTAAGGCTCCATTGGGACAAATTTATGAGGTCCTTCTCACTTTCAGGGCACCCTGCATATTTTCTCATTATGTATTATGATCTTATTTGCTTGCTTATTACATCACCATAATTTTCAACCTAAAATTGCTTTAAATTACTGCTTAATTTGATGCTAGTATTTCTCATGGATACCAAGTTTGTGTTAAATTAGTTTCACATTTTTTTTTCAATATTGGGAATTTGAATAGATAAGGATAACATACTGATTACACAAAACTCCATTAATTTTCTTTTAAATTTCTGCACAGTTGTAATACAAAAAATATTTTTCATATTTGTCATTTAAATGTTTTTTTTTGTTTGGGATCGCAATGTAATTTATTCAAGTTTCTTCTGCATTCTTTTTTATGTTTGATCTGCCCAACTATTAGTACCTGTACTGGTATCAGAAGCTGAGATAATGTCCCCAATGTCCACGACATTACTTTCAATTAATTAATTTTCTAAATACATAGTACTTGCATTTGGATAGGACCATCAATTGTTATTATCTACACTAACTGAGCATTCTGCATGAAAAAGTCAGACATTCTTTAATTATTACGATTCACTCGCTTAAAGCTCTATCACAGCACAAAGTAATTTTGATCAATGAGAAGCTTTCCACTTATCCCAAGTAACAACATCATGGACTGGGATCCAACTGTCACCACCTTATATATGAAACATCTCCGATTTTGTCCAGTATAGGTTCTTTATGGGGTTAATAACTGTAAGCTTTAGAGATTTTCAAGGGGATGGGGGTAGTGTGATTCTAAAGGGGGTAATCACAGAAGGATCAGCTCTGCAGTACAGATCTTTTTACTGACTTGATTTCTCCACTCTCTGATGAATCTGAAAATGTATATATACTGATGGTTATGGAGTTGTATTTTGATAGCGGATGGCTTCAAAGGCGAGAGGCTACATTCTTGGCCCAGACCCAAGCTAAAAACTTAGTGCGACCTAATAGTTTCGATAGAGATCTCAAACTTGCAAATGATAAAGATGATTATTTCTTATGCACCTTTTATGATGCATTCCAAAGGTTTACATGCGCCTTTTATGATTTATTCCAAAGGTTTACATGTGCCTTTTATGATGCATTCCAAAGGTTTACATGTGCCTTTTATGATGCATTCCAAAGGTTTACATGTGCCTTTTATGATGCATTCCAAAGGTTTACATGCGCCTTTTATGATGCATTCCAAAGTTTTACATGTGCCTTTTATGATTTATTCCAAAGGTTTACATGTGGCTTTTATGATTTATTCCAAAGTTTTACATGTGCCTTTTATGATGCATTCCAAAGGTTTACATGTGCCTTTTATGATGCATTCCAAAGTTTTACATGTGCCTTTTATGATTTATTCCAAAGTTTTACATGTCCCTTTTATGATGCATTCCAAAGGTTTACATGTGGCTTTTATGATTTATTCCAAAGTTTTACATGTGCCTTTTATGATTTATTCCAAAGTTTTACATGTGCCTTTTATGATTTATTCCAAAGTTTTACATGTGCCTTTTATGATTTATTCCAAAATTTTACATGTGCCTTTTATGATTTATTCCAAAGTTTTACATGTGCCTTTTATGATGCATTCCAAAGGTTTACATGTGCCTTTGATGATTTATTCCAAAGTTTTACATGTGCCTTTTATGATTTATTCCAAAGTTTTACATGTGCCTTTTATGATTTATTCCAAAGGTTTACATGTGCCTTTTATGATACATTCCAATGGTTTACATGTGCCTTTTCGAATTTTACAGTACTAAAAGGCATAACCTTGAGAAAACACTGGTGTAGCTAAGTGCAATGTACATGTGTGTCTGTGATAGTGCCTACTGGGATATCAAACTCAACATGCATTTATACAGATATGGTAAATTAGAGTATGTACAGTAAATTTGTAAAAAAAAATCTGGGGTAATTGGGAATGGGGCCTGGGGCCATGATTTGGGAGGAAAAATCAGATCAATTAGAAATACATCTGGATTAAATTGCTAAAATTGGGAATTATAGTTGTATTAATTGCCAAGGAAATACATGTCACTTAGAGGTAGTAGCCATCTCAAATATCAGCACTTTTTTTCTCATTTGCCCCCAACCCCTACCCCAAGCATCAAAGATTGGAAAACTATTGTTCTCTACTTGTCCTCCTGAAGAAATCATACCAAATATGATCCTCCTCCATTAACTGATGTAGATGGAGTTCTGGTTGCAAGGACGAGTCCATTCTAACTATGAAAATGTAACCTTTGAATGCCACTCATGAGGATAACAAAGTGACTGAGGGACAGACAGATGCAGTGTTGTGCCTGTCAAAATTGTTACCATAATAGCAACTTTCATCAACTGTCTGCTATCAAGACGATGTTTGCATTTTATGCCCCTGTTTTCCTCGAAAAGCCAGGGAAATGTTAAGGTCCACTCTTTCTAAAAATGTCAAGATTGCTTTCTTTTGTTTCCCATCAGAAGACTTAGTTGAATTATCCATTGAAAGTGCTTACTGGAAGCACTTTCACAGTCGCTGACCTATTTACCAAAGGATATATCTGTCTAAGTGCATTTGTTTTGCAATGCTGATTCTTGTAATAGACTAGTTCATCGTAAATTTTAATGCATACATGCAGCAATTAAACCTTTAAACCTTTCCCAAAACTATGCCAGTCTAGCAATTCATTATTTGACCGTGTCAGTGTACTGATTCTCCTTGCAATTATGGCAGCATCACAATATACTGTATCAAAACCAGTCAAAAGATTGTATCAACTAGACAGTTTACCATTCTACTCAAAGAAATGCTTATTATTGTATAAGGACAATAAAAGTGGACAAACAGATGAATGTCAAAACAGAACAAATTAGTGCACCAGTGGTCATTTTTAGGGGACATTAAATAAAATATTGCGGTATTCCCACAATGGAGCACCCTAGGCACAGCACAGCAGATTGATGCATGAACTGAGGGATAGATGGACACGAAATATCACAATATTTCATCAAAAGCATGGATTTAATAATAATCAACAAAATGTTTCCTGCTGGCAGGATTTGAAGTAAACAAAATTTATCAATTATTTTTGGTTACCAACTTGCCATATCATTTACAACCTGGTTAACTTAGCACTGTCAGACCAAATCTTTCAATTTTTTAAAGCTAGTGAAATATATGTATATTTTAATGATGGTTGCTGTCTGTTTCTGTAGCAAATATGACTATTAAACTCATTCTGCAATGACATAAAAGCATCTTGGATGCAACATGTAATTATGATAAACTGATGTCAAACAAAAGTGATGCTTATCTCTCAATAAAGAGTTTATATAAAATTTGACCGTCATATAGATGTTGGTATTTAAGCAGACTGATCTCATATTACTGTACATACTCATGTCTAAGCCGATACCAGCTGCAAACTGCATATACCCAGATCTGCCGTCGCATAATGCGCCAGCAGATCAGGGTCTATGTTGTTTGCATTTGGACCCGGAATATACGCAAGTACATATAGTATATTGATTTACATTTCAGAAAGAAGGCCGTAACATGTGTGTTGGGCTCAGTTCAAAACACTATTGTAAAGTTTGTGACCTTGACCCAAGATCAATGACATGTTTGGTTGTGTTGCAGAATGAATTGCCCTTAATTCAAAATGAAAAAGTTCCACATATGAACAAAATTTATAAACAGGTTAAGAAAATATAAGCAAATGAAAAACTTCAACCAAAACATGTAATAACAAGAGACTCCCTTTTTGTCTAGCCTCTGTTTTATTAAGCTAGATAAAAAAAACTTTAACACTGAGGTTAATCTAGGGTGTGGGCATACATCCAAATGGACATGCAAACAGATTTTTAAGATATTGCTGTCTTGAGCTTTGCCAAGGCAGGCTCAACAGAAAACCTGTTGAAGAAGACAATGCTGTTGGAAAAGTAACTCGTGTTTTTGACTTTTCCACAAACCTGGGCTTGACAAATATTAAAATCATAAGGGATAAAAACCGTTTATAATCTACTAACCTGTTTTCCATCTGAAGAAATCATAAACACTTCAACAACTTTCTCCTCTTTATGTTTCTGCTTCAAAAATTCTAAACAAACTTCCCCATGATCGAGAATATTCACAATGGCATTTCGCGTCCTTTGTCTAATTGATCTTAACCTCCTTGAACAAAGAGGTGAAATTGCCCTCTGAATAACTCCTGCAGGTTTTTCTTCTTTTGCTCCGCTCCCTACAGAGGCACCTTTTAAATGTAAAGAACCCTTTTTGGAATCATAACCATGTTTTACAGCACTAGGATTAGAATTATTCACAGTTTCATCAACATGGTGACGCATTTCTTTGGAATGAAAATGTTGGGGTTGACCGTCATGTATATCGTCTAGATTATCAGCTGAGCTACTCCTTGCCGCTCGGAGCTTCCACTGCCGATTATCAATATTTAGCTCCTCTACAGAATTAGAACGATCGTATTGGGCCCAATGTTTAGCCCAGCTACCATCACTGTGGTTTTGAGGAGTCCGATGATAAGCATGATCACTTTCTGGAAGTTCCGCTGGTCGTGAATATTTTTCCGTCAGACTATGTGGCCGGGATGATGATTCTGCCTCAAAATGCAGCACCTTTTTTGTACTCTGTAAACTGAATTCATCCTGAGATGAGACATCTGATGCTGTACTAATGGATGGCTGTTTGAGACTGTTCATTAACTCAATAGCACTGCCATCTGACAGACACTGACCAGAACTTGTCAGACATTTTTGGTCATTACTGTGAAAAGAAGCACTACATGACCACCCAGAGGAATTAGAACCTGAAGGTGTTTGAGAACGTTCCTGATATTTGGTTGGATCAAACTGAAGCGTCCGTAAATCTCCTTGTCTAAAATTATTCCCAAAACTTCTATAGTCTTCACTGTCATTATAATTTGAACCTTTGCTACCATACCCAGTGTCTGAAGAGTGTGAGCCCCTTTGGACCAGGTCTGGAGTTTGTGGGGCAGTTTTGAAAGTATTATCCACAAATTTGTGATTCTCAGGAAAAATTCTATCAGAACTTTCTGTTCTTGGCGACTGGACAAAATCCTCACATTTACCATTTGCTCTATTTAGCATCTTCTGTCTTGCCATTTCCCTCTCACTGGAAAATGAAAAGTATTAATCAAATTATATGTCATGTAAACTCTGATAGAAATGTGAGGGATGACAATTCCTGTGCCCAACTACAGAGCTGCCAACACTAACAAGACCTTCTCAGTACGCCAATCAATAGACTAATGTTCAGTAAGGAGTAATGAAATATCATGTACTGCTATTGTCAACTTGGAAAACATTCATTTGAAAAGTTCAGAAGTGTGTTCTGATGCAGCGAAGGTACACATTATGTTCAACTAAAAAGTTTGTAAAGTACACTTAGACCTTAATTACATCCATTACAGTTTCAGAAACTGCAGTTCCAAACCCCATTGTTTGCTCAATGGCTTCTTGCTAAATCTCTCAACTTGACGTAATTGAGTTTTTTAAAATTTCACATGGTGATGGCAATTTTCTCAAATGCGGTAAGACATACTGAAATCAACACTACATGATGTCCAGTAAACGTAATTGTTGACTTTCCTGCCTTTTTCCAAGAATCTGAATATTTCTTTATATAGTTTTGTGCTGACTGTTTGAACTTTTTAAGAGTCTGTTTATCCCTTCTGCCTTCAAGCAATATTTAAAGTAGTTTTTAAAAGAACAGGTATACAGGCTCAGCCTTTCAACCTGATGATGCAGTATGATGTGTTTTCATTTGTTTTATTACATTTCGAGAAATGCTTTAAGCAAAAGCTTGATCATGGAGGCATTTTGCATGAAAAACATTGGCAGATTAAAGCATCTAAGGTACTCCTGTAAAGTTAGTCTGGTTCCCTGACCAACTCCACTGAATCTAATATGAAACCTAGATCTGGATCAAACCTGGACAAACCAATATCTGGATTTGACCACAATGATTGTATTTTCATACTTTTTGATATTATTCCTTAAGTCCATGATTTAAAAATCATTTCATTATGACTTACAGCCAAATCGTAACTGCGACTAGCCCAGACATACACAATAAAAGTACTGCAAATAGAACGTGACACGCCTTTCATGGGACATTTGACCTATTAATGACCTTCACATGTGATCTTGGGGTTCGATTATTGTTTGATAAGGTGTGGACCTAATTAGAGTTTATTTAAGGGGTTAAAAAGTAACAACCTGAAGAAGAAAACAGGGTACTGACTTACACTATCTCATTATGGTCTTGAACTTGAGACAGAAGATATGACTGAATACACGAGACACTGTAAAGTCAAGATATATAAAAAACTATAGTACCAAAATATTTTCATTGGTTTTAAAGTTATGCAAGTACATGGACTGAGGTCACTGATTTATATTTTCCCTTGCTGTGACCTTGATCTTGAGGCCCATACATGAATAGAGGTTAATATTTTATATTTTCCATTACCATGACCTTGAGGCTGGGGGCGTGGCTATGGTATGTGGCACACTGCCAAGTTTCATTAAAATATCTTCAGTGGTTCAAAAGTTCTACTCCAGAGAAGAATACAGAGTTACATTTTCCCTAGCTGTGACCTTCTCCTTAAGGCAAATGGGGCTTAAGTGGGTGAGTGGGGGTAGCTATGGTATGTGACACCTTTATAACATTATATATAATTGTCAAAAATTTCATTACAATATCTTCAATGGTTCAAAAGTTATACTCCATACAAGTCATAGAATTACATTTTTCTTGCCATGACCCTGACCTCGAGTGACAAGGCATGTCATGGGTATGCAACACACATCTATGATATATAATTTGCTAAAGCTTCCTTAAAATATCTTAAGTGGTTCAAAAGTTATACTCTGGACAAGGATATGTCAAAGAATTTACATTTTCCATTACTATTACCTTGGCCTTGAGGCTGGGGCATGGATATGGTAGGAGACATATCGTCTATACAAGATATATAACTGGCTAAAGTTTGATTAAAATATCTTCAGTGGTTTAAAAGTTATACTCACGACATGGATACAAGTCACAGAATTATATTATCCCATACCATGACCCTGACTATGAGAAAGGGAGTTTCTCCATGGTATGCAACACATGGTCTAGTCATGATATATACTTAGGCACATTTTTTAAAAAATCTCTCTAACCATTACAAAGTTACGAGCCTAGACAAGCAAATTTACTGGACAGATAGACACCCCATAACATAATATGATCAACTTAAAACGTGTGTATAAAAAAATTCTTGGAATGGTAAACTTTCATGTAACCAACACAATTTTTACATTTTAAAAAAATGCCTGATTTGGAGGGGGCTTTTCATGCAACATTTGTACTGACCTAGTAGGTAAATATTTGAATTGTCACCACCTGAATAGAGATGATTAACATGAAAATATTTTGACAAAGACACTGCAAGACATGCTGTTCATCCTCCATGCATAATTTACACCATAAAAGCACAAAACAAACAACAACACTGAAATTTTAACATAAAACAAACTGTATTCACGGAACACAAATGACCTGCCATTCCAAACTTTTTGAAGCGTAAAATGCAGACAATAAGAACCAACTTTGGGCAACAGAGTGTTGAATTCATTATGGTACATCCAAATACAATAATTCAAAAACCTGCAGCCAATTTTGCGCAACAGAGTGTTGAATTCATTATGGTACATCCAAATACAATAATTCATAAACCTGCAGCCAACTTTGGGCAACAGAGTGTTGAATTCATTATGGTTCATCCAAATACAATAATTCATAAACCTGCAGCCAAATGTACAAAAGAAACTGACTTTGCATACAACTTGTCAACATAGATTAATGACAATCTAACTCGAGAGAATACAATCTGTTTCACTGACAAGGCCTTTGCACAAATCTTGCATTCTATGTTGGTTTGATTTCCTTAACCAGGGCACATACATTGAGATCATTTGTCTCACATACATCATGTATCATTTTGTTAGAGCATAACATAAATAAAAGTCTGTGGATTTCTCAAGCCCAAGGAAATATCAAATTAACTCTTTCTAGTAGGTAAAAATGGAATATTTAACCAGATGGGATAACATTAATGAAATATGTATGGGGACCAGCTTGTAATATCTTTAAAACACAGTGATCTTACCTGTCTCTTAATCTGACTGGTGGGGAGGGAGGATGTCTGACCATAGGACTGGACATGAGAGGGGGACCTTTCCTTGGCAGTACAAACTGATTTTCCTCCCCTGACCTGTCACTATCCCCGTAACTTCTCTCCTGATCCTCAGGAATTTTTAGTGACTTCAGATGCAGCGCAGGCATCGGCCTTGGTCTGATCCCACTTGTGATTCTAGAGTTCAAAGTTGTCACAGTTGACATGGTCCCTCTTCCACTGTCTATAGAGACCTCTGTTAGATTCTGAAATTTGCCGAAGTAATTTCTAATTGCTCAACTTTTTTTTTTTTTTATATATTTGCATACTGAAAATGTGTTTAGCAATGTATTGAAAAACTCAGTCACAAGTTTTTCCAACATAACAAAGCAATTAATGAAAGGTACAACCCGAGAATAAAAATGTGGCTTATTTTCGAAACCCAAAATTTTAACTTTCTAAAGTAGCTGATGAAATTTTAGCAACGTTAACCAACTGGATTGTATCTGGGTTTATAGCTGTGTTTTCCACAAATTTATTAAATACTGGAATCCAAACCTGAAATATCTTTAGAGTTTTTTTCCCACAAAAAAATGGCCAGGCTTTTTCAAGTTACAAATGTTCATTTTAACCCATATAAACATGTTGATAAAACATTGTAGTTCATATTTCATTTTTCTGAATTTTATTGAACAGATGCAAAAAAGTCCAATGCCCAATGCAGCCCATGACAACTAAATTTTGGGCAACCAAGTATATCAATGTCACACAGCCCGATTGCAAAAACAGAATTTTATTGCTAAAGTTTATGATCAATTTGATTACCATAATGCAAAATCATTTAAATGCACTTCCACCATGTCTACTGGCTTTGAAAATGAAATAGTTCTCTTGTCCCAAATTTCCATTCTTGTAATAAAATTTCAAAGGGATTTTGATATAATGAGGTTTTGATCACTACAGATTTCATGGTATATGAATGTGAATTATGGACAAAGCAAATAAGTTCCCAGGCCCTATGAGGTTCCTTATAAACATATTTTACTATATATATATATATACATGTGTGTGTGTGTGTGTGTGTGTGTGTGTATATATATATAGTAAAACCTGTCCTAATGGTCACCTTTACTCAGTGGTCACCTGTTCACAACAGCCATTCTAATTTCCCACTGGCAAATTTCCTATATAAATGTCCTGTAATGGTCACCTGCCTTCTGTGGTCAGTGGCTATGTGTTTCCAAACCAAACAATGGTTTCTCCCTGCCTTAAGTGGTCACTAGTGCATATCTACATTTAACATTCAGTCTATGCTAACTGAATGTTTGCATTGTTTAGATAAAGGAATAACATGTAAATTGATGTGCAAACATTTATTATCTCGCTTGTACTTGTAACTCCAGTCATGTTGATAATGTAAAAAGGTGTCAATATGTCAAATTTGAAAGCGAGGCAGTTGAGTTTTTATCATTAGGGTAGCATGTCTAAGCAATTCGTTTGCTGGATGGTGGAAAAGTAGTTGTTTTATCGCAGCAGAAATGGAAGTCACCTTTTGTGCCAGTGTGACAGGTAGTGTTAGATATCTTCATATATTTGCCTGTGAATTAAATCTAACTCTGAAGAAAAAAGTTCATCTTTGAGAAGATATACGAGTTAACTCCCTTTTCATTAGTATCAGGGGTCATTCAATATTCAAAACGTGAATGTAAAGGCAGGTGAAGTTTTGGTTCATGGGTCCAAAGAATAGCCATATACGGATTCTTTTGTTTTTCTTTTCATCACAGGCTTCTCACATAAGCCGACTGTCTTTTGATCTTGGCAAGTTAAGCAACTGACTAATCCAGATATTGTTTTTATAGCATGAACAAACTAAGATCAGTGTATATTTTTAAGTCGGTGACGATTTCATTTATAAACTATAGGATGGATTAAAGTGAGCAGAATACAGTAATCTTGTGTGGAACATAAATTTGGGAGAGAACAACAAATATTAAAAGGTGAACCTGTGTGCAATGGCCAGTTTTGCCGTTTCCCATGAGTGGCTGCTAGTGACAGGTTTGACTATATATATATATATATATATATATATATATATATATATATATATATATATATATATGTATGTATGTATGTATGTATGTATGTATGTATGTATGTATGTATGTATGTATATATATATATATATATATATGTAGGCATGTATATCAGATAGAATTTTTGTAAAGCAAGTATCTCCCCAACACCCCCCATCCTTTATTGTCTCACCTACCCCCCCCCCCCCAAATCAGTGCCCCTAAGAATAGATCCGGGGACCAATGTTAGTTGCATATCTTAATTCATCTTGTCATGTCCCATAAGGTTATACATGTATACAGTTATAAGATGTGGATTCTCCAAAGTTATGACCCTGAGGCCACAACTGTATGCCCCTGTAGCAAAACCCAAGGGTCTCATTCAAAGACCCATCTGATATATGTTGACACTTGGATCTGTGATTACACACACCAATTCTTGAACATATTAATCACATAATTTGAGAGTTATTTTAAAGTTACATAAAGTCACCCCCCTCCCCCTAGACCCAACCCAATCCAAGAACCGACATCAAAATTCCAAAACCACTGTACACATCTACATAATTACACATACAAGCAAGCACACATATCCGGATAGTCAGGATTATTTAATTACAATTTTTCCTTCATAAATATTATTAACTCAGACACATATGTCTGCATTATCAATACCATAAACCGCTTATCTGATTAAATCTATTACATTCTGTCAAACATATTTACCTTAATTAAAGAGAAGAAAAAAAAAACTTCTATGTAAATTTAAATCATCAAATTTAGGAATTGGTCTAAAACGCTAATGGTGTAGAAACGTGTATATATTAGAAACACTAGCCTGGCTCTATCTACAATAATGTGTTATACAAACTCAATATTAGCATCAGTGTTGAGTGTTTCAATGTTGTGTTAACAAATCAAAGTGACACAGTAACAAGTCAAACCCAAGTAAAACTTGTTTTAAAAACACAGTATTTTATAAATGTACATCTTACTGTTAATCAATCAAATGAATTTTGATAAATGTTAAGATCCATATTAATACATAATACAATCAAACCTCACAAGACCTTAAATGTCTCAGGACCAAATTAAATTTTCGGTTTTCTGGAGACTTCTGTTTATTGCAGCTCTGTATTTTCACCGACGAATTGTGATCAAGAGTCCTCAGACATACAAATGTGTAAATTGTTCAGACAAAACATTAGCAGTAAATCAATTTCTAAAACAGATTACATATAAGTAGGATTTAATTGCATTTGTATATATTTCTATGTTGGATTTTATTTTACTCTGTGTGGTTTTAGTCTCTTTAAAGACCACTGGCTGACCACATGTTCTAATTTTGGTTTAATGGGGTTCATTTCAGTGTAAAATTGACAATTGGGACCAAAATATTCATCTTCTTTACAGAGCAGTGGGTTTTGAGTTTGCTGAATAGAAGATTACTGAAATTAAAGATGGAAAAATTTGGGATCATAAAGATAGTTCATTTTTAAGGGGATTTCGGTTTAATGAGGTTTTGGTCCACAAAGGTTTCACCATTATACTGATAATAATAATAATTAACTTATATAGACAGACTACCTTATTGATAAAATGTGAAGTTGTGTTTTGAGTAAAAGTAAAGATTATAATAATAATTTTCTAAATAGTGCTTACAGATATCACTTGCATATCAATTTAATGCTGATTAAATCTACCAGCTTTACCATGAAAAACATAACCCCCAAAACAACAAAGTTCAAAATGCTGACAGATTAGGACAAAATGTATATTTTCTATTTTATCAACAATATATATATATATATATATATATATATATATATATATATATATATATTACATACACACTTTTGATAATTCAAACATCACTCAAATTCTCTGCATCACCCAAATGACTCCCTCATGTGTAAATCATTCACTTGTGTATGACATTTAAAAACTTGAAACAACCAAAACACTGCCAGCAAAAAGATTTGGTTGCAGTGCACTTTAGTTTCAAAGTTCTACTGTATTTGATACAATAACCAACCTGATTTGAGCTCTTCCTGTAACCTATTTCTCCCTTCATCATGAATGGATGATTAAGAACCTCTGAAAAAATATTAAAAAACATTAAAAGAGATGCATAAAACACAGTGAACTCCAATAATGTTGCTATATTTTTTCATTATTCCCACACTTCAGCAGGGGATACTGTGATACCTTCCATCTGTACATCAGTTTGTAAATATCTCCTAAACCACTGAGTGGAAATTCAGCAAATTCTGTACATACGTTTCCTATGTAACAACCATCTGGGAAAAGCATATACTTTGTATAGCTGGGGTCAATGATCAATGATGGGGAAGGAGACAGTGCCAAGTTTGAATGTTTTACGACCAAACTTTTAACAATGAAGACATATAATATTCATAACAGAGTTTGGTTTACAACCCCTGGGTCAAGGAGGGAAAGGGTGAGAAGATATGTAAGACAAGAATTTCAAGCATTACTATGTATAGTATATTCTGCTGTGACACAATCCAACAAGAGTACTGTGAACTGCACATTATACACCTACCCCACCTTTAATAGTCCTCTATGTAGAGAACTTAAATATTTGTAGAAACCACTTTTTTTCTTTCAGTTATAGTAACCTTGACCTTTGACCTTAACATCAATAGGCTTTTTCTTTGTCCCAAGTGCAAACTATCCACAAAGTTTGGTCCAGGTATGTGACCTAGAACTAATGTTAATGTGCGAAAACCATTTTTATTCTTTTAGTCATAGTGACTTTGACATATGAACAACAAAATTTCCTTACACCAAGTGCAAGCCATCCACAAAGTTGGTAACTGTAGATGGTGGACAACTTGAGTTATTGTGCAGAAACGACATTGGAAGCAGTCAGATGGACAAATGCATGGATGGACATCATAACATGGCTGGTGTATAAAAACCTCAATAGTCACTAGGGCATGAAAAGTAGGTTACAGTGACCTGCCATGGAATCAGCTCAAATATTTAACCCCTTTCATACCAAAGCCCAATCAGACAGGTAGTTGTGTGGAACTGGAAATTTGTTCGGTCAGTGGTGTATCAGCATGAGAGAATACAGAGATGTTGGTCAATCTGGCTTTACAGGACAAGTTTTTCAAATAATTTTTTATAAGTTATATACCATTTTAAAAAGCATACAAGTTACTTTAAAGTTATATATTTTTTCATTGAAAATTTTCAGATGTAAAAAAGTCAGCTTAAAGTAAAGCAAACTAAAAAACACGCTTAATTTTTTTTTTATAACTTACTTTCAATGCAATTTTTCTATCTGCAATATTCACTGTACCTCCTATATGTAAGTGTATGAAATGAGGGGAATTTTACGCTGTTTAAGAAGGTGAACAAATAATAAAAATCCAGCAAGAATGTCAAAGGTTATTACAATTTTATTAAATTTACTCAAATGAGAATTGGAGAGCAAGCAGAACAGATCCTTACTGGACAAAGCTTTTCATTTTGGTTCAGTATTTTTGAAAAAACAAGGTAGTAACATCGAACATTGGTAAGAATGAAAGAAATTTGTAAGGTATGGAAGGATCTTAATATTCTTATCTGCATTTGAAATGTGGCATGCTGTTAGTTTCTGAGATTTAGTACTGGGTACGATTCAGAATCCATCAAGGCCATTCTATAATGTAAAAATATCAGAGTTTTGTTGGGTTTATTTTGGTCCATTTCCAGGAATGCAATGAAATTTCATAATATTATGCACACATCCAACATCAGTATATGGGCAAACTGTATGAGAAGTGAAATTGTCAAAATATCCAGTTAGCTTGAAAAGCATCCAAATCTTCATCATCATCAATATCCGAATAAAAAATACCAATTACTAGTTATCATCCGCTCAGTTCATTTCAATGTAGTCAAGATATGATCCCCACTATTTAAAATATCAATTTCCCCAACAAAATTGTCCATATTTTCATCAAAATCGGCATCTACATCACTTGACTCTTCAGTACTGTCCGCCATTTTGATATCCGCATGTTAAAATTCAGTTTTGAAATAAAATTTTCTAATAATCAGTTATCATCATCTCTTTTCATTTCATCGAAGTCAAGATCACGATCTTCACTGCCTAAAACATCAATTTTCCCCCCAAAATTGTCTACATTTTCATCAAAATCAGCATCCACATCACTGCCATGCTGTCCACAATGTTGATCTCCACACATTAAAACTTATGTTTCAAATCAAATTTTTCAAATAACCAGTTATCATCAACTCCATTCATTTTGATGAAGTAAAGATAGTGATCCCCAGTGCCTAAAATGTCAGTTATCCACACGAAAATTTTTCAATATTTTCAACTAATTGCACCAGCACATCACTGCCATCACTTGCCTCTTCAGTACTGACCACCATTTTGATCTCCACATGTTAAAACAGTTTTGGTATTTTTTAAGCTCATGCTGTCACTGCATTTGTGTATCTCCTACCTTTATTTCCTTCTTTTCAAAAAGAGTACACGTAAAATAATGACGTATTACACAGTTAAATGCACACTTCTGTGAAGTGGTAGACAAAAAGTAGTGAACATTTGACCTGAATCGTATTCTGTCTGAAAAGGTAAAGTACGAATGGAATCGTATCTCATTTGAAATGGGTTCATATGACCTAAGAAAGATTAACATTAAATTTCTCAAATTTTTGCCAGATTAACTTTGCCCTCTCAAATTCCAATGCATAATTTGCAAATAAAACTACACAATGTCTCCACATATAATGTTTGGTCGTACAGAAATGTAGGAATTCTTGGTTTTGATTCTTGATCACTTTACTTTGTAATAATTTACACAAAGATTGAAAGAAGGGAAATGACTGTGACTGAATCCCAAGAGACAAATTATTAGATATTAAAAACACACCATGTAATTTAATCCTTTCCTTAGGATTTTTCTTCAGAATACTTTCAATTAGATCCTTGGCTTCTGAGGACAGGTGATCTGGGAGCAGGAAATCTCCATTTATGACTCGATTTAATGTACTTTTAACTGCATCAGTGTCAAAGGGAGGCTTGCCTACAAGAAATGTATAGAGCATGCAACCCAGTGACCAGACATCTGCCTCTAAACCATGTGCAGATCTTGTTGCAACCTCACTGAAAAAGTATAAAAAAATCTGTTTGATCATTAAAGTGAAGAGGCGGAAAAATTCATTGCCTGGCACCTCAGGATGACTAATTGTGTCTCTAATTCACAGCCCAGTCAGGCAACTAGATTTTGATGGCTATAGTTTATTATAAGTTTGATTACTATGATGCAAACTCAACTGAGCTGCCTACAGGTCTGTTCACTGTTATTTATGTCAGGTGTTAATGTTAAAAAAAAAAGGTGCCAGCAGATCAGGGTCTATGCTGTTTGTTCGAATGATTACTCCTAACAAACTGCAGAGACCTAGTTCTGTTGGTGCATTATGCGACAGTAGATCTGGGTCTGTGCAGTTTGCAGTTGGGCTCAACTTATAAGCAAGTATATACTGTACTGCTTTGTTGCATTTCATTACATTATTTAAATTTCGTAAAATAACAGAGTATATTCTGCAACATTTGCACACATGATAAATTTAAGCTTTCAAATCTATGGTATGGTGGTAACCAGTCTGTTTTGTACTGAATACTGTATTGAGTCACTAGGTTGCAGGAACATATCTTGACACAAAGAATCACATTCTCTTTAGTCACAATTCTTAGACTGTCACGTGCACAGACTGTAGTTGATTTCAAATTCCTCCACATCCTGAAGAGCACCATTAAATTAGTACTTTCAATAGCTTAGATATGCAAAGGCAATTACTCTTTCACAATTCTATGTATTACATTATAATGACAAATTACTTTGTATGCTCATTCTGAATTTTCTTTTTCTTTTCTATTCTTTTATTTTTCAAACAAATAAGGAATAATGTGAGGGGAGAAAATATATCTTATAAGAATAGATTTGTTAACTTGCACAATGCATTCATATGCACTATGATGGGAAAAAAACCTCACCATAAAAGAAATTAAATCAAATGATGACACATATAAATTTAAATAAAATGAACGTTTTAGTAAAGTATAAACTTTTGGTGTCAATAAGAAAAGAAATTAATTTTTGGCATCTGCTTAATATTTATATTTCATACAAAATAATAAATACATTTAAAACAAATTGTAATTCTGATCTTATAAATAATATTAAATCTATACAATATACTAAAGAGACAGATTTGACTGTAACACTTGAGAAATGTTATATATATATATATATATATATATATATATATATATATATATATATATATATATATATATATATATATATATATATAATTAGAATTAACCAACATCCTGAATGATGTCTATTTTAGACCTTTGAAAATGGCTCCTTTATATTGATGTTAGAGTTCTTTTATTTTTCTAGAACATATACGGACACAGATGAATCATAAATTGTAAAATTTAATTGTTGAACTGAATAATTTGATTTGACATTTGGCAACATAATTTTATTTACTGTTGAGTAATCATTTTCACTGTAACTGAATGAGTTTTTACTGGACAAATATACTCTTTCCCATTTTAACTTTTCATGAATCTGGAATAATTAGTTAGAACTATTAACATCTGGTTGTAGAGTGCATATGAAATGAAAGTTTCTTTTCTTCTCTTAAATATTCATTATCAGTAAATAATTTAATTAAAGGAAGGACTTGGAAGTTTCCTATTAACAGTTTTGTAGATGTTTAATAACTTTTAATAATCTGAGATCTTCTGTTCATGTTTGCTATGTATTGCCATTCTCTTTCTTACTTCATTTTTTGTGTGACCTATGTAAAAGGTTAAATATTTCACACATATCAATGCATAATCACACTTTTACAATTGCAATCCATGTCCTGTTTACCTGTAAATATCTTACCATTTTTTAATTTAATTGTGTTTACTTCTATTATATTAGAACATGTTTTGCATCTACTCATACCATATCTGGTTACCCGAGCCTCTCTTTCAATGAAGTTAAATTTAGATGTGGTAAGAATTTGTTTCAAATTTGTGGGTTGTCTCTTAGTATTTATAACTTTCATTCTTTCCCAAACATTTCTCATTTTATCACTACGTCGAAGTAATTGTTCATACCACAGGGATTATATTAATGTTTCGTGGGTTATAAGTGGTAATTAAAGGAATTCAATTTCATGATGGGTTAATGTTTATCGTGGTTATATCCCTTGATCAGTCCATTTCTTTTTAATATTCCTTGATTGATAATTTTCTCCGAGTAGTTTTGCCCGCGAAGATATTGCTGTAATTTTGCGAGTCTCTGTTCCTGTGTACGTTTATCCTTTACAATTGTTATCACTCTTGATGCAATATTAAAAGGAATGTTCACTTTTATATATTTTGTATGACAAGATTGAAGGTTGAGATAATTATGTGTATCAGTTTATTATTTATTAATTATTATTTGAGCTTTTATTTGTGAGTTGTTTTTTGTGCAGTTGTGCTAACAAGCTTCCTGTGAAGATATTCTGTGATGTACAGATGGGACTAAATCAAAATGTCCCCACTAAGGCAGTTGCGGCATAATAAATAGTCAATCCTTGAATAACATACAAAGTTGGAAAATCTCTTGAATCAAGTACAATGAAGTTATTTGTATTTTAAAACATCAAAATTTACTTACGGAGATATATAATTGGGCGTGCCACACATGGTGAAATGTTTCTCATCTGGGACATTCAGCTGGGTTGCTAGACCAAAGTCCGCAATTTTCTGTGAGAAAACAAAGAAAAAAAATAAGATTAAACAATTATTTTTTTTATCCATTTACTGGGAATTTGGGATTGACAGTTCTAAAGATACCAACTATACACATTCCATATTCAAAATTTTAAAAATAAAACAAACATGATCTGTGCAGTTATTGAAACTTAGAAGCATTTCTGTTTCTAACATACTGCGTGTGAACACTGAGAGACAAATCTTTTAGTCCTGATGGAACCAAGTTTATTTTTGATTTGATGCAACAGAAACCAGCACTTTGTTATCCGATTCTATTCCTATCTATATTGTTACTTGATTATATTCCTACTTGTTTTGTTACTTGATTATATTCCTGTTTGTTTTGATACTTGATTATATATCTATCTGTATTTTTAGTTGATTATATTCTTATCTGCATTGTTACTTTATTATATTCCTATCTGTATATTTACTTAATTTTATTCTTTAGTGTTACTTTGTTATATTCCTATCTGTATTATTACTTGATTATATTCCTATTTGTGTTGTTACTCGATTATATTCCTATCTGTATTGTTACTTGATTATATTCCTATATGTATTGTTAATGGATTATACTCCTATCTGTATTGTTAATGGATTTTACTCCTATCTGTATTGTTAACCCTTTTCCAGTGGGATACGACTCCAGTCATACTTTACCTTTGCCAGCGGGTATACGACTCAGGACATATGTTCACTACATTCCGCCAACCACTTTACAAAAGTGTGTTTTTAAGTGTATAATACGTCATCACTTTATGTGTACTCTTTTGAAAAGAAGGAAATAAAGGTAGAAGGTACACAAATGCATTAACAGAATGAGTTTAAAAGACCCCAAAACTGGTAAAAATTTGATTTAAAAATCGAGTTTAACGTGCAGAGATAAAAAATGGCGGTTATATACTGAAGAGGGAAGTGAAGACAGTTATGTGCTTGATGAATTAGTTGAAAATAAAGACCATTGGGTGTGGAAAATTGACATTTTATGCAGTGGTGATCGTTATTTTTACTTCTTCAAAATGAATGGAGCTGATGATAACTGGCTATTACAAAATTTGATTTCAAACAAGAGTTTTAATGTAGGGAGATCAACATGGAGGACAGCACTGAAGCAGCAAATTATGGCAGTGATGTGATGCTGATTTTGATGAAAATATAGACAATTTTGTGGGAAAAATTGATGTTTTAGGCAGTGCAGATCGTGAGCTTGGCTTGGACAAAAGGAACAGAGATGATGATAACTGGTTAGTAGAAAATTTGATTACAAAACTGAATTTTAACGTGTGTTATTCAAAATGGCGGACAGTACTGAAGTGGCTGTGATGTGGATGCCAATTCTGATGAAAATAGAGATAATTTGGTGGGTGAAATTTATATTTTAAGCAGTGGGGATCATGATCTCGTTTACATCAAATGAACTGAGTGGATGATAACTAGTTAATTGGTATTTTTGACTCAGATATTGACAATGATGAAGACGTGGATGCTTTTCAAGCTAACTGGACATTTTGATAACTTCACTTCTCATAAAGTTTGCACATATACCGATGTTGGGTGTGTGCATAATATTATGAAATTTTACTGCATTCCTGGAAATGGATCAAAATAAACCCAACAGAACTCTGATATTATTACACTGGAATTTGTTGTGGAATAAAAACGCTGAACCAAAATGAAAATGAAAAGCTATGTCGACTTAGCAGTAAGAATAATTTTGTTTGCACACCAATTCTCATGCGAGTAAATTTAATAAAATTCTAATAACTTTTGACATTCTTGAAGGATTTGTATTATTTTGTCTCCTTCTTAAATGGGGTAAAATTCCCCACATTTCATACACTTACATATAGGAGGTAAAATTAATATTGCAAATAGGAAAATTGCATTGAAAGTAAGTTATAACAAAAATTTAAAGCATGTTTAATTGTTTACATAACTTTTCTTTCAGCTGAAGTTTTACGTCTTAAAATTTTCAGTGAAAAAATATATGAACTTAAAGAAAATTTTATGCTTTTTAAAATGGCATGCAACTATAAAATATTATTTGAAAAAAGTGTCATGTAAAGCCAGATTGAACAACACCACTGCATTCTTTCATGCTGCTACACCACTGACTGAAAATATATCCAGTTCAACACAACTGCTTGTCTGACTGGGCTTCAGTATGAAAAGGTTAAATAGATTATATTCCTATTTGTATTGTTAATGGATTATATTCCTATTTGTATTGTTAATGGATTATACTCATTCTGTATTGTTAATGGATTATATTCTTATCTGTATTGTTAATGGATTATACTCTATCTGTATTGTTAATGGATTATATTCCTATCTGTGTTGTTAATCAATTATATTCCTATCTGTATTGTTAATGGATTATATTCCTACCTGTATTGTTAATGGATTATATTCCTATCTGTACTTGTGCAAGTATGAAGAAAAGAAAAACACTGGACTGTTGAGACTGAACTTTAAGCAATAAAACAAAATGCATGTGTATTTCTTAATCTTGATAGAACCAAGACTGTTGAAATATTATGCTGCATAAATCAGTAATGTTTGTGAATTACGGGCTACATGCTTTTATATATAATACTGTAGTATCAGAAATTTTCGTGGGGGACCAATTTTCGTGGTTTTCGTTGTTGCCCCGAACCACGAATTTAAATACCCAACGAAAAATTAGCCATGTATGATGATGACGCCCCCCCACCTCTGCACATTTTCTTACTGTGTGTCATTCCTAGAGATTAAGGAACCAACTAGTATTTCACAAATCAACATCAATACTGTAATTTGGTAATAAAATATTCGATTTTACATGTGTTTGTTTTACCTGTGGTAACTTTTTTGACACCTCTTGCTTAAAACTCTTAAAAGTCAAAAGGTTAAACCCTTTGAAATCTTTTTTAAAAAGCATTTTATATTCTTTCAATGCACACATGTCAATAAGGTATCCGATAGCTGCAATTTCCACTCACTGCCTTAAATCGATATGTGATATAAGTAAGGATAGAGAGAAATGAGAAAAAGCATAAGCTATTCAAAGACTAGTAATGCTGAAAATGAAAGAAATAATAACAAAAAATACTAGTATATGAAAATTAAATTTAATACTTATTCAATCAATCCTTCACTTGAGTACAACTGTTGCTGAAAAATTTATATCCTCCTGAAACCACATTTCATTTTATCCATGAATTTTTAATCCAAAAGAACAACAAGCCTGTAAAATACTAGAACTATTGCTTGAAGCAATATTATTAATGAAACACTATGTATATACACTAATTACAGCAGAGTATTAAAGCTTACACTTCACTGATTTTCGGACAAAGCCACTGTATCAACATCGTGTCAATCAAGTCTCAATGTACACACAAATGCTTGCCAGGTAAATAATCCCCAAATTGCAGAATTAAACAAGTCCAGCTTTCTCCAAACCACTGATAATTAGGTCACATCTTTTACATTAATTAAACCACGAAATTAAACACTTAGTAATTTGCAAACTTTGACAGGCAAAACCATGAATTTAAGTACCCACGAAAATGTCTTTTTTTTTTAATTACAAAACCACGAAAATTGAGCCCCACGAAAATAAATGATACTACAGTATATACACATACAAGTTAATTAATTACTTCTTATTTTAAAACATACCACATTCATGTCCTTGGTGAGAAGAAGATTTGCTAATGTCAAGTCTCGATGAAGGATGCCATATGAATGAAGGTACAGCATGCCTTCCACAATCTGCTTCATAAAATGGCTGGCTGAAAATAGAAAGAAAAAAAAAATCTCTGGCACTGAAATCATTCAATCTTTTACTTTACAGACACAAACATCAAAGACATATTCTTATATGACCAGTCTGGTTTTAGCCTGTTTTACACATGGAATTTTGTGATGTAAACCATATTCAAACATTGGAGTTTGCTTTAGCTGCTCAAGAACAGTTTTTGTGTGTGTATCATTTCAAAACTTCTCTTTTCTAATTATCTAGTTTATAGATAATTGATATAATTAGTAATTGATTATGTATGAATAACAATCGCACATGGTTTGCTGTGTGCAAATACTTTTCCCCCCAAGTATCCAGAAAATATTTTGCACCCAGGGGATCCAACTCTTCCCCCATGCTTCAGTAAACTGTTTCATTCCTACATCACTGTATATAGTAGTGATGTTAAAGACAAGGGTGATGTCTTGATGTGGTAATATGGCACCATCAGAGAGCATGCACAATTATTACCAATCCAACAAATACCGTGTAAAACATGTGATGCTCAATAGCAAACTCTGTAGACTCGGTTATGTCACTGCAATTAAAAACATGTCAATAGATCAGATTCTACTCTATTAACATTATCTAGAATTTCAAGCAAATAGATTAGACCCTGACCTGCTAGCACATTATGTGATGGTATATCTGGATCTACGTTCTTCACTTTATACAAGTAAAAACTATTGCCATTTACATCAAAAATTAAAATTCTTCCGAGCTTTTTTCTAAAAATCCATAGAAAACAAGTCTGAAGTCCTCACCTTTTAGTATTTCATCAAATTCTCTGCTGAAATCCAAAAATATAAAAACTGACAATCTTACTAGTAGTCTGTTAGTATTAAAATCCAGAAGATACATAGCCGTCTCTGTAGAAAGAAGTTAAAAGCAGTTTAATCCACTAATTCTATGAAAGTAATGTTCTTCTTTGTACACGATCTTAGTAACTGTGCCACTATAATTAACAAATGAAATTACCGAGCACCCAAGTATTGCTCAGAGGTCAATTTCTGACAAACTGTGCATTAGTGAAATTAATTCCTTATCAGACAAAAGTCTCAATTTCATTTTAACAGATGTGATCACACAGAATTGCAGTAAAACTCATAATAACTCCAGATTCATCTTGAACATTTCTCATGTACTGATCATAATGAGTTAATTGAACTGTGGCCATGTACATATATGCTTCATTTTCAATTCCAGACAGGCCACTTTTTTAAAATGTGGTTTAATATATCTTGCATGTAGCATATTTACATATAACTAGCAACGTGTCCATATGACACAGATCCATACAGACACACACTCAAATGGTGCAACAAAAGAGTAATAACTTTCAGAATGCAACACGTGTGTTTGCAGATGCAGGTATTTCAGTAACAATGTACTACATTATGTATGTATGAACTGGATAAATGGGCATATATATATATACTAACTGGACAGATGCATACATATATAATCTGGGCAAAAAAAACAATTTTATACTGGTCAGTAGTCCTCAAGCTGAGAAAGCCACAGTAGCTCAGCTGGTAGAGTGCCAGACTCATAATCCAAAGATCAGGGGTTGAATACCTGCACCAGCCAGCCCATGTTAACTGCCTCTGTGTGTCCTTGAGAAATGCATCCAGCTCCCATATCGTTTGCATGATATATCCAATAAAGTGCTGAAAGTTCCGCTAACAACCAACCTCAAGATTAATGTCATGACTGTAGATGTATATGAAGGAAAATACAAAACAAACTCTTAACACAAATGTAAATTAATAACTATGCCTCTTTAGATTTTAGGACTCAGAGTCCCATAAAAAGTCCTAATTCTATTCATATAGCATTATTCTAAAAGCAGTGAGTCCCAAGCTGATTTTCACACATTTTCTCACTATGGGGTCAAAGAGAAAACCCTGCTCACTATCTCCTTATGCTGGAAAGAAAAAAACTCTCATCATACTGGTGTGAAAACTACTTCCTGAAGAAACATCAAGTTACACTTACCTTCATCTTCTGACAGAACTTTGCAGTTGGTTCGGAGGTAACGCTGAAGTTCTCCATTATGGCAGAACTCCAATACCAAGTACACATAATTCGTGTCCTCAAAGTAATTGTACAACTGAAAAGAGGAAGAAAAAATTTTTTTAAAAAAGAAAAAATATAAATATAAATAAATAATAGTGAATACTATCATTTAACTTTTTTTTGTGGTTGGTATAAACCACAAATTTCAAGACCTGACGACCAGGAATCTTCTAGGGAAACAATTAGACCCTTTTCGCAATCAATAAAGGGAGCCGTGGTGGCTCAGTGGTGAGATTGCCGGACTCCCGACAGAGTTAGAATCCTACCATCAGACCAGCCTGGGTCAGCTACTGTGGTGTGTCCTTGGGCAAGGCACTTTACTCCAATTGCCTTGGCACTAAATAAACTGCTTGTGTTGCTGTGCCATAAAGTACCAAAACCCGATCAACATCACATGATGACCAAATAAATGTCACTTTTAACAAAGATAAATGAATTTACAGTAATCTGAAAATATTGTTTCTGGGAAGTTTCTAAATAGAGAAAAACTTTGTAGTCTTTTCCCAACCATTCCTGAAATAAAGCATGAAATATTAGTTTTTAATGGCACCTTAAAACAATAATGGCTGTATATGGTGCCAACTAAAAGTAAAGCTCTAAAAATGAAGAACTGGACAAAAACTTTAGGAAGATAAACCCTTCCAAAAAATGTAAACATGAAATACTACAAGATAAAAGACAAATGGTAAAGATGTTAAAAGCATGTACAATTTAAAAAAAGTAAATAAATAAAATAAAATGCACATGTAAAGGCTACAAATAAATAATCCTTAAAATATATCGTCAAAATTTCTTATGTAATCTGCATTCCCTCAAAAGTCCAAGATTTTCTCTGGTGATTAATAATTATAAAGTTTTTTCATCGAGTTCACACCAAAAACTTGTCTCACAGGGTGGAAGTTGACACACTCATAAGAATGTGTTCCACTGTCAGTGGACACTGGCAGGGTGTGCGGTCTGGTTGAGGTTAAGCACTCTGGAGATATGGATGAGTCAAGCAGGCATGTCCGATATGTAATGGGCACAATACCACCTCATCTCTGCGATTTGTTCTACATCAGGGATGCTACTCTCCAATGATGGGTTTGATGTCCTGAGGCTTGTTTGTAGAATTTCCATTCCACATATTTTGCCAAGTATGAAGAACATTCTGATTTTATATAATATTTGAGGTCAGAATATGGAATCTTCCATACGGAAATAGAAAACTGCAAGGCAGCTTTTAACTTTTAATTGTGACAATCTTTGATTGGTCACAAACCCTTTGTATTTTTTTATAAAATATTGTTATCAATCATCTTCTTAAATAAGACTAGCTCAAAATTCTGACCACACCATCCCAACACAATTAGTGGTTTGAACTGAGAGGTTCTCTATTTTTTTTAAATTTGTTTTCATGTACATGTGCAAATGCAAGATAAAGAAATAAGGTCGCAATGTTGACACATACAAACAGCTGAGTTCAGTTTAATTCCTGCAAACGTTTACAAAATCAGTAACCATGTAAATGAACATGCACATGGCACCTCTGGTGTTAGCAGCCAATGCGCATGCAGAGGCAGTATGTCTGGTTTCATTATTGATTTTTCATCACATACAAATAGCAGCATGAAACAATATCAGATGGCTCCAAACGATGTTCGATCTAAATTGTCAGATACACATATTCAACAAAGACATGTCTTATAAACTGAATCCTGTCATAATAAGAAGTAAAAGACACAGCAAATGAAATAACTGCAAGTTGAGCAAGGCATGGGATTAACATTAACAACAGCTTTCACATCAATAGCTGTCAGCTGTCAATGTGCAGATAGGGGAAAGGTTCAGTTTCGAATCGGTTCAATTAAAGACCATCAATTTGGGTACTGTATACCACATACTGGTAAATGTTTAGACGTTGCAGCCACATAAAGAAATAAAACAGTGAATTCATTTATTTTCATTGGTACTTAAATTCGTGGATCGTTGGAAAGGGTCCTATTGTTTCCACACAAGAATCATTGTGCATTGGGTCTTTTTAAATCAGTGGGGTTTTTTTTAACCATGAACTCTACGCCAATTGGTACCCCACAAAAAATAATTAATTCACAGTATGATATATGCTCACCTATTAAGTTGAGTCCAACTGCGAACAACACAGTCCCATATCTAACATTGCATAATGCAATGGCAGATATGGGTCTGTGCATTTTGTTAGGAATAATCAATAGAACAAACAACAAAGACCCTGATCTGCCAGCACATTATGTGATGGCAGATCAGGGTTTATTTTTTGCAGTTGGACTCAACTTATAAGCAAATATACCGTATTTGCCGACCTATAAGTCGATACTTTTTTACCTGGAAGTCTGGGCTTCGTCTTATACTCCGAATCGACTTATATATAATGTAATTGAAATTGCTTTACCGTATGTTAATGTAATTTTTCGTACGTGAAAATCGTTGCATACAATGTACCAATAAATAATACATGTACAGACCATCTTAATCATTTTCCCAATAAATCTGGAATAGCATAGTGATACCATTAATATTCATGAAACCGGAAGTTACTAGCGAAAGTGACAAAGCCAAGGTGTTGATCCGGTTTCGTCTTATACTCCGCATCGACTTATATATGGATGAAGGATTGAAAATTGACGAAAATAGCGAATTTGACTTATACTCCGCATCGACTTATAGGCCGGCAAATACAGTATATGGTGGACAGTAAGATTATTAAAGAAATTGATACCACAATCTCTTTTCTCACTTCTTCTTTTTCAAACATCTAACTGTTTGTTTCAAAATACAATATACCCATAGCAGATTGTTTGTTGCCTGTGGAACTATTAACACATATATGTGTGCTTTTATATTCCTGAACCTACATGTAAGGTATTCTAATTTTCAACATTCTTAATTTTTCAGACTTCGGTAATACAAATATTTTACTTCACACATTTCTGACCAATTACAAAAATTACACCATAGCAAATTTACAGAAATGTGACAAAATCGACTGACACAAACTAGTCTCATGCATTATCTTTTTAAGCCAAATGACAGACAATCAGATTTGGTTTTTTATTGATTGTAATGAAATCAATATAATTAATGTAATTCTGAATACATTGTTTTTATATAATTTTTATTCATTTACCCTAAGTAAATCTATTCATACTTGACCAAAAAAACGCTTTATTAATGAAAGAAGTTATGTGGCAAGTTGTGTAAGAGTTTAATTTTAGAAAGTAATTTTAATATTTATATGCATATTTAAATTGAACATGAGATGCAGAACCTGCCATTCCAGTACATTTATCCAACTGAATAAATATACTTACATGTAGCAACACTTATGGTTTACAAATTAAAAGCTAATTTATTCTAATAAATTACCTCATGCGTACTACCATTCTTTATTTTCTTTAATCTAAAAACTTTTTCTTTCTCAATCATTCATGTCTGTTTCAATAGTAGATCTCAACAGTTCACAGTGGTAAGTAGTTAATGCATACAACAGCAAGTTTACCAAAGGAGAGTTTTATCTTGAAATGTACAGCTTATGCTGATGGCAAGTTGCATGAAATGGACATGTCTAGGCATAGCACCTTCTTTATATGATGCCCCATTCATCAATACACACTTAATCCTCTCCCAAAGTCCAAAATCAAACACACCTTTATCGACATTTGAAATAAATAAGCCTACACAAGTTAAATTCCACCGATAAAATCAATGATATTGAATGGTCTATTGGTGAAACATAAATACCTAGTCTGTCAATTAGATGACCTAATTCAATAACATGAATGAATAACAGCTATACTTTAGAGCAACTGCAGTCACAGTACAAAACTGTTTGATGCACAATTGTTACTTAAAATATTCTAAGTGATGTGCTTAGAGCATGGAATTTTGGGAATTCCCCAATTTTTGTCACAAATGTCCCTTTAATATAACAAATCTTACCAACTACAATTAATGCTACCATTTAGTTTCATTTAACTTGTAATCTTCACTTTTGTATTACTTTTTTTGTAGCCTGTTAGGGAAAATGAACAGTACATCAACTGGATTGTGAGTTTTCAGTAAACTGAGGGGCCAGAACTAATTCATAAGGGTCTACAGGATGTACAGTCTTAGAATATTAGGGGTCCAAGATTAACACTTGAAGGTCCAGGAGGTGTTCGAAGGGCTTACCAAGAGACTTCCATTTTTGAAGTCCTACAGAGCACTCTGGAAACATTGTAGTATTTTTGTTAATACTGCACTCTTACTATAAGGTCCTTCATTACAACACTTTTCCTGTTATAAGGCGAGTATGGTCACAGATTCCAATTCATTAAGTGGTATTGAAATTCTTTGTATCATGTGCTTCACAAGGTGATATACTCGATACAGGGGTAGAATCATTTTGAAAATCCCTGATTTTTAACATTATCATTTAAAAAAATATTTTTGGGAGTTACCCGACCAGGTTTTCACACTGGGAAAAATAGTTGAGTACATTTACATTAATTGCTCACTTTTGTCTCTACAACCACGAAAAATATTGCACAAAAATAATAAGCAGCAATCCAGAGGCAACAACTTCTGTAAGACAACTTGTACTATCTTAAGAGCCTAATTTTATACAAAATGAAGGACAGTTCCTACTTCACAGGTGATCATCTTGAAGTTAGCAGCAAAGTTGCATAGCCAAAAATCTAAGTCATGTCAACGGCTGAAAGTTTGTTCTTGATCCCCACATCCTGCACTTCTGAATCGAATTTATGTTGGGTCCAGTCTTACATCAACTGGATCCAATTATTTATATCTATTATTCTGTGCTGTACAATGGTAAATATATTTTCCTACTAGATCCTACTGTTTCATTTCTTATTTCTGACTATATCTTCATCGACCTTGTTCAATATGCATGTTAGGATTCAATTGAGACAGCGTCAGCTGGACTTTGAGGGGTAAAAATAGTTTGGTCCAAAAGTCAAAACTGGGGGTCCAGGACCTTGGGCGTAGGGTATTTTTAGCCCCTGCTTATTTACTTTTATCTCCACCACACAACACAGGGTTCTCTGGGACACTGAACTCAGTATAAAAGTATGCATATTTTAAATTTTGGATGCAGGAAAATTCCAACAGCAGAGTCCATGGTACACAAGTTTTTTTGGCAAACTTCTCTGTTGTTTGATCTGTTTCTACAAAACAAGTATTAATCCTTTAGTGTCCAGGCTATCAAAGAGTCCAAAAGATCGTAAAGAGATTAGGTGAAGTCGTATAGGCCAAATCTTAGAAGATGAGGAGATTAAAACACCTGTTAATTGACTAAGTGCCTTACCATCGCTTTAATCAACAAACAAATGACAAGTGTGTTTTCTGACACCTTGCTTCTATAAGCATCAATCAGCACACTTGAATCCATCATACTTTAAATCTGTGATGTTTGGTACACTTGCATTTTATCATATACCATATTCAGAAGATAGTGCCATGATTTTGGAACTTCTTGGTATTCTGCCCTAAAAAATAACTAACAAAAATTCCATGTTAACGATCATAACATCAGCTGTTTTTTCGGTGTAATGTGCTGATATAATCTTGTTTTGAGCGATTATCAAATGTGTGCTTTTCTGATAGCAACTTTATATTCTTTCTTTGGTACCAAGTGCAAGTGCAGATGAGCCTGATTCTAGACTTTGTTGTTTTAGCTATGTTATTGCTGGTTTCTCTTATAACATCAGTGGCATGCGAGCAAGGCTTCTCGTCACATAATCACATTAAGACCAAAGTCTGTGGACGTTTAAAAGATGAAACTGTAATGAAGTTGATGTGGGAAGGCCCTAAACCTAAGGATTTTGATCCTAAACCTGCAGTGAAGCAGTTTGTTTAAATTTGTTTAAGAAAAAAGTGCATGTGGTATGTTGTGTTACTTAAAGATGAAATGAAAGCAAGTGAATGGAATATGGTAATTTTCTTCTACTTCATGTAACCTGGAATGAAGCTAGCGTAATGACGGTAAGTCTTGGGACGCGAAAAAATAATAATTTTTTTTCGTGTCCCAAAACTTGTAGACACAAAAAAAAATGTAAAGACAAAATTGGGAAGATCGCCATAAGTCACACAGCAGTGGCCAGCTCGTTCAATTACGACGTCAATAAACTGTTATAAACTACTATGATTGTTTTATGTTATTATTTTGCAGGTGCATCTTTTCCGATTTCTCCAACATGATTTAAAATAAACGTAAATAAAGTTTTCATAATTCACGGGCTGCTTACATTTAACGGAAGACCTGTACTAGATTGTACAGTACTTACACAGTGCAAATCGTACTTTGCATCACCTATATCCTTGTTTATTCCCAAAAATATTAGATGCAGATTTTGCTTTATTCATCGTTTTTACCAAATCGCATTCATCCAGATCACATTTCAGCTACATGTTCATTGCTGTTTTTTGTTTTTTGTTTGGATTCACATGCTCAACAGTTACTGTTTTTCAATGGAATGAGCGATCATACAAAGTGATGTAATCTATGTGAAAAGGTACGTGTGTTTAATTATATAAAGCACATAACCAGCATAAATTCAAATAACTGTTATATATTCATGAAAGAATGATTGTAATATATGTTAAAATTATGAATATAGATCGATTATGAGCATCACTGAACCATTTAAGTTTTGTGTTTCAGCTTCACAAAATCGTAAATTTCCACACATTATTCATTCCACTTTTGATTTTGGCAAGCTGGTTGTTTTGGCATCTCCTTTGTAATTGGCGGATTTGTCTTTTGTTTTCCAACATGCAATCCAGGCCAGTTAATTGTTAAAACCCTGAAATTGGCTTGGGTAAAGAGGAAATTTTGTCCGGCGGCAATGCCGGTACTTTGATGTGATTGGCTTCTACTGCGTAATATTAGCATGATTACCATAGCTGAGTAAACAGGAACTTATTTAAGGTCACTTATATCAAAGGAAACTACCACTGAGTTTTTATTTTAAAAGCATTATTTCTTAAACTTCTTTATCGTATTTTAGAGAGAGTATTCAAGTTTAATGCAGTGGTGCCTATGATTCGAATCCAATGTATGTACTTCATTCGTCACAAGTAAAACCTTCAATGTACACGTGGTGACACCATGATGTAAACATGCACACAATAAATGCGAGAGTTGAAATAAACACTATTGTTCTTATACTGGTATCACATTTTAAAGAATTAGGTATTTCCATTTTCAGGGACCCCCCCCCCCATAATTACATGTGACTTTCGACAATTTTAATGCAATAATGCATAAACTTATAATAGTAAACTAGAGCACAAAAGGGAGAAGTTATTGTTGAATGGGTATAACATACCACTAATGCTCAATTCTTGTCATCGTCTGATTAAATTATACATATTTTTATTTGATAGAAATAGTTAGAAAACAGAAAAATTCAATATATTTATTGGCCCTTCAAACAAATTATAATAATTTATAACATTTTCATGTAATAATTCATAATGAGAGTCCCTTAACAACCTTGACATCATGTTTAATTTACATGAGTTTACGATCAGTAAAATACGCCGATCGATCAGTAGAAAAAAAATATTATAGTCTCCCAAGTCTTATAGTACACGAAAAAATTGCTTTAACTTCGTGTCCCAACTTTTATAAGCCATATAAAAAACTTTTGAAAATAATTAAGGGTGTCCCAAGACTTAGCGTCATTACGGTAATCATGCTAATTAAATACAAAAATACAGAAAAGAAACTTTAATTTCTTTCTTTATTTCTTCTAGCTGCACACAAAATGAAAGAATGGTAAGGTAAAGCCAATAGGAACTGTTAAGATGTAACATCACAATCACAATTATGATGGTCTCAATTGCCTTAGATTTTAATTCTTTCATAATATGAAGTATTTCACAATGAATGAGCATTGGCAATCTGATGACATTTTTTTGTGGTAACAATAATACATGCATAATACCCTGAATTATTGCAAGGAAAAAAGGTCTCATTATCGGGACTCTATTTTTTGGGCTGGGACTCCAACTTTCAAAATCCAATGGAGAACCCTGATAACATCCCCACCCACCTCCCACCTCCATGTCATACTCCAAGCAATTTTCCATGCTGAGTGAATGTACGTATACTTATAGAGTTTGGATAACCACCTGCCGCCTCCATGTCACGCTCCTGGCAATTTTCCATGCTGATTGAATGCATGTATATTTACTGAATAGGGATAACAGAATGCAAGATTTGACCCTGTAACAACACCTTCCTCCCAATGTTATAACACCGGTCTTAACATTCAAGTAGAAGGGTTTGGTGATTCAATTACTATGGGCCCAAGGATGTAGAATAGGCCCAGTGCACTGTCATGCGTGTCATAAGAGGCGATTAATGGAGGCAGAAGCCACATTTGGTCAGCGGTAAGTGTGCCAGACTGCAACCAAAAAGGCGTGTGTTCCAATAAGCCCAGGCTGGTGACCATGATGTGTTCTTGGGCAAGGCACTTTACTCCAATTGCCTCTTCACTAAATAACCTACTTGTGTTGCTATGCTATAAACATTAAACCAAACTAATGATCAAATGTACAAAGTGACCCCTTCGGATCAACATCCATTTTTCAAACTTTTGTTCTAATATGACAAAATGTGCATGAAATTTGTTTAAATTGAATAAAAGTCAAATCTGTTGTAGAGAACTACACACAGGCGCCATAAAAGGAAGATTGCCGATTGGCCAAAAGAATTGGAACATTTCTAGGTCATTTGGCATAACAATGCATCAATAAAGCTTCAGTCTTGGAAATACCGGCGACCTGCGGCAACTGTAACATTGCCTGACCAGATGAAAAATCACACAAATTTTGACACTCTTCGTCTCTTAACTTTTTATAGGTCTGACTCATAAACACATTTGATAGCTCACTGAAAGGGAATCTTTCTCCACAAACAATGACACCGAAATTACTGAAAAGTGTCACTGTAAATCCAAACACCATTAAGCAATCGAGTGCTAAGTGTGAAACTGCAACATAATATGTTCGTAATATTTGTCCATTTTAGTATCAAGTTTACATCAGGTACCTGTATAAAAAAAAATAATTGTTACCATTGCAACATGTTCTAGACTGACAACAAGTAGGCAAATTAGGCATAGGTGATTTATAATTGATGCACGCCAAATGTTGATCAATGTTGAACTTCAGCACTTGTTAATCGTAGAAAAATGCAGGAACCATTGATAAACTTTAAAGATATAATACTTTAATGAAAGACAAACTGTTTAAATTTGACAAAGCAATACACATAATGACATTATTCTGGTTTTGACTAGAATGTTAAAAATCGCTCAATTTCAACAAATATGTATCCTAAATTCAACGTGCCAATACAAAACATCACAGATATTGCACCTGAAACCGAATAATCTGAGCAAAGCGTGCAACAACTGACTAAAAACTTTATTGTGACCAATAGTATTTTGTGTAAGTTCAGTATACATACAGTGTCACATGGTACCCTGCTATAAACAATATACATGCTACAGCGATAATAGTCTATAAAAGCAGGGTATCAGCCTTATATGATCACATGCACATGAAATGATACACAAATATTCAGATAGAATTTAAATTAATCGCATTGATAACATTGATTGGACAAGTGATCTCACTTCTAGAAATTTCAGCTGGCCAAGCCAAAACTCACAAACCACATGCAGCAGACCAGCAGTTAAATCAACCCCTGTTCACACATGTATGTCTGGGTCTAAAGTCTTTTGCTCATATGATGTAGGATTTGTGCTCTAATACAAATGCATTTATTCATGCAAAAATGCCAGCAGGATCACACATTGTGACAATGCCCACATTTTCTTCTTAAAAAAAGGAAGAGGAAAAATGAATAGTACCTCTAAAATGGAAGGATGCTTCAGCTGGGAGTGGATTTCAACCTCTTTCTTGACCCTTGTTACCATATTTGCCGCCTTCATAAGCTTCTTGTCAATCTGTCAGAAGTACACACAAAAAAAAAATATTAAAAATCATTTTTCTAAAAAAAGAAATATTTATACATGTGTCATATATCATTTTCGAAGTCAGGCAAGTAAAATTTTCCAAGTCGCATGTCCGGGACAAGTACTTTTTTCCTTTTTTAAAAAAAGTTGGGCAAGTGCTTATTTTCATGCTATAATCACTGTATCTACCTTTATCTGGCCATTCATGCCTCCATGTGTACTGAATGCTTGATTCTACCCATCTCCATGTATTTATTTACATGCATCACACCTGCCAGTGGTCACTGATGACTATGCACATGTTCTATTATCGCTTGACTGCATCTTGGGCTAAGTGACCAAAAATTATTGGCCAAACAAAAGAAAGCAGGTATGATTAATTAGCAATGTTTAAAATGGATTCATTGTAAACAAGATCCTCATGAACGACTCATACTTTGATTTCAATCCAGTGAGTCAATCCAATCAAATGAATGAAAGGCATTTCACTGACATTAGTGTCAGTTCCCTTTATGAACTGATTAAATGGCAGTGATGATTCTTTAATTTTTTTAATTTATTATACAGAGGATTAACTTCCATGTCCAATGTGGCGTTTGCAGGAAAACAATTACGCTAATTAATAAGCTGTCTCTGTTCATAGTTAAAGGACAAAATGTATGTTATGATCGCTTTAGAAGCAGTTGTCAAGCAAGGTGATATTTACTATGTGGATAAAATACGTTTACCAAAGTATTTTCTCAAGGAAGTTAACAAGGAAGATACAGAGAGTAAAATTTCATGTGAAAGTGGAGGGGTAAAATGTAAGACTGCCACTGAGTGTGAGGTAGCTATTTCTCCAAAGAGACATAAGCCAGACTCTGTGGCAAAAAACAATTTCAAATATGACACTGGTAAGAGACTGATAAATTTTGATCTGCATTGGGTTGTTAGTTATCCATGGCTTGAATTCATTAACTCAGAAGGAAAAATGTTTTGCAGTTATTGCAAACAATATTCCAAACTGACACAGGTTGGAAATTCAACCAGTGTATTTGTCAAGTTCAGGATTGAACCAACCAAGTCTCATGACAATTCTGGACCTCACAAGGCCTGTTGCAGCACAGTATATGCATGACACTAGCCAGCATGTGCAGAAAATCCCTAAGGTCATAGCTGCTAACATTACATGAGAAAAAGCCTTTTCAGAACTAAATGTGACTGAAATGAAAAAAAATGAGAGCTCTCTTTAAAACAGGTAATCTCACTTGTTATGGAAAACCATTTTCTGATATGGAAATTCTGTGTGCACTCCAGGAGAAGAATGCTGTTGAACTTGATGCTAATAATAAAAACAGATTCAGGACAAGAGTCTTCGTTCTATCAATTGATCAAGTCTTAAGAGAAGAAGTTAGAGAAAGTCTGAATTCCAGTAAATTCCTTTCCATTTATGCTGATGGAAGTACTGATGCTACCACATCCAGAAAAAAAATAGTGCATGTAAGATACATGGACGGTAGAAAACTTAAACCTCTGATATAACAAAATGTATAATAAATTTGCTCAGCCCTGCATTACGATCTTTTGTTTAGCCGAACAAGTTGCAATTTTTGGGGGCCAATGTATAGTGAGATGCAACAGAGGATTTATAAATGGAGTATGTATGCATGTTTTTACCATCTTAATGGCCACGTCCATTCCTGACTTCTTATGACAGGCCCTGTAAACATTGGCAAACCCACCCTTTCCAAGAAGGTTGCGCACCCCGTAGTCCTGAAAACAAACAAATACATGAATGAATAAATAAATACATTTCAATATATATATATATATATATATATATATATATATATATATATATATATATATATATATATATATATATATATATATATATATATATATATATATATATATAAATGTCAACACCATAAAACTATTCCTGGTGCAACAATTCCAATTTTGACCTACTAGCCCAGCAAGGATGATTTGTGGAAACTGGTCACAATTTTAATTTTTCTTATTTTTGCTGTGTAAAAATTGGGCTACTTACACAAAAATGTACTTGCCTAACAATTTTTCAAGATAAGCTGGTGTCTTCACTTTGGCGTGACAATGTACATCATCTATCAATAAAAAAAAGCTGCAGTCTTGAAAATAACTGACCTAGGATGAATGTTACACTGTCTACCAGACAAAAAACCACAAAACAATTCTCTGGCTCTTAGCTTCTCAGTGGTCAAACACATAAAGATGTGTGTAAGTTCATTAAAAAGAAAAATTCTCTACATTAAAATGGCACCTGAATTACTGAAAAGAAATGTGCTCAAAAAAAGAAATATTTTAAACTTTAAAAGGATATTTCATTTGCAAGGAGAACAAATACTAGATAAAAATGTGGTACAGTGGAACCTGTCTTGAGAGACTAAACAACCTACCAAATTATCATGCTCTCAAGACAGGTGGTCTTTCATGAAAGGTTTTACTGTATTAGTTACAAGAACAAGAAAGAAAAAAATAATCAAACACATTTATGTTAGCTGTACAGTGCAAGAAGTAAGTTGCTTATGTAGAACTTCCACTACAACATGCTAAAAGACCAATATGGTGATAAAATTAAACTTTTAATGACTGATACAGATTCGTTATGTATACCATTAAGAAATTGAGGGCTACATGTAAAACTGCAATTTCTCAAATTACAAAATTCATCTTTTATTATATATTTATCCAAGTAACCATGTATTAAAAAGGGTTGTAAACCAGTAGTCTTCACTCTGAATATAATATTTTTATGATTCTGACCCAAGTTAGTATCAAGCTTGTGTTGGGTACCTGTGATATTTTAGTAATAGCATAAGTACATGTAGCATGGTGGAGAAGTGTACTGTGTTTAGTGCTTGGAATAATTCTTCCTGACCTCTTATCAAGGCTTGAAAATTTAATGTACCTTCTTTTAGTTGATTTTTCAGCAGGATTTATTAGAAATTAGTGTAAATTCTACAATTGCACAAATCTGAATTGTCCTTGTATGTGTGTATATAATGTTTCATCCAGGATCTAAAAAGGGCATGGTAATTATCCTCCCAAAAGGGCACTTTAAACTCAACAAATGTCACTTTAAAAGCATATTTTATGATGAAAAAAGCACCTTATTTCATCATGAATTTTTTCTTCATTTTTTCCTTCTTTCCTTAGCAAAAGATTAATGTAGCAGTAATATTTTAAAAGGAAACTGAATGACATTTTAACATCTCACTCATAGTAATAATAATCATTTATTACTGTGAATATAGTGAGACCAAAAAAAAGGTATCTGTATTTCTGCCAATGGTGTGGAAAATGTAGGAAGGTTGATACCCAAAAAAATTTTTATTACTTTTTTTAATCCAGCTTGTGTTTGTTCATGATAGTTTCCAATTTAAAGTAACCAGTTCAGAGATGTAAAGCAGCGCATGGTTGGTACTGACTTTGGGGGGGGGTCTTGCATAAAAAGTCAGAGTCTGGGCCATTAAAATTGGGTAGGTCAGGTTACTGGAACCACACACATTTCTTTTGGCCTTATATGCAAAATTCCCGAATTTTATTGGGCTTTATATTTCATCTTCTTTCATTCATCCTTTAAATTCCTTGGATGAAGTACAATTTAATTTATTGATGGTAGGATCTTTGTGCTTACTAGTTCATTAGATGCAACTTTTAAAAATAATGTCACAGTATAACCAGTAAGTAACATTTAGTCCTTTCATTTTATCCTTTGAGAATGAAAAAGTATGGCTAAAATGGCAGAAGAGTTTTCATATTTGATTTTCAGCTTTAATTTGCAATAACAAAATTTTTGAATGGCATGAAATTATTAACTGAAAAGAGACTATTTGTTTTAAAAAAAAGCAGTATTCTGAAAGGCCCAGATTTGATACATTGTTGTCTCATGTTAATTATTGTAACTTCTCATATAAGTGAACCATAATCAGCATTTCATTTAGAATAAACAAAATTTACCATACGCAACCACTGGCTGCAAAGATAATTTATGTTGGAAAAGATAAACCCTTTAATAATATCTACTCAACTGCACATCAAAATGTCGTCCAGTGAGTTCCAATAAACAATGACCTCCTTTATGCATTACAGTGGTCCCCCTCTTATAAGGCAACCCCTTCTGCAGCAGGAAAGTCGCCTTATAAGAGGGGTGGCCTTGCCAGAGGGGGATCACGTATGCGAGTAGTAATTACATTTGACGTAGGAAAGTCACGCTAATTCTGAAACATTTTATATTTTAATCTAAAAATCACACACATGTTGTGGAATCAATGTGATACAAACTGTTGCTAATGTTATTTAAAAAAGAATATTACAAATAATCATCAACATGTTCTTACAATTGTCTTAATATTGTTACCTTCTCTTCAATCATTTGAATTGAAAGTGGAATGTTCTTGGCATGCACAATGCAAAACCATTAAAAAACCCTGTCGTTCATTCAGGGTAAAAGCATATCATGGCTCTAACAATCTTTCTCCATCCATTGCATGTTCCCATTTCTGCAGAATATTTTCCTTATCCATTACAACGTTGTTCATTTTTCGTCTTTCCGACATCAAATTCTTCGGCAAGGATCCTTGAACTCTCCCCCTTTCATTAAGTCAAATTACTTTTAACCTTTTCTTCTGAATTTTGATGTTTTCATTTCCTCTACAACATATTGAACTTTTCACAAATACTTATTATTATTGACCACTGTTAAAACAATTTTTAGCATTTAAACAAAATGCTCTGTGTTTATAAAGGTACATGTAGTGATCTTGTCACACGATTCAGTGGTCAGTCTGGTACCCTATTGAGTTTACGTGTCTTTTTTCTATTTGGGAGAGGCCAAAAAGGTTATCATACATTTTTACATCATCAGTAATAATTGCCACTAATTATCAAGGTGAAAAAAAACAACATCTAAGGGAAGCCAAAAAGATTATCACAACATTTTCATGTGAACTTACGCACATCAATACTGCGCTTCTCATCAGGGAGCTATTGTAATCTGGACAATTCTCTGCAGTAATAATAGCCAGCAATTATCAAAAGTGATGAAACATTACATTAAAGGGTCACACAGCAGTAAGGATAATCAGAGTACTTACCTCTTTGTCAGGATTAAAGTTTGGTTCTTTATCAGAATGTTGAAAAAAATGTGGCCACTTGTGCATGGTAAATTTGACATTTTTTGCACCAATATGCTGGCCACTGGTTGCATTAGAGGGGTGACCTTCATTGAGGGGGTATTTTGAACACAAACTCTGGCTGTACAAAGCAGGTGGCTGCGTGGGGGACCAGTGTACTTGTGTTGTGTACTTTTAACCATCAGTGATTTGCTACACCATGAATAGCCTAAGCTTTGGGCACTGGTATATTGCTGCTTATGATCATAAAAAATTTTGAAATTAAATCAACCACATATTCAACTCTTTATGTTTGCAAGAAACAAAAAGGGGCATTTTGCAACCCAAAAAAGGGCAAGCTGTTGGGAGAAAAGGCATGGCTCTATGTGAAGAATGACATGGCACAAGAAAAAAAAAAATGGTCTGGCAAGAGAAAGAACATTGAGTGGCATCATCATATAATTACCTGGGGAAAAATATAGTACACACACACACACACATATATATACATATATATATATATATATATATATATATATATATATATATATATATATATATATATATATGGGTGTATTGAGGCATTATATAATTAAGTATAATACAAATTATTTTACAGTCATTCTAAAATCCTATTGTTCGTTTATAATGTATGTCATGTTACCTCTGTGAGGGCTCCTTTTTAGGCTAAATATAGTTTTTGTGCATATCAGATCATATTGAAGAATGAGGTTGAATAACAAAATTTAATCAATCAATGAACCAAAGATCAGCTTAAACTTATTTGTTACACAAGCAGTGTGTGCCTGTCATCTGTTATACAGTATAATATGCATACAAGCATACACGAAAACTCGTCTGGTGTTGTACCGTCAAGGGGGGGGGGGGGGGGCGGGGGTAGTGTCAACTGTAAAACACTGACAAGCGAACGCCTATATGTCTTAATCTAAACGATTTGAAACTATTCGTATTAAATATTATCAATCGTTAAAACAGGATAGGTTCAGAATTCATAGATCAGCTACATAAAAATGATCGGACATGATCATGTTGAAGGCGGTAATAACTGACAGTAGTGATAAATGTGAGTCGTTCAGAATGTGTGGCCATTTTAACGAATATTCTATACTTACATCTATAGTTTCGCACATATCTACCATTTTAGGCCATTTTATACTTTTTCTTCTTCATCTAGTAATCCTTGAAACAAATGATCCAATGAATAGCGAATCTAACACAATATGAGGTTCCATGTTTCCACAGTTATTTGTACATGTTTGAAACTCGCAACGCGCCTCGACTTGAACGGTTACTAAAAATAATTGGTCTTACCTAAATTCAGAATGCTGGGTGATTCGGCCCATGGCTGATTCGTCCCAAATCACGGGCTGATTCGGACCAAATTACGGGCTGATTCGGCCCAAATTCCTGGCTGATTCGGACCATGTGAAATATTATTAAGTTTCGTCTTGGATTTAACCGTGATATTTACATTTGTTTAAAATATGATATCAATTATTATTTCCCAGGTACGTTCAGCAGTTCAAATCTGCATTTAATGAAAGAAAACCCCGATTTTACGCGAGATAATGACGTTGTTATAATGATGTAAGACTGTTTATCTCGCATCGGCAATTTAATACTGAAATATTTTCAAAGCAGCTCATTCACCTTTGTGCAATTTATTTTATTTTATTTTTATTTTATTTATTTATTTATTTTTTGGTAAAAATTCTCGTTTATTTATATTATAATTTATTTAAAAAAATAAACGGGTTATGTCGAAGCAATTTAATAGTGAAATATTTTCAAAGCAGCTCATTCATCTTTGTGCAATATACATTTTTTTTTTGTGGCGAAATTCTCGTTTATTTATTTTATACTACAAAAATAAACGGGTATGTCAAAGCAATTTCAGTAGTGAAATATTTTCAAAGCAGCTCATTAAACTTGGTGGAATTTTTTTTTTTTTTTTTTTTTTTTTTTTTTTTTTTTGTTATGCTGGCGAAATTCTCGTTTAAGTAACTTGATCTCTAGTGTTTTATCTGTATACGTACAGTACTTCATTAATTCAAAGTGTTTTACATTTCTTAGTAAAGATGTATATATCTAATTATATACATACAACCAGCTGTATTAAAGTTATGCATGTATTTATACAGTAATCCAAATAAAATATTTATAACTTAACAATATTTATGTGGAATTAATGAACCTCCATGTTATATTGAAGGTCACTGATTGAGGATTCTGTTATGGATACGGTCAGTGAACTAGAAGCGAGTGTCACATTTTAAATAATTGATACGGGTACGGAATGGAGAAAAAGAGGAAGCTAGTGTCCAGCAATGGGTACAACTACTCGTTTAAGAGGGAATTTAAGAGCGGGGTGATGGAGTGGCGATGCGGCGTCCGTGGAAAAACCAACACGTGTCCTGTTGTTGTGAAACAACAGGGAGCCGTATTCACCAGCAGCAAACATTCCCATACGCATCCATCGATGCCCGGATTTCTCATAGTGGTCAAAATGAAGTCTAAGGTATCTTTGTGTTGCATATTAGTCAAATTTAATATACATAATAATAACAATATTATAATTTAGTACTTCAACGATAACTATACATGCTTTATTCAAATTGAATATAAATATATAGTACTTTGAACGACAATAACAACTAGATGCATCCCTTAATGTAAAAAAAAAAAATTGCACAAAGGTGAATGAGCTGCTTTGAAAATATTTCAGTATTAAATTGCCGATGCGAGATAAACAGTCTTACATCATTATAACAACGTCATTATCTCGCGTAAAATCGGGGTTTTCTTTCATTAAATGCAGATTTGAACTGCTGAACATACCTGGGAAATAATAATTGATATCATATTTTAAACAAATGTAAATAACACTTTTAAAACCAAGACGAAACTTAATAATATTTCACATGGTCCGAATCAGCCTGGAATTTGGCCCAAATCAGCCATGGTCCGAGTCCGAATCAGCCATGGTCCGAATCAGCCTGTTCCCCTAAAGACCAAACCCCAAAAAATAGTTCTGAAGTTTTGGGAAAGAATCATGTACTAAAACAATTCGGTGTGATGATATTCAGGTAATCTACCATTCATTCAAACCGCTAAATAGTCCAATAAATTAGGTTAAAAATTACACATTGCATGTTTATGATCTAATATTTCCACACTAAAATCACTAATGCAGGGCCCGCACGTCGAGTCCAAGAACAAAGCACTGCCGTAAAACATGTGACCTTGACCCCAAAGTTAAAAGATTGAGCAAGCATGTTGGATAATTAATTGTCTTAGCTTTATAATGATTGATCCACTGTATGAAAAACATACATCATTTAGGAAATATAAGCAAATGAAACAAGAGTACCATATTTAATAGTCCTCAGTGTAAGTACTAAGCATGGTCTGGTTGACTCTGAAGATTATTGACCAGTGGGTCTGAATCACCACGATCTATGGTTAAGTATGCTGTCTTGAACAAAACTTAATGTGCAGAAACCATTATTTCTTATTAGACTTAACACGACCTTGACCTCTGACCTATAGACTCCAGAATCTTTTTTTTTTTTTTATTACCCTAAGAGATATACACACGATGTTTGTCAAGGTGCTTGGTCTACATGTCAAGTTATTAAGCAAAACACATTTGTCTTTTTTGCAGTCTGTGACCTTGACATTTAACCCTTTGACACCAGAATCAATAGGTTTCTTTGTTACCCAACGTGTAAGTCATCCACAAACTTTGGTGAAGGTACATGGTCGATAACTGAAAATTTTGTGCAAAAACTATTTTTCTTCTTTTAGTCACAGTGACCTCGACTTCTATTTATTTTTATTTGTTCAGAATTGCTGCTTTTCATCCAGCTTGAATAATATGTAAAGTTTATGGTAGACTCCATACTCTTGTTCAATAACACTCTACACCCAAATTTCGACTGTCACTTAATTTCGGTTTACAATCAACACTCATCTATCCCCGATTTCTCCATTGTTTTTAGTCATAATTATGAGTGTGCCGAGAGTTAAAATCGCTAATGAAACAATTTTAAATCAATAGTTTTTTCTCTACAAATCGATACCGTTTGTCGTAGAGTGTAACAGTTATTGTATGGGTGACGCTGAATATCAAATAGAAACAGGTCATGAAAATTCAGTCACTGACAATTTGCACGATTCATGTGGAAAACTATTTTTAATTAAGTTAAACCTCCGTTTTGTTATTTGGAGTTTATTTAAAGGCATTTTTTTCATGGCACCTCCTTAGTACGTACATAAATGTACACTCTTTACATATTTGAAGATTTGTTCATCTGAGAGAGAGAGAGAGAGAGAGAGAGAGAGAGAGAGAGAGAGAGAGAGAGAGAGAGAGAGAGAGGGAGGGAGAGAGAGAGAGACTTCAACTCTTCAATATAATACTTGATCAAAAATCTTTTTGACCGACACCAACATCATCGTCGCAAACCAAGGGCGGTAATCACCTACGAGCCTTTATCGTTAAGGAGTGTAGTGGATTATCGCCCGTGGCTTGTGACGATGGGATATCGACTACCGAGGGAGAACATTGTGCCTGAAATACCCCCCAGCACCCCCCCCCCAAAAAAAAAACAAAAAAAAACAACAAAAAACATATACAAATAATTTCGTTGTTTATTGTATCTACTTAAATGGTATGTGCTAGATGGCAAATTTTAAGGCATCCAGACTGGAGGCTGTCACTGCACTTTCTGGGATTTGACTCCAGTAAGCAACTGTCCAGTGAGAAAATGAATGCTGGTAAACGTTGACCCTGCACTGGTACTTAATGCACTTCAATGCGTGGCTGTATGTTGTAGATGTTACTGATGTCGAGGTTGTGTGGCAGATGCATGGTACAGCTATAAAGATATTGGTGACTTTATATAATAGGGTCATTGTGGAAAGTACATAAAATTGAACAAAATATATAGATGATTGAGGATTAAGCAACAAGCTTATTTCAAGCTCTCTCCTCATTAACAATAATATTTACTTTTAAAATGTGGCTGTTGTGATTAATGAAGGCATAATATTGCAAACATTGAAACATGCTCATGAGGTAATACAAGAAAATTGTACATACAATATTGTAATAATGTCAGACAGTAACTTATAAGCATTTACAGCAGAAACATGTTACTATATATTTTCAAAGCAGCAAATGTGAAGAAAAAAAAAGGGGAAAAAAAAACAACATGAAGATATTGGCACTGATGGAGTGCGGATGGAGGGAGGGGTGTTAGATAAAGGACTTTTAACTTCAGTTTGGGTGGTATATATTTATTGTAACTAAACACATACCGGAGATATAACAGCATAGAGTGAAGACATGAATAGTTATGACGCAAATCTCTTATAGTTGTATGTATGTACTTTTGGACCGCCTTGAATGTCTCCTCATTAACGTCAGGCGGTTGCAAGGGATTACCCATTAATAACAAAGTTATATTTATAATATGGGGCAAAATTCCTACTGTTCGGTTTCTGTTGTAATTGTAACGAATGTCATTGCAAGGTGTTAATCATGGCGGAGGCGCTGTTAGGGTGGTACATGTTGTGTGGCTTACTAGTATTTAATATAAAACGGCTGCATTCCTCTGGATCGGTTCCACCTGCTTGATCTCGGTCTTTTGTTCAAGGTTCCAGATGGTGGATGCATATTCCAAATTTGGTCTTACTAAGCTAAAGTGGGCCATCTATTTTATCCTTGATGGACAATTCCTTAAATTACGTTTAAGAAATTCCAGCACACTTTAATCTTTGCTGGTGATGTTGCTAATATGTAGACTGTAATTCAACTTGTCGCTTAATTCTACTCCAAGGTATGGATTGTGAAAAAGAAGAAAAATGAAATATGCATAAATTTGGAAATATAACTTTTAATAACATACCTTAAGGGCAGATATATAATGGGAAAAGAGAATAGTTTTAAGTGATACCATCATCATCTTTATTTCCTTCCGTAGAGGATTGCATGATATAATAATTAAATACAATAAATCATCTGAATACAATCATTAAACTTTCATAAAAATAAATAAGTACCAAAATAAAGAAATGAATACAAACAAACACCAGTAAAACAAAAAATTTGACAAACTGTGAATCCGGGTCCCCTTTGCAGAAAGTCATTATTAGGCTGTAGAAGCAACAGCAATTATTTCGTGCATACAATAATGTCAAGAGATATATAGTGCGACTATCATAACACTGTTCGTCTATGATATAAAATAGAATATTAGACTCAAAATCCTTACAGTATATCCATCATTAAAGTGTTCATCAGCTGCATAAGATACAAGTTTCAGTACCTTGTTTGCAGAAGATAGCTGCACACTGCATGACAAAGTATGCTGCATAAAGGACGAATAACTTGGAGTTTTCTGTGTTGATTACACCTGCTGGTAACCTTTTACCTAGAAGATATTGCAGTTGCAGCTCAATGAAATATGCCTAAATATGGAAATATAAGTTTGAATAACATACCTTAAGGGTAGGTATATAATGGGAAAAGAGAATAGTTTCAAAAGTGATATCACCACTATGGCGATATCAATTATCAACCACTGATTTATTTCAGTACCTCATTACGGCAAAATAATGCATATTGACTAGCTTTTTACGATTACAGTGCAGACAGACTAACAAATTTGAATCACGCAAAAGATGTCATGTACTGTAACAATTGTTTTTCGTTGCCACACTAAAGATTGGGTTTCACCATTTATCGGTTTAAGTCAATATTTGTCACTTAGACGAGAGAGAGAGAGAGAGAGAGAGTTAAAAATGAAAAAAAAACTAGGAAATACAATTTTTTTCCCTTAAAAATCAAAATTTTGTAAAAATAAACTATGCTCACTTGAACATCAATAAATGAAGAAGTATACAAGTTTGATTTTTCTTTCATGGTGTACATAATGTACATTTTTTCAAAAGTTATCCTTGTTTGTCGCTGTAATGGTAGACTTAAATTTTCGGACCATGGGCAGCACTCAGAATAAGACGTTCGCAGGTCCAAGCTCCTAAACGGGAGTCGTCGATGCATGAGATATAACCGCCAGGCCGATAGATGCAAATTGTAACTATTTTGTTTCGAAGTAAACAACTCTGGCTCCTAGAGGTAATATTTTGTCAAGCTGGCAGAATTTGTTCATTCATCACAAATTTAAGATATGTTAGAGCTATATTTTTTTTATATAAATTGATTTCAGTTGACGTATGAAAATAAAGCATGTAAATTTAGTGAAATCGCGACTGTATCTGACTACCGCTGAATTTCATTTCTGTCATAAAGAAAAACAAAATATTATTCATCAATATCTTATCATAAGTTCAGTAGGTTGATAGACAAACGGTTACGTTGTAGGTCACCTGTTATATATTTTTTCAGCTACTACTACTAGATATTGTCAGTCATTGTCAGTCTGCTACAAACAGAGACATCAGCCGCCTGTTAGCCCGTACGGTCTGACAATATTTACTACTAGCAGTGATAAGCGGGCACAGTAGTCTCGACCTGCCCAAACTGTTATCTGCATAGGGAATTTTGCTGACATCATACTGGGAAAAAGTACAGAAACAACAACGCCCCCATGCAGATTATTTACATCAAATCGGATACATTTTTAAAATATTATTCATCAATATCTTATCATAAGTTCAGTAGGTTGATAGACAAACGGTTACGTTGTAGGTCACCTGTTATATATTTTTTCAGCTACTACTACTAGATATTGTCAGTCATTGTCAGTCTGCTACAAACAGAGACATCGGCCGCCTGTTAGCCCGTACGGTCTGACAATGTTTACTACTAGCAGTGATAAGCGGGCACAGTAGTCTCGACCTGCCCAAACTGTTATCTGCATAGGGAATTTTGCTGACATCATACTGGGAAAAAGTACAGAAACAACAACGCCCCCATGCAGATTATTTACATCAAATCGGATACATTTTTATCCTATCGCTTGAGGTTACGCACCACAGTTTTTAAAAAATGTCACAATCTGACATGTATTTCGTCTGCTTTGGTTTCAATATTTGTGGTGAGAACTGCTAAGCAAGAAACGTTTTTCATTGACCCAAAATAATATTCTCTATAAGTGTAAATTCTGATTTTTTTCCAAGTTAGTCTTATTCTTCATCCTTCTAAACATAGTTCGTGAACCATTAAAAATGCTTCTAAAAAGCCGAAAATCAGTATTTTTGCCCTTGTTCTGACAAACGAATTTTCCTACACCTAATCTCGTATAGAGATTTAAGTTCCTTAATTTGCCGGTATCTTGACGAAAATGTGAAGAAAATCTGACTGGCTAAAATTTAATAATTTCACCTCAAACATTTGGTTCACATTTATGCTGCACCCATAGTTTCACATTCGAACACTGTTAATCTGACTGAGCTAGATACCAGCAGCATCAGGTACACAACTAGTGCATAAGTGAAACTGATTTTATGCCAACAAAATCATCTCCAGATTCTTGTTAAAAAAACATATGATCACATAGGTCAATTGTCTGGAATCGCTGTTTCTTTATAAAATTAAAGCATGGAACTTAAGTAAACGGTAATATCACATATTTTGACATAATAATTTGCTAGACATTAAAAATCACGTTATGTAACGCACAATAAAAGTTAACTTTACAATCTTCATCTAGACTAACATCTATGTTACTGTTGTATACATTAAACGTGTGAATTTACATGCTTTATTTTCATAATAAATATGAATCTAATCGTAGTCAATCTTGACGGGCCCCACTTGGCGAATCAATTTTTATTTAACTAGTTTTTTTCTGTGTGTTTTTACCCAGGTTCGCCTGGGCAGGTACCGAAACCGCAACCCTTGGATTACAAGTCTGAAGCTCTTACTAATAGCCCGCTGAATATCTTTTCCACTGCACACAGAACAAACGTTCAGCAATTTGCGGGGAAAACAAAAACTCAGCATATCTTGTCAGACTGAACAAACAAGAAACAAAGATTATTTGCATATCAAAATGACACCTTTATTAAGTGAATACACACTGTCCATAAAAAAGACCATCGTATCTTTGTAGATCACGACATGGTTTTGAGTAAAGCAAACACAGACAATTTTAAAAATCATCATGTCTTTGTGATTCACATGCACAGACACAAATAATATACATGTACACTGCACCACCCTGATATATTTCCAATAGCTTTGGAATGAAGCTAAAATAAATATACAAGCACTTTGATTAAAAAACAACAACAACAAAACCAGGAGGCCCAAAAGGGCCTGATATCACTCACCGGCTCTTATAATAAGTGAATTATTTGTGCCGATTTAGACCATAATCAGTCCAAGACCTTGATTATATGAGCTCATATACGAAGCTAATTAAAAGCTAATAAAAAAAAAACATATGGCATATAGTCTTGTGAAACAAAACCAGTCAGATGCAAGATCACATTTATTTTATGCATGGATGTTGCTCATCATCAAATTCATCCAAGATCTTGATGATATAAACTTAAAGGCACAGTTGGGTCAAAATCTAATTGAAAATACAGTCATAACAGTTGTAACAAACTCAGCAAATCAGATATCAGAAGACCTTATAATATGGGTAAATTTCGCTCATAATCCAAGTCTTGATGATATAAACATATATCACTTGCATGATCAAAATCAGATCAGAAATATGGCATCTGGACTGGTGACAAGCTCAGCCAATCAGATGCCAGATCACCTAATTATTGTGCATAGCTTGTTATCAAACCTGTTTCAGATAATAATAATACAAGCTTACATACTGGGTTTTGGTCAAAATCTAATCATAAATATGACCTCTGCACTTGTAATAAGTGCAGCCAGTCAGATGCCAGATAACCTCATTAATATGCACACGTTTGCTCATAATCACATTTTTGTAAGATTCTAATAATACAAGTTTACATACCAAGTTTCACCAAAATCTGTTCAAATATTGCCTCCAGAGTGGCAAGAAGTTCAGCCCACCAGATGCATGATCACTTCTTTAATATGCATGGATTACGCTGACCACTGAAACTCATCCAAGATCTTATTTTTATTAGCCAATACACAAACTTTAATCAGGTATTAAGCAAGTGTTGATGATGGACAACGGATGCAGGACCATGCCTTAAGTTCACCTGGCCTTTGTCCAGGTGAGCTACAAGTGTAATGTACATAGAATGTTATAAATCTGAAGTATAAAGTTAATGTAAAAAAAACAGGATCATATACACATTCATTTATTTTTCTTTCAGGACAGAACTTTTGCACATCAGAGCAAAATAATAAAAAGCAAATGTCAAATCTGATGAAACTGATCTATTTTCCCTATTTTTGTCTACTTTCTCTCCATGTGCAGCAAAGCACACTGCAATTCTGAGAACTTGATGACGTCGCAAGAGGCAGTAAGCAAATATTTTGGCAATCAAACCTTCTAATTTTCAATTGAGCCCAAAGTTGTTAACGAATCAGAGGACAAAAATTGCACGAACTAACAGTATTGTCAGATAAATAGTGTAAGCCATGACAGTTCACCTTTCAGTATTGTCCATGTGTAAGCCATTGTTTTGAAAACGGATTATATTTCTGTACTCAATATTTGGAAAACCACAAAAAAGTGACACTGATACACAATGACTGGAAGGAAAAATGTTTAAGTTTGAAAAAATATTTTCTTTTGCAGAAGCATTTATCTCCCTTTGCAGGCAATAGCCAATTTTAAAACTCTTGAGTACCTTTTTCTAAACAGAAATAAAGAGTAGTTATTACAAGTACATACACAAATATTCATAAGCTTAAAATACTCAAGACTGCAAAGCTTCACATGATAATAATCATAAAAAAAATGATAAAAAAAAAAAAACTTGCATAGTGGAAAAGAGAAAGAAAAGATGTTAAAATCAAGTAGCAAACACCAGATAAAGACTAAGAAAATAATCTTTCAGAATATTTCAAACACCATCCTTGTTCATTTGTCAGACAAATCCTTGTATATTTAACAGTGCAAACTAGCGTACATGTACATTTTTCATACACTTACTTCTATACAGCCGATATATTCAGGAGAACAAGCCGACTTTTCAACTATGTAGATCTTTTAATTATATTCATAATCATCATTATTTTAATGCAGGCCAAACTGGATTTGTGTTTGTAAAGCATGTATGCTCCCACTGCAAACCAAAATGTCAGAGTCCAAAAAGTTAAAAAACTTGGAAAAATGTGAAAACATTGATATAATGGCATGGAAATCTATTCAGGTCAACTACATATGCATACAAACATGCATACTAAATTTTATTTGTCCACCTCAATTGGTTTTTGCTTAACAAGGTTTTCATAAAGAAAAAAAATCTTGCCTAAAACGTTTTTTACAAAAAAAAAGTTTAAGTAAAAAAAGTTAAAAAATGTGTAAAAGAGACTAAAAAAATAAAATGGTATAATGGCATGAAAATCTAATCAGGTCATTTACATATGCATAAAAACATGGCAACCAAATTATTATTTGTCTACCTCAAGTGGTTTTTGCACAATTCTGCAAACAAGGTTATTGTGAAAAAGAGTAAACAAATTAAAGAATGAGTAAAAAAAAATTACATGCCTATCTGTACTCAAAAAATCTGCATCTAAAAGGTCTGAATCCAAAATGTAATCTGTCAATGCAGAGTACTTGTTATGCAATCTTGTTGGCCAAAATGTAATCTGTCAATGCTGAGTACTTGTTATGCAATCTTGTTGGCCAGAATGTAATCTGTCAATGCTGAGTAATTGTTATGCAATCTTGTTGGCCAAAATGTAATCTGTCAACACTGAGTACTTGTTATGCAATCTTGTTGGCCAAAATGAAATTTGTCAATGCTGAGTACTTGTTATGCAATCTTGTTGGCCAAAATATAATCTGTCAATGTTGAGTACTTGTTTTGCAATCTTGTTGGCCAAAATGTAATCTATCAATGCTGAGTACTTGTTATGCAATCTTGTTGGCCAAAATGTTATCTGTCAATGCTAAGTACTTATTATGCAATCTTGTTGGCCAAAATGTAATCTGTCAATGCTGAATACTTGGTATGCAATCTTGCTGGCCAAATGTAATCTGTCAATGCTGAGTACTTGTTATGCAATCTTGCTAACAAACTTCTTGTGACAGATAGAGGGATGGCAAACGAACATGTAAGACAGATGGACAGGACCAAATCAACATGCCACCACCGCAAGCAGGGTGGGGGTGGGGCATACAAATACTGAAGAATGCAAATTATGTTCTACAACTTCAGTGTAGTTTCTTCAAACATTTTCACCAGAAACGTGTCTAGGTGTGACAAATTTCCAAGGACTAAAAAAGATGTTTTTAATTCTTCTAAGTAAAAATGTGCTTCACTAAGTACTACCTACAAATATTCATTTAATTTGGTCGTGGAGTGAAAATTCTGGTTTCACCATAGGTCACTAAATAGGACATTTTGTATGTTAATGTTTCCACTGTAGACTGTACAGATCAAAGTTATTACCATCAATTCTTTCTACCAAATAGCTACAATTAATACCAGCTACTCTAATAGAATCTGAAAGCTGTCTTTAATCTTTAAGGTGATACTAAAATAACCTTTTTTTAATGCATATACTAAATTCCTTAAAAAAATGTCAAAGAACATGTAAAACATACGTAGAAAGATATTCATCAAAACACATTCAATAACTGATGTAGAAACAACATATCAAAACTTTTGATTCAATAATTATGATATACTGGCTTCTTCTCTCTGGATAAATGAAACTGACATGTATATCCCGGACTACAAATGGAAATATTTACAGGACAATAAAAATCTCAACAAGTCTTATAAGTAAATTCACATACTGGCACAAAGACTCTATGATTTAAGACAAATTTGTGTCTTTGATTGTACATTAGTATACATGCAAAACAAATAATGATATTCTTGGATCCTACATGAGTGTTGATGTTTAATGCTGATATAAGCTGTAGCATTTCAATGAAACTACGGATATTATGCTCTCAGAATACTACACCAACAATAGTAAGAAATAAACCTGAGCTACCTTATATACTTTCTTACAGGTTGAGTCAAACTGCAAACTGCACAGACCCAGATCTGCCATCATGCTGGTAGATCTGGGTCTGTGCAGTTTGTTAGGAGTATATCAGTAGAACAAACAACAGAGACCCTGATCTGCCGGTATATTATGTGACAGCAGATCAGGATCTATGTTGTTTGTAGTTGGACTTAACTTATAAGTGAGTATAAATGGTATACAAGAATAATAAAGGCAAAAATCTGAAATGTGAAATTTCAGTATTTTAATTATATTTCATTAAACTCGTTAAGTAAAATACTATTCTAAGACACTGAATAAATGAGTAGAGAAAAGAATATTAGCTGATAATCAAGCAGTCTGTTCAAGGAAGCAATCACAATATTTCATAAACACACTTAAACACACACAGAAACATGTCTTTTTCCTTATGTCACACTGGTGAGATACATGTACATCATAAATTTACATTCAAGAATAGCATATAACCCTCTATCATAGATACTTGCCCCATATCAGTCTCTTTTTTTGAAAAATAAAATACCATTAATTTAAGATCACAGTTTGAATGATAGGTTATTATCACTGATGAAACTGTTAATGGCATAGGTTATTATCAATCTGAATAAAATCAGATCATCTAACTCTGTTCCCGTTTTGTTGCACCGTATGAATGTGATTCAAGTCAGATCTTCCAACTCTGCTTTCATTTATTGTACTGAGGATACATTATGACACACAGGAGCAGAGTTGGAAGATTTAATTTGAATTACTTTGAGGTTATTATAATTGATAAAATCGTTGAAGCCATTTATTTAAAACTTTAAAAAAATGTCTACACAATCTCATGCCAGACGTTTCACATCTTTTCATTCATGAGCATTTCACTTTGTAAGTTTTACAAAGCAAAGTAATTAGGAATCTAAAATTTCCATGTATAGCAACATACTGTTTATTCAGGGGTGGGGAAGGAAGTTATGGATAAAACAAATTTAAAATGTCTTCTAGAATATTTGTGCAAGTTTATTAAACCCATTACCATATATACTCACATAGTCCAACTGCAAACTGCACAGGAGTAATCACTAAAACAAACAACACAGACCCTGATCTGCCAGCGCATTATGTGATGGCAGATCTGGGCCTATGTTGTTTGCAGTTGGATTTGACTTAAAAGCGAGTATATTTGGTAAGTCTGTAAAACAACTTTTGTCACAAAGGGTAAAAATAATCTATTAAAATAGTAATATGATATGTAATGAAGCACCATGTGTATATTTTCTCATTTTAACATATAAACATATCAATAGGCATCACTGTCCTATACAAAACTCAGAATTAACTGAAATATTTGCACGCAATATTCAAATATATAAACAATACTATCAATTCATTTATTTTTGTGGGTATTAACTTTTATGATATTGCGAAAAATTAAATTGTCATATTTACTGGAATTCATGGATTTAGGAAGGGGTCCTATTGTTTTCACAAAGGGATAATTGTTTGTTGGGTTTTTAAATTCATGTTTCATAACAACCATGAAATCCATGAAAATTCGTACCATATATCCTCGCATACAAGACAAGTCCAACTGAAAACAACATAGACCCTGTTCTGCCATTGCATAGTGTGCCAGAAGATCAGGGTCTATGTTGTTTGTTCTACAGGTTATTCTGAACAATCTGCATTGATCCAGATCTGCCAGCACATTATGCAACAGCAGATCTGGGTCTGTGAAGTTTGCAGTTGGATTCAAATATTAAGTGACTATATATGGTACTGGGGCTGTGCATCGCTTGCTTGGTCACAATATGATACGTATCATGATACTGGTGTTGCAATACAATACATACGACAATATGTATCAGGTGATACGAAACATATTGCAATACAAGCATGACAATACAATGCATGTCACAAGACAGGCATATTGTTATATACAGAGACTAGCTGCTGAAGATTGATTCCTGTGCCTATTTATTCATGAAATCCTGCTATCTAAAAGTTTTGTGCCATATTTGGACAAGGCCTTTGTCATATTCTGATCCTAAACACCTAAAATATTTGCTGATGGGGACTTTAAATATAGCTGGCAGGTCCATGATTAGGAGTTCATCCACCATTTTGGTACTAGCAAAGTAATCCGAGCTTGGAAGCTACCCTTTTTATTGACACACAAATCAACAAATTATTTGTTTTGCATGAATTTGTAATGAAACACAGAAAGAAAACAAATCAATAGAAATGTTCAAAATGTGATTAATTTATCATTTTACAATAACTATATCATACCAAAAATGATTGTGATTTTAGTCGCGGTGACTAATAGCTTTATCTCTGACTTGAGGAACCTGTTTAATCACTAGTGTATATCACATGGGATAATCAACGAGAAGAAAACTGAAGAAATTTGTCACACTTATCGCTGATGAAGCATACAGAAATTTACTTTAATTTTTGTTTTTCCTCTTTTATTCATATATATCGTGATATGTCTTCTTCAAGCACTACTACATTGATGTACTTTCTTTCAAACTTGCGATGCAATATGTGTCTGGATTTTTGGTTTTAAACATATTTTATTGCATATATTTAGAAAGCAAAAGGATTAGGCACAAGTTTAGAATAGCCTTTCCCATAACAAATACAAAACACATAATACCAGATATTACAGAAGTAGTATGGCAACTGATGCAGTATATCATAGCAGGAATACTGTGACAGCAATATGTATCAATGAATCGTTACAACTCTAATTAGTACTCCACAAAAGATAGTGAATTCACAGTACTTTATTGTCAGAGTTTTCTTGGACCTTTCCCATTTATACCAGTAACTGTCTAAATATCTAACACAGAGTGAGAAAGGTCAGAGTTTCCTCTGACCTTTCCCAGTTATAACTGTGTAAATATCCAACATGGGCTGAGAAAGGTCAGAGAAAACTCGGTTTTACAAGCAATTTGAAAAATAAGCTTTCTATCATGGACAGCACTTCATTAAAAACAATAAAACCATTTGGCAGCATTCAGGATAAAATGGAGATGATATCAGAGAAAATTACATAATAATTGTTAAAATTTAGAATAGAATACCTGGTTCATTTTTTTTGGGTTCCATGCAATTATGGATGTGAACATTCAAGTGATGTGTTCTGTTTATAAAATTGGTTCTTGAGCATGTTCATTGTGTGTTAACATTCTGCATATACAAGATTAGGACAAATACCCATTCTTGAGCATGTTCATTGTGTGTTAACATTCTTTGTATAAAGGATTAGGACAAATACCCATTCCTGAGCATGTTCGTTGTGTGTTAACATTCTGCATATACAACATTAGGACAAACACCCATTGTTGACCATGTTCGTTGTTGGTTAACATTCTGCGTATACAACATTAGGACAAAAACCCATTCTTGATCATTCTTGACACCCATTGTTGATTATGTTGATTGTGGGTTAACATTCTGGATATACAAGATTAGAACAAATACCCATTTTTGATCATGTTCATATGATTCCTGAATAGTTCCCATGTAATTTAAATGGTTTGACTACATAATATTGTTGACTATGGTAAAGTTTCCCGAGCTGTCTAATTAATAACTGGTATTTAAACACATAAATATGCATAGTTTCTTAATCTAATGAGGTATTTTTTTCAAACTTGTTCCATAGCTCTATATAAATCTATGCTGCATAGAAGATATGTAATCACAGCAACTATATATTGTAAAGACAAAAAAAAAGAAGAAATAAATTCAAGCATGGCTCAATAATGTCTAAAATTTGTGAATGGAAGTGCAAAGGCGTAATGGTGGTTTTGATTTAATCTGTAAACACCATCTGTGCATGTTATCTCAGTGTGGGAATACTGCTCTATATTTTTCTTCAGAAGTTACGATTTATTAAGCAAAGCCATCTAATTGCTTTGGCAGATTGCGGATGAATTGCCTATTCAGTACAATATATGTATTCTGTAAAACAGCACACACTCATTTGATTTACATCACCCTGAAATAAGTGTATGCCAATCTTTCTATAGGAAATACATGCTCATAAACACTTAGGAATTATTTGGCATCAATGAATTACACTAGAAATACCTTAAGATAACAGAAATTGTCATTTTGTTTCAATTGATATCTCTTTCTCTGCCAACTATAAGAATGCATTGTAGGCTTTTCTTGATAAATTTTGTCTGCAATATGTAATTCAATATATTCCCTCTTTGAAAACTGTTCATCTTCAAAACAATTACAATAAAGATTGTTTATTATGTTCTTGGATACAACAGTTCCTATGTTATAATGTCCGAGGTTAAATTTCCTGGCCAAATTAATAATAACTAATATGTATTGAAGTGCCCATCGGGCTTGTAAAAAAAACAACTAATTTGCCTGAGAAAACTTCGATCATGCTGATGAAATGTGACATTTTATTTTCAAGTTGTTGAATTACTAATAAATTATTAATATGTATCCCCATGTATGCCCCTTACCCTTATGAAGATGTCTACTTACCATACTTCTATCAAAAGCTGTAAACTTTGTGTAGAAAGCAAAGCATGCAACCTATGAATGGGGAACAGATTGCCTGGGTTACCTATAATTAGTAATCACGTGACTTTAACTTACATGTGATGGTAGGACAAAATTACCGGTTTTAAGGCCGTCTATGGCACATACCATTTTTAAAAAAATATTAAAAAACCCCCGTTTTTTAACGCGTTCTATCCATGCATTACAGAAAACAGCCAGAACCAGTCTACTGGGTACTGGAACTGTTCCAGCAGTAGTTGCAACCGGTGCAATGATGCATGGCTGAGTCATGGGATTAAGGCTAACATGTGTACACAACAAAGTTAATTGATTACCTTATTGTTGCGGGATGTTTTTTGAGATGTTATAAGTAATAAAGGGATCAAATGTGGTTTATGATGGCATTTGAGTCTTTGATTAAAAATCAGCTGTCCTTTGGCAGAGGTGAGACAAAAAGGAAAGACCGATCAAAAAATTATTTCGGCAGAAACACCAGAGTAAGTATTTTCAGAATAATAGAAAACAGATGACTATTGACAATTTCTTTCCATCCTAAGAAATAAAGGACTAATTTACTAGTCACAAAAAGGGATTGTTATGATTCACCAGCTGATACATGTACATGTAGGTTAATACTTTCATCAGATGGTAAAACTTACTGATTTATCATTTTTTTCTTCATGATTTTTCTTGTATTTACACAAGTGTATGTTGTTTCTTGAAAGTTTTATTACCATTACATATGAATTCTGACAGTAATCATACCAGTATAAATTGTTTACTACATGTATGTCCAATGTCATCGACAGTTTTTGTGGCAGCCACATTGGATTCACCATTTTCAATTAAGACCAACCAGGTATCATAAGAAGTCTATTGGTGAAAACCCCATGTTGATATAGCCATCCATTTTGGAGGAGTAGAGATAACAATATTTTCAAGATATGACTTTTCATTCATGAGGAGTAGCAATAACAAGATTTTCAAGATGGCTGCTGTGGTGGCCATATTGGACATTAAATTGGCACCATATTCATTTAAGACCAACTGGACATCATAAGAAGTCTTCTGATGAAAATCCCACATCAATATGACTTTGTGTTCAAGTAAAGTTGTCATAACAAGACTTTTAAGATGGTTACCATGACAGCCATTGGATGTCAGATTGGCATCATTTTTATTTAGGACCATGTTGATATGACCATCCATGTAGAGAAGAAGCAATAACAAGATTTTGATCATGGCCACTGTGGTAGCCATATTGGACATCAGATCGGTACCATTTACATTTAGGACCAACTAGATGTTTTACAAAGTCTTTTAGTGACAACCCTATGTTGATATGACCATCCATTCAGAAGGAGTAGAAAGAACAAGATTTTCAAGATGGTTGCCTATGTGGCCATATTGATCATCGGATCTGCCTCATTTTTATTTAGGACCAAGTAGACATCATAAGAAGTCATTTAGTGAAAACCCCATGTTGATATGACCATCCATTCAGGGGAGAAGTAGCAAGAACAAGATTTTCAAGATGGCTGCCATGGCGACCATATTTGACGTCAGATCAGCACCATTTTCATTCAGGACCAAGAAGACATCATAATAAGTCTTTTAGTGAAAACTCCATGTTGATATGACCATCCATTCAGGGGAGAAGTAGCAAGAACAAGATTTTCAAGATGGCTGCCATGGCGACCATATTTGACGTCAGATCAGCACCATTTTCATTCAGGACCAAGAAGACATCATAATAAGTCTTTTAGTGAAAACTCCATGTTGATATGACCATCCATTCAGGAGGAGTAGCAATAACAAGATTTTAAAGATGGCCACTGTGGTGGCCATATTGGATGTCCAAGCAGCACCATTTTCATTTAGGACCAACTAGACCATGGGATGAATGTGTGCAAAGTTTCAAGGCAATCCTCCAAGTAGTTTAGAAGGAGTAGTGATAACAAACTTGTGCTAACAGATCTATGACCAGTAGAGCTAAATATAATCTCTGTTGATGAAACTGGCCACTCTTTTGTAATCCTTCCTGCCAAACAACATAATAGAGTTCCAATGTAATGTTCATTTCACTTCCCACCCTTGAGGCAGTCTCTCTATACTGTTCATTTCATTGATGTTTTTAAGAAAATAGTGTCAATCATGATCTGCACATAAATTCTGTGATGGCAGATCTGAGTCAATGTTCTTTACAGCTGGATACATGTTAGACATATGTAAATAAAATAATGAGGGTGAAGATGGAATGGGTGGGTTGCTGCACGAAAACAGTTGATGCACTAAGAAGTTCCTGATATCACAATTTTTAACTGCATTACAAAACAAGCTGTTGCACTAAGAATTGCCAGATCTAAAAATAATCTCAACTGCATCACAAAAAAAGCTATTTCAAATGAATGATAATCTGATCTCCTGCTGAAAAATGTTTCGATATACAGATCTGCAGACTAAGGAATTTAGCAACCTTTGATCATTGTTTGTTACAACAGAATTCATTAAAAACAAGAACAAATTACAAATATTATACAATTATTTTGGAATTGATCAGTTCTTGCTATATCAGTAATACACGTAAATTTGAATTTTTCTGAATCAGAAAATCTGATGTATTTGAAATCACTATAAAAGAGCTCTACCGGTCCTTTTTTTCTATTCCTGGAATAGTTGTATGAAAACCCTCTCCCCCTCTCTCTCTCTCAACACAATAAAATACTGGAAGCTAACAAAAATATGAGTACCGTCCATACTTGCTTATAAGTCAAGTCCAACTGCAAACAACATAGACATTGATCACATAATGCACCAGCAGATCAGGGTCTATGTTGTTTGTTCTACTGATTACTCCTAACAAACTGCAAAGACCTAGATCTGCTGATGCATTATGCTATGGCAGATCTTGGTCTGTGCAGTTGGACTCAACTTATAAGCAAGTATATACAGTATTAGTTTGCAATTATTAACTCCCCATATAACATACTTACCGTTACAAATTCTTAATAATTAAGCTGAGACTTATTTACATCCATTTTGTACATTGAGATACTATACACCATGTAATATACAAATATTTCTGCACATGCTTTGAGCATTATAAAAAATGCAGATGCATTTCAAGAAACAAAATTTTACAAATCTGAATGCCTTGAGTCTAAAATGATTGCCATTATTGTAAATAAAGTACGTAGTCCTGAATTACAACTGTTTTAGGAAAAGAGTCCATAAGTCCATAATTTGAAATTACTGTTTTTGCATGAAAATGAGAAGGACCATCAAAATATAGATATGTAGTAACATTATTATTGTATAACTATGATATCACCCAGATACTGCAAAAAAAAAATAAGAAAAAAGCCATCTGAAGAATGGCCAATCACATCCCAACTAACTGTAACAATTACAAATGTCAAATTTAAATAATTTTGTAATTTCACATTTAGTGACTATGCCCTTTAATCTACTGATCGTTGACTCAATAGGGATTTGTCCTTCCTCAATTGTAATACAACTGTGAAGTTGATAAAAGTTGGGTACAGAAAACTTGAGGCAAGTGGACTTATCATTTGGAATCCAAAATGGTAATTTTAGCTCTATGGAACCTGACCTTTGACATCTGTGCCTGAGAATCAATAGAAAGGTACCCCTGCCCATGCGTAGACTATCTGTGAAGTTTGATAAAAATTGGATCCAGGAAACTTGACTTATCAAGCAGAAACATAAAAACATTGCATTCCCAGCTCCAGTGACTTTACCTTTCATTGCCTACCTCAGTTTTAATAGGGAGCTAAACCAACTCAAGTTGTAGTCAACCAATGAAGTCCAAAAAATAGGCTGAGGAAATATAACTTTATCATGCAGAAAGGAAAATCAAATTTTCAGCCCCAGTGATATGGATTTGGACCTAGCAGTCCCCAAATCAACAGGCTTCTGTCTCTATCCATGGGCAGGGCACATATCTGGTTTGAGATAAAAAAGACCACAGCAAACTGAAGTTATGATGTGGAAACCACCTTGCCTACAGAGCTATGGACATCATTGTCATTTTATCCCCAACACCTTTGGTCAAGTGGAGGGGGAAATAAAAAGCACAAATTGAGCATATGTATTCCTTCTGTAGTGTAACAAGAAGTTCATTTCATGTACCATCTACACTTGCTTATAAGTCGAATCCAACTGCAAACTGCACAGACCCAGATCTGCCAGTGCATTATGCACCAGAAGATCTGGGTCTATGCAGTTTGTTTACTAATCAGTAGAACAAACAACAGAGACCCTGATCTACCAGCGCATTATGGGACAGCATATCTGGGTCTATGCTGTCTGCAGTTGGACCCGACCTATATGCAAGTATAGATGGTATTATTTACAGCAAATTCATTTGGTTTATAGAGCAGTACTAATATCATTGATTTATGGGTCAAAATTAAATCAAATACACTAAAAATGCAAATACTATAAGTGCAGCTATTTTAGCAAAGGTCTGATTGCACACGTACATTCATTTACGATGCCTACAGCAGTAAAATATTATAGCAATATGTATCTAGCACAGACGTAGCAGTGAGCAAACAGACCCAAAGCTACTCTCGCATGATGAACACGCAGGTTAGTGTAAGACAAACAGAGAGACGCTAATCTGTCAGTGTAGTAATTAATGACAGACTGGTATCTACACTGTTTTCAAATGGGTCTGGGTTAAACACAAGCAGATATGGTATTCTATATGTGCCAAAGTTTAAGTGTGCTAAAATAAAATTGGGGTATGAATCAAAGAATTCAAAGACTAAATCTTCAATTAAACTATTACATGTATATAAAAAAAATATAACAGGAAAACAATTTTGTTTTCTTAAGCAAAGCATAACTACATGAAGAAACAGACTGGCACTATCACACACTACAACAGCTTGCGTTCTTGAACTTTACCCTCATTCAAATAAATAAAGCTATTATTAAGCACTGAAGAAAAAAAACACAACTTTCATACATCCCCAATGTATGATATTAGGTAAGCTGAGACAATGCAGAATACAGTACCAATGAAGGCCTGCTGGCATTCATACAATTTTCAAATCTGCTGATAATAATATTCACTAATTTCTACTTTGTTTTAAGCAAGGCATGTAATGGATTTCTACTAATAAAACCTACCATATATACTCGCGTACAATCCGATACCAACTGCAAACTGCATAGACCCAGATCTGCCATCGCATAATGCACCAGCAGATCTGGGTCTAGGCAGTTTGTAAGGACTAATCAGTAGAACAAACAACATAGACCCTGATCTGCTGGCGCATTATGCGATGGCAGATCAGGGTCTATGTTGTTTGCATTTGGACTCAGATTATACATGAGTATATACAGCAACCTGAATAGAATATAAAAATTTTTACTAGAAATATTCAAGCCATATTTTAAAAAAACAACAACACAAAATGAGCATGATTTATGAGACATCTATGAGGTAAATGTGTATAGGTTCATGAAAATGGCAGCCATGACTTATGACCTTTCACATTTGACCCTAATTTCATCATATTTGGTTATATCTCTGTATTGTCTGCATTTGCAGCTATATGATTGACATGCACAACCTTGCTTTGTCCTTTACCAGACAATACTGTGATAGTTCCAGCTGGTGAAGGAGGTGGGGATGAATTTTTCCTTCGTTTATGAATAAATATGACCGCAACCAAAGAACAAAGCAGCAGGAGAACTCCAATTCCAACTAAGATGGCTACCAGTGACATTTGCCCATCTTCTTTGTCTCCAACTTCATCAACATTGTATGTACCATCCTGGTGACTATTCAGAGTGAACACAATTCTAACCATATTTGTGCCTTTTCCTTTCTTGCCGATTCCTTCGACTTCATCCACAGCTCGCTGAATTAGATGATGAATCTGGTCAACGCTTCTTTTACCAATTCCTCTATCTGAATTCTCTTTTGATCGCAATGTATAGATGGCATGAAGGAACCACTGACGACCACCATCAACCTAAAAACAATGACAGTAAACATTCACAATTAACTGCTACACCAAATCATGCCAAGAATATCCAATAAAATTAGAATATTTCATACATTTCATCCTGAAATAATTAGGTCTTCATTGAACAAGTAGAGAAATTACCTATACTATCTCTTTACAAGGTAGAGATTAATTACTGTAATATGCCAGTCCTGATTAATTACTGTAATGTACAGTCCTGATTAATTACTGTAATATGCCAGTCCTGATTAATTACTGTAATATGCCAGTCCTGATTAATTACTGTAATATGCCAGTCCTGATTAATTACTGTAATATGCCAGTTCTGATTAATTACTGTAATATGCCAGTCCTGATTAATTACTGTAATATGCCAGTCCTGATTAATTACTGTAATATGCCAGCCCTGATTAATTACTGTAATACACAAGTCCTGATTAATTACTGTAATATGCCAGTCCTGATTCCATGCACTGAAACATACAACCTATGGGAAATGGAAACCTAGTTACTTAGGTTTCTAAGCATTGATGTATGTAATGTTTTATGACTTGGTAAAGTTTCTTTTTTAGTAAGTTATGTTTTTATGAGAATACTTACCCAATCACATTAACATTAGAGAAATAAACTCCACTACCTCTTGAATCCAGCCTTCTCAGAAAGATGGAAAAATTTCATCTTTCTTTTCTATATAACAAACACATAAAGGGAAGAAACTCATTCAAACTACCTCCCTTTTTTCACTACTCAGTGGCTACCACTATACTGGATGTTTGCCAGTTTAAGCTTAAGCAAAACATCGATGAGGATAATTGCATCGTGGGGAGCTGTAGGAGGGCTTAATAGTAATGTAATCTAGTAAGTATTCTATGGGAAACATAATTTACAAAAAATTTGCTTTCTTCTTTAAATGCACTCCCAGATCACAATAACATCAGAAGAATAGGTAACAGGAAGAAATGCATGAGCATCCAACCTCTACCACAGGTATCCTTTGAGAGAAATATGACTGGAATCCCTATATGAAGGATAAATCGCTCCCCAAATATGAAGGCAGCACAACCGATGGTTATGTAACAATATACAAGTAATGAGAAACAAATGACATTTTTTTTTTACCAAGATACAATTTGGACTAATCCAGCAAAAGCTCAAAAACCATGCCTGTGAGGCAGTTGTTCTGATGTTGACTGGGTCTGGTGGTTGTGTGGGTCACAGCCTATGGACCCACCAGAGTTAATTCTCGTCTCTGTGATGCTAAATTTTTGAGATAGAAACTTCAGATGGTTGACTGTGTATGCCAGTCAATCGCTTTAATATTGTCTCAGATTGAAATGTTGCATTTAAACTTAAGGCTCACAGAGATTGCTAAAAATCTCACAATTTAAAATTTTCATAAGGGGTATCTGAGTACAGTGAGTGTATCACTCACTTCAGCCAAGACCATAAGGCTTGAAGGGTTATATCCTCTTTTACAGCCTTTACCGGAAGAAAGAGGTGTTTCCTGGTTCCACGACTTTTCTCCATGTGCTTCTAGCGCATGAAAGCATGGAACAGGTCATGCTGTCTCTGTCGACGTATCGACTTAGGAGAGAGTGAGTGGATTGCATCATTAGGACCCAGAACCACTCGATCTGAAATCTGAACTGGAGAAAATTTGTGTCCATTGAAAGGGCATTTTCACTTTTGCCACCAGAAAAAGCCTTGAATAAAACCCTGGAGAGTTTGGACTGCAATTCTTTTAACCACCCACTTGCAGAGTAAACCACTGATCTCCTTCAATAAAATTTCTGCCCGCCTAGGTTTGGCTGGAACCTCCATCATGGAAGGGGAACATGAAAGGGGAGGGGGCTGGATAAATTCAATCTGAAGCCCCTCTGAAAGAATTTGGATCACACATTCATATTGCAGATCCAATATTGCTGAAAATGTATAAGCCTGGCACATTACAGGTAGATTTTCTGTGCACAAGTGAGTTGATAAGTCACTTGTGATTGTTGGGAGGCTTGGGGAATGAGAAATTGGTTTCCGGTCCCCTTTATTATATTGCCTCAAAGACTGAGGAGTCCATTGCCATGTGAAGTTGGTTGGTGTCAAGACTGCTGCTGTTAAGCAGGATTCAGCCTTCTCTCCTTCTGTCTATAAATCATCTCTAGATTGTGGCAGAGACTGACGTGGGCAAAAAGCTGGGTGAGGGGTAAAGAGAGCTGGAGCGGCAACTCTTGCACTGCTTGCTTCCTGCACATCCTTCAACACTGCTGCCAAACAGTGGTGATAAACCAAAGGGCAACGAGTGCGGGGCCAAAGAGTGATGCAGCTTCAGTAATGACCAGAAGAAATAGGCATCTCATTGCACTAAATCAAGGTTGCAAGAAACCATAAGGGCATTTGCCAAAGAATGATGCACTGCTCTATTGATCACCATGGCAATGTGGGCCATAGATTCCCACACATGCACACTGGTGTATTTTTGGGCAAAATGAAAAATTGGTAGTGATGCCAGGTCATGCATCAATGATGTGGCTGCCATATTCTGCACCAGCTTGGAAGTAACATCACAAAACATGGTGATTGACCTTATAGAACTGCTGGGTTGACATGTTTACCACTGCAATGTTCTTATATATACTTGGAATGGCCACATTGTATGTGTCCGAGTGTGTGCAATACAAGCATGAAACAAATGGTAATAGGCTTTCTGAGAAGAAGTCCAAAAAATTGTCTGGGTCCTGACTTTTGTCTGAAAGATAATGGGAGATTTTGTTTATTTTTGCTGACTGAAAGGAGAGGTGTTCATCCTCACCCTCAATGTTACACAGGCCATGACCTTATAGACCTGACTCTTAGATGGTGGCAGTGGGCACTCAGACGGTGACAATATCCAGTAAATTTCCTCTAACAGTAGTGCTACTGTCCTTGGCAGTGGGCTCTCAGATGGTGACAATATCCAGTAAATTTCCTCTAACAGTAGTGCTACTGTCCTTGGCAGTGGGCACTCAGATGGTGACAATATCCAGTAAATTTCCTCTAACAGTAGTGCTACTGTCCTTGGCCATAACACAGTAATTTTCCATTGGGTCCATCATTTGGACAGGCAATTCGGTATCCAACAAGGTACATGTCACTGGGATGGCTTGCTGGCTGGCTGGCTCGAATGTCAGCTTGATGGTCAAATAGCTGGCTAGCTGTATGGTGAAACTGATGAACTTGTTGTACTGGTCTCCATATGGTTCTGTATATAACAGGATGGTTGGTTGATATGTGACACAGCCTATCTATACAACCAACTGCTGGTCTGTCTTTAGTTGATTGGCCAGATGGACAGCTGGACTGGCTGGTTGGTAACCTTAACCGGGGCAGGTGGTGATGATGACTGAAAGAACTCACTGAGGTTAGTATCATCCTCCATGCGTAGAGCTTACAGTCACTTTGGCCATGCTTGGGCTCGTGGAGGGACTAGTTCGCATTCAGCTGGCAACAATTGGGAGAAAAATCTCCAGTTGATTCCAAGCTTGTATTGGAAAGACATGATGAACAGAGGGATATAAACTCCCCCAAAGCTAACAACTGTGAAGTCATCTCCTGAACAATCTCCTCATCTGTGACTTTAGAAATGCTTGGGACAGGTATTGCATGAACACATCTGATGCCACCCAAATCTTCATCTCTAGCTGGCCAGACATGACTGTCGTGGATGGAATTGGCTTGAAGAATCATGGGAGCATAAGGTGCGATTGTAGTATCACCACTGCACTAGCCACAGATGAAGGTTTTGGATTGAGACTCAGGATGTCAATATGTGATGACTTTGAATTTGCCCGTCACTCTCTCCCTTTCAAACTTTTCTGCAGCACGGTGGACCATCTTCCGTCTGACCATGAACTGCAAACACTGCAAGGTAATGCTGATGAGCATTTTGTGCAAATGATGCATGTGATGCATGTGTCACAATGATGCATGTGTCACAATTGTTGTCGGTATATCGGAAATGTCAATAAATAACAAAAAATACAGATGCCGCAGAAATGTCAATGAAATCAATAGCAGAATAATACAAAAAAGAAATTCAACCAGTGGTTGTAATTACAAAGTACAAAACACAAGTTTCAACAAAACCATGTATGACTCACTTCGTCAGAAAAGTGTGAAAAATATGTATTAATATCACCTAAAATAACAAAATAAGGTTACCAATGGCTTGCATAAACCTTAATTCACAATACTTTACCCCACTTTTAGATCGATGGATAGAATTAAAGATGATCTTGATAGGTATCAAGGAGATGTGGTGAGATGTTACTTGTACTGCAGTGAAAGCTTAATTGGTAAACATCTGGTACATGGTGGAAAGGGAGGTACTTTGAAAGTGTTCTTCCTTTTGTCTATATGATATATAGACAAGAGAGACAAAATATTTCATATTTCTGGAAGGGCTGGATTAGAGAGTTAGCAGAGTTTATTTCCCTAATGTTAGTGTAATTGGCGAATGAATTCAATGGCAGACCTTGAGAATGAAACAAGAGTTCCTTTGAAGTGACTGATTCTCTACTGGGCGAAAAGAATTTCCAGGAATTCAAGATAAGACTATTTCTTCCTTTTAACTGCTGAGTGCTAAAACCACATCTGATATTCTTCAGCGACAAGATTTTTAAATTAGCTGCTGTAGTGCACATATTGTGGTGGCGATACTGGATGTCTGATCAGCACCATTTTTTCATTTAGGAGCAACTAGACCATGGAATGAATGTGTGTGTAAAGTTTCATGCTAATCCTCTAAGTAGTTAGGAGGAGTAGCGATAATACACTTGTGTTAACGGATGGATGATGGACAATGGATGAAAGACCATCCCATAAGTTCTTCCATTCTATAACCAGTAGAGCTAAAAGTAATGGAAATATTTATTTGTCTTTTTTTACAAATTCAATAACTAATAAAAAGCATGCAACAAAAAGAATGGGTGTTGGTTTAGTGTGATTTTGTAGGTTCAGACACCTTAAGTAACTAACAGAAAAATTACAGATCTTGGAATAGGTATGTGTTCACTTTACCCCCTTGCACATGATGACTTTGGGAGCTGAACAATGGACAGCTGTAAAGCAAACACCACCCAGGTCCATGCAAAATCTATTTTTCTTCTTAAAATTGTATTTATTACAAATTGGATGAACATAAAATTATAACAACTTATTACATGTCCTCCTAACTGGGGAGTGAGCTCCTAACTGGGGTGGGGTGAGCTCTTAACTGGAAAATTTCAAAGGGGTAAGAAATAAAAATAAAAAAAAAAGATAGCACTTGAAGCACTAGTAGTGGCACAAAATGACAATAGATAGCATTTGCCTTGACAGTTTAGACATCTTAACATCTTTGTCGGTACTATGCTACAATCTTTTCTGTGGATGTTTACATTATGAAACTATCAATCACTAAAGAAATCATCAATATACTGACCTGTTCCAATATATGGTTTACATGAAAAGAGCTGCATTGAGGAATTTTTTGTTCCAGATCTTGCTCTAATTTAACTTTAGTCACCCATTATCCACCAGTGTTTTCTATTATAATTTCATCATTTTCATGTAAAATACTTTTTGTCCAAACTAATAATTTACTGATTAAAATCTAAATTATGAACTTTTGCAGGTTTCTAATGTCATTAAATCAACCTCAAAAATACATTACACTGTCAGCTGTCAGTGACTTCAAACTGAAACTCTGCAGACAAGTGAAAAAACCATGATTACTTCAGTTGCCAAATTTATTGTTTAGTTAAAATGAATCAGCAATGAATCAGCAACTGACATGGAGGTTGGTATGTACAAGTTCATAATTACATGTATTTACTCAATTGACATCCACCAAAAGAAAAATTCCAGCTGGATTTTTTAAATTTTTACCTAAAGAATAGAGACAGTCATGGCAGCAAAAAAGAACACCCTGAGCTCACTCATGAGGCCAGATTTAAGGGATATAGGACTAAAAATTGCAGGAAATGTGCAATCCTATGCTCGATTTACAACACTGCTTGAGTAGAGGAAGCCAGAGTATCCAAGAAAAAGACATTCAAGTGTGCCTTAAATCACTTGCATGGCTGACATCGGCCTAATGGAAGAGCAGTTGGCCAAGCAATCTGGGTAAGCTGACTGCTTTTTATCAAATTGGTCAAATTCTGATGAACAGTTTTTAAAGAAAGTTATTTAATGGTTGTTTTTTTTTATCTTAGTAATGGATAGTAATATCCTAGTATATTAGATAGTGGATCAGCATCATTTGTACAAACTTTGAAAGACTTTATGCCAGGATGCCTTCTGTCAAATTTGGCTGAATTCAGTTGAGTACTTTTTTTAGACGTTTAAAAAAAAACATTTCTATTTTTAGTAAAGGCGGTCATATTTGATAGCAGATTAATATAATTTCTACAAACTTAACAGGCTGTAATGCTAGAATGTTTGCTGGCAAATTTGGAACAAATAGGTCTAAACACTACTAACTATGGATGGGTGACCAATAACCCTGGAACCCTGGATTAAGCTTGGGACAGCAGAGGTGCACAGCAAGCACATTACTGCTATACTATCAAGGACAAAATATCTGTGTGTGATACAGTACCTGAAAAAGTGACTGTGAGTTGAAGGAAAAGCCATCTGCTCCTGATTGAAGGGTCAAGGTTTTTGCTTTGGGATCATCAATTGCTAGTTGGGCCTCAAACGGGATATTGTTAAAATTCAAATCACAGGTGTGAGGAGCTCCTTTGTCCTGAAAGAAAAATACAGAACAAATTAACTAATATTGTTGGATTTGCTGAAAATATTATGACTAGACATATGCCAAGCTGATTGTGGATGAATTCATTGCAACATACTTATGTTTGTTTCTGACCAAGAGTAAGGAATAAAGTAAACCCCTTACACATAGATCATGAATAAATGGATGTCCGACAACCGGTTATGTGACGATGTTATGTGACAATCCTGTTAACATCACTGTTTTAAACAATGAAAGCTGGAATAAAATCTAACAGAATAAACATACTTAATCAAAGTTTTGAAGGTGATGATGTTACAAAAAAAATAACAGCAAAAATATTACATTCAAGCTACTGTATATACTGTAATTGAGTAAAACTGCAAACAACATAGACCCAGATCCGATGTTGCATAATGTACCGGCAGATCAGGGTCTTAGTTGTTTGTTCTATTGATTGCTCCTAGCAAAACTGCATAGATCCAGATCTGCCGACGCATTATGTGACAGCAGATCTGGGTCTGTGCAGTTTGCGGTTGGACTTGATTTGTAAGTTAGTACAGGTGATATAATGACATTTTGTGACAAACTCACAAGATGCACTGCTACTATGAACAGAGTCCAAAGATGACTGCTTTATATCTTGTAACTATCATTCTCCAATTCTGATGAGTCCAAAGATGAACTTCTTGAAAAGATGAACTTTCGACTCAAAAGTGACTCGAGGATCTGACCATGTGCCACTGTAAAGTCCAAAACTTTACACAATCATCAAGATGGTTGAACTGTTGTGCATGTTAATGCAGTGGCATATAAAGATAAAGTGATACGAAGAGGTACACATATTAAACAGAAATGCCAACCCTAGAGAATATAAAATCTGAGCATGGCTGAGTGGCAGAGGTGCAAAGGCACGCCAAGAGGAGGGGCTGGGGCATCAGAAAATGGAGCAATCTGATGCATTTGTTTATATTTTGGGGATATAAAAAGTCCTTAATTGGAAATGCATGTTTTAGACATTTTATGTTTACTTACCCTCATACCTATTCCCATTTGTTTACCAACTGAACTTTGAAAAATAAAAAATAAAAATTCATCTCTCAAAATGCATGAAAATGTCTGCCATTTATATAATATTAAAACACATCCAAGAAGAATAAAATAAATCTATTGTCCACTAGAATGCCAATAAAATGCACACTTAGAGAAGTCCTATCAACTCCTTTGTCCTTCAAATGTTATGCTTTTCTTCTAAGTAAATTATAGTTATGCATTTAGTGCTTAATAATTGGTGAAAGTAAAACACTGATTACATGTCCAAGTGCTGGCTCACAAAAATTAACCACAATAGGGTACAGCTTCATATCACTCAAATCTGTACTGCTATCTGTTGCAATGCTACAAGGAGCAACACGAAGATGCTCTGCCACATGAGACACATCCTCCTTTGCCAATACTTTAATAATTGCACATTTTTTTTTCTTTCTAGCACAGTTGTATTTCTTGGCAATAGCCGACTCTGGAAACATCATGCGAAACATAAGCCCGGCTTTGTCAGCAACGGCAAGTGGTCAATTATTTTTGACAAGTTTGTAAAAACTGTTTCTGCATTTATAACTGACAGATCATTTCCAGCTAAGAAAAAACTTTCAAGCTTTGAACCTGAGCCACGACTCTCTTAAAAAAGTGTATAGTGCTTTGATGTTTTAGTGTGTCTCTCTAAATCTGTTCATCCACTGCAAGGTACCTTAATGTCAGTCCTACACCATGTGCAAAATGCAAACTCATCACCATGTCTAGATTTTGTCATACCAGGAAAATCTTTGGCCTACTTCTCACAAAATGTTTGTTCAAGCTTTATCTTTTTTTCGTTTTAGTTGCAGATCTAACTCAGGAGATGGCATTTTGAGAAAAATTCAAGAATTCATGTTCGGCAGACGACTACCTGACTTAAACAGCGGAAGAGAATGACTGAACAAAAACAATATGGGATAAAAAGGAAGATATAATTTTGACCATTGAAAATGCAGGAATTAATTAATATTTGACCAACAGAATCGAGGGCTTTCCATTTGCTTCATGGCTCTGATGTTTTCCTAAGGGGTCGCTCTACAGATAATACGTGCTTCTGAGAGAGTGACAGGTGTAAGATGAAGTTGTTTGCATTTGCAACATGCACAATGGAGAGAATGTTGGCATACCTCTATGCTACTTTCATGTACTGTGACTGAAATTTCTTTACATATTGTACTTGTGGAAATTAGACATGATCACACAGCAGACAGAAATGGCCGCTCCAAAGTACTCGAAAAATCAGCCTGAATTAGTCAAAAGTACACTATTTTCAGCAGTTATTAAAATAGGGAAACGAATTTTGCCAGAGTAGGCAATACCTGCCTCTGAAAGTGCAATGAATGAATTACAAAATATATAAAAAGTAAAAAAAAGTTATCGGCTCTTTTTTCTTTTATTTACCTTTGAATTCCAGGAAGTGAAAATGAACAAACGGAGCTAGCAGTTTTTTGAAAGGTGCAAATCTTAAGTAAGACCAAGCTGTATACTCTATAACCCAAATTGCACCCATCAATCATACACCAAAATAAAGGGAATTCAAAGTTCTTTTAACAATACCTAAGATATACAAGGTCTTTTTTAAATACAGTAGCCAGGACAATCAGTGAGGAAAACCGGGGTAATTCTTTTTCTTTAAAAATCTAACCCTATGCAAAGTACGAAACTGGAGAGTGACACCTAAATGACAAATGCATTACAAAGAAAAGACATCTGCTTGATGATACAAAAAAAAGCCAAATGATTCCACACATTTTTGAAAGGCAGAAATATCAAGTTTTTTGTGTTTCAATCAGAGCTCAGATTTTTCTCTGAAGGATGGCCTAATTCTTGGAGCTGCTCTGACCAAATCGGGGGAGTTGGCATCCCTGATTAACTCATTAACCCCTAGCGCCACGTTTACGCATCATGAGATTATACCCGAATTCCGAACTCTGTAATGTCAACATCATTTAAGATACACTAAAGTGGATGGTATTGCAGGAAAGTAGACAGATGTAGCTCTACAATGATACCAAATAATGTAAACTTTCTACTCACATTAAAAAATAAATAAATTTTGAGACCAGATTTTTTTAGGTCGAAAATTGCCAGTTTCAGAACCAGAGTTTATGTCTGGATTTTAGACTTTTTGGCCTTAGATCTAAAGCAGACCAGTTCAAACTGCACACAGACAGATGAACCTTTGCAAAAAGAAGGATAAGTTTGAGATGTGGAGTAAAAAGGAGCCAGGACACAGAAATCAGGGGTCCATTATGAAAAAAAAGAAAAAAAAAAGAACTTTTACCCTTCAGCACATGTGCGAGTGTAATAGCCAATCAAAAACAATGTTTTTGATACCCCTAAGCATCTGGATAAATGAAAAAATCTCTTAAGCAGATGTGTTTGGCTGCATTCAGAAGTAACCCCCAAAACACCTTTCCTACCCCCATTTCAGGCGAAAATGAAAAGAATCTCCCACGGTTAATGAGTTAAAGGACATGCAGAAACATAAACAGAAGGTACACATAGTAAAGGACATGTAGACACATAAACAGAAGGTACACAGATTAAAGGACATGTAGAAACATAAACAGAAGGTACACATAGTAAAGGACATGTAGACACATAAACAGAAGGTACATATATGAACCCATTTCAGACGGGATACGATCCCAGTCGTACTTTACCTTTTCATACGGGATATGATTCTGGTTGTATGTTCACTACATTCCGTCTAACACTTCACAGAAGTGTGCATTTAAGCATGTAATACATCATTATTTTATGAGTACTCTTTTGAAAAGAAGGAAATTAAGGTAGAAGGTACACAAATGCAGTATCATGCAGAGCTAGCGCAAGTTTTTAAAAAAATGGTAAATTTTTTTTTTTTAAATTTTGTTTTAACATGCAGACCAAAATGGTAGTCAGTACTGAAGAGGCATGTGGTGGCAGTGATGTGCTTGCTGAATTAGTTGAAAATAAAGACCATTTCATGTTGAAAATTGACATTTTAGACAGTGAGGATCATTATCTTTACTTCATCAAAATTAAAAGAGTTGATGATAACTGCTTATTTGAAAATTTTATTTTAAACACGAGTCTTAACGTGTTCAGATCAATATCGTGGATAGCACTGGAGTGGCAAGTAATGGCAGTGATGTAGATGCCAATTTTGATGAAAATACAGACAATTTTGTGGGGAAAATTGATGTTTTAGGCAGTGCAGAGCGTGATCTTGACTTCAATGAAATGAACAGAGATGTTGATAACTGGTTAGTAGAAAATTGTATTTCAAGACTGAATTTTAACGTGCAGAGATCAAAATGGCAGATAGTACTGAAGCAGCAAGTGATGGCAGTGATGTGGATGCCAATTTTGATGAAAATATAGACAATCTGTGGGGGAAATTGATATTTTAGACAGCGGGGATTGTAATCTTGAGTACATTGAAATGAACTGAACAGATGATAACTAGTTAATTGGAACTTTTGACTCAGATATTGACGATGATGAAGACTTTGATGGTTTTCAACTGAACTGGACATTTTGAGAACTTCACTGCTCATAAAGTTCGCCCGTATACCGAGGCTGAATGTGTGCATAATATTACAAAATTTTACAACATTCCTGGAAATGGACCAAAAATAAACCCAACAAAACTTACATATAGGAGGCAAAATGAATAGTACAGAAAGAAAAATTGCATTGAAAGTAAGTTATAACAAAAATGTAAAGCATGTTTTTTAGTTTAATTAACTTTACTTTCAACTAAATTTTTTACATCTGAAAATTTTCAATTAAAAAATACATGACTTTAAAGAAAATATAAAAGCCAGATTGACCGACATCACTGCATTCTCTCATGCTGATACACCAATGAATTAACAAATTTCCAGTTCCACACAACTGCCTGTCTGATTGGGCTTCAGTATTAAAAGGGTTAAAGGTCATGTAGACACATAAACAGAAGGCACCTCAATATCTACTATACTTCTGTTTTAATGAGGGTGATAACTATTCTTACCAATATCTTAAAGACATATTGAAGATTGGGGGACTGGGCTACACAGCCATATTCTTGGTTATCTGGGTTGTACTTTGGAATGTAGCCATCTTTTCCAGAACATATGAACACCTTCTCAATGTTCAACTTGAACTGATCTCCCAGGCTCTGAACAGGGTCAACATCGATTCTCCCATAGATCTTGTCACCTGAAAACAGTGATAAGCGAAAAGGACATTTATGAACAAACTCATTTTTACGTCTCTTTGTTCAATGATCTTTTTTCATCCTGATGATAAAAGTAATTCTAAACTGAATGTCTGAAATTGTGTAATGGGGGAGGAAATTAGAAAACAATACTGTAAAATCTGAGGCTGCAACATTTACACAAATTTTTAAACATAAACACTGTACACAATACCTGAAACAATGCAGTTTAATTGAAAGCAATCTAATTTTCTTTTATCTACCTATAGGCTCTCAGCTGACAGTCACATGTAGGTCAATTGCAGTGTTCATTTATTACATTGGAAAGAATTTTGAAAGATTATGCAGAAAATCACTGAAAATTTATCAGAAAAATGGTTCGCTGCTGTGCTTGGGGCAGATCCAATGCAGACTGTCATTATTCAAAGGGAATTTGTGTAAATTTTCCCGAACCTTAAACCAACATGCAAAAATGTCTGCGTTGGAAGTGATCCATTCATATTTCATATATAAATACACAAAGCTGTTTTAAAAAAATTACATTATTGGTTGTGCTTGTGAAAATTTTGTATACTTTTATGCTAATTGTATACTTCTGTTCGAACTGTATTTCTTATTTTCGTCAAAATATTGCAGGCAAAAAAGAAAATGTTGTGTGTATACGTGTTGTTTATTTTTGTCTTTTTAATACCTTGGATTGTTTTTGTTTTTTTTAAATTAAATTTGGAATATTAGAATCCTGCATCATACTTCATTAGTGTTGATTTTGTTAAAATTTTGAAAATTGAGCATTTACTTGTAATTGTTGTCAAGTTGGCAAAAAATTTGTTTTCTTTTTCTATTCTTTGATGGTCTGGCAACAACTACATGGTTGATTAACAGAGGTTGTTTTTCTTAGAGAAATTTAATAAAATACTGTGGGTTGTGGGGTTTTTAAACCATTACCACCCTATACATTAAGTTCTGGAATGGCCCTAAAACTATTAAATATCTATACTTGCAAAGTTGGATTTTGACATCATTTATTTCAAAATTTTGAATTGAATTTTTTGTAATAAAATTTTTATTATGGAGTTTTTAAAAACTATTTTAACTTTATGAAGAGGTGAAACTGTAATAAAATATTTCTTTTGTCTTTATTAGGCCTGAGACTATAAATAACAGCAAGCTACGTCCTGCCATTTTTTGCATTTTTGTCATGCTGACTTCAAATAAAACTTATCTCTCACAAATTACTGATTTTATAACACCTGCAAAATGTTATGACATCAATCAAGGTGGATAAAGCGCATCACACTAATTAGCCAACAAAGGTAAAAGTGGATGCAAATATAACCCCATCAACTTGCCTGTAGTTGTTTATTTCGACGTGCCATTATTATTTCTTTCTTTTTCAAGAGATTATGATAAATGATCGTTTTACATGGATCTGAAATAATTTAATTTACTGGTTTTTAAATTATACCCTTATAAAATGCTTTTATCCATCCTACTGAGGAAACATGTTACCACGGCATGAAGATCATAAAACACTCCATTCAATCACTCATAAAACTTTGTATAAATTGTTTATTTATTTACTTTAACTTTAATGTTTTTCCTAAACATAATTAAATTATAAATAGATAATAAATAAAAACTTTTTATTGTAGATCAGAAAAAGTACATGGTTTTTTAATTGTGTACAGTCAGTAATTTAAACATAGTTGTTTACACATGTAAAAATGTTTGCAGCCTCAGTAAAATCTTATTTTTGAAGCCAATAACGATGTAAAATGAGAGTTTGGACACCACGTTTCTTGAGAGGTTTACATTCGATAAACTCTAAGCATTGTTATCAAATCAGTATCTTAATTATGTAGGAATTTATAATGACTAAAGAAATTGAACAATATGCTACTGTGGTAACTAATGCAATATTTAATAGTAAATTTACTTAGAAGACATTGCTTCTTGGATTTAATAGTTTATAAAAATGGGAAGCTCTGACAGAACTATCTGTACATGTGTCTGTATGCCTAGCTTACCAGGTGCAAAAGCAGAATCCTCCTCATTTTCCAATTCCATGGGATCTTCAACTAGCCAAAGTTCTCTCTTCCGGATCAGATGAAATCCAGTGTTCAGGGTGAATTTGGCTGCAACAGGATCACTAACTTGCTGGAACCGGATTGGGAGGTCAAATGTCACAGGTTCATTGGGGCTGCACTTGATTGGAATGGAATACTCCTGGTTCAAGTATGTTGTGCAAGGAATCAAATGGATCTGATACAACCCAGAGTAATCTTTCACCTGAAATTTGATTTTACATGACATAATTATGTAATGGATTCTATATAAGAATTAAAGTTCACTGAAAATGATAATTATCAGATTTAATTATCAAAATCGTTTCCAACAAGTACATAATTTGCAAAGTACTATATTGAGCCTCTAACTTTAGGAAACTTTAAACATGATGCTCAACAAGGTCTGATAACACTCACTTGACTTACATAACTAAACAGTTGACTATTTCACTAAGCAGGCTTAAGTAGTACTGTAAAAATATAATGTAAACTATCTTCCATACTTTACATCATGTTGATTTGACCTATTTTACTATATTCTGATTAAAAAAAGCCTAAATGGGCCTGATATCACTCACCTGGCTAACATAATTTAACAGCTGACCATTTCACTAAGCAGGCTTATGAAGTATTGTAAGAACACAACCTATGCAACACATTTCCCAAAATGTTACCTATTTTACTAAAACCTGATAAAAATATTTTATAAATATAAAGGGATAATTAATATGCATAGTTTCTTGCTCATGATCAAAGTTTCCAAAATCTAGATGATATATATATAGTATTATCACAGTAATGCGATCTTGATTGATAGATCACATTGAGTTGTCAGCATTAGAAAATCTGGATCATTACAAGACGCGAAAATTGGTAGGTGTATTGGTAGGTGGGTAGAAAATTGGTAGGTGTATAATAAAAACCCATTCAACAACTTGTATAGAAATTAGATGAGAAACATAGTCTTTAGACCCAGAGAGGTAACAAACTCAGTCAATTAGATGCAAAGCATCTGATTCATATGCACAGACCTCACTTAGTATATAACCGGTTTATGACAATGATGATATACTGTAAGCTCATTTACCAAGGTGGAGCAAAATCCATTTGGAACTTGGTCTCCATAGTGGTAGCAAGTTTGATCAAAATTTATCAGAAATTTGGCCTCCAGAGTGGTAATATGGAAGCCAATAAAATGACAGATTACCTCATTAACACAAGTCTTGCTCATTACCAAAACCATCCAAGATCTTGATGTTATAAGCCCACATTTCAAGTCTGATCAAAACTGGATAAAAAATATGGCCCCTAGAGCAAGGTTGGCCAATCAGATTCAAGGTCACCTCATTAATATACATGGATCTCACTCATTATCAAACTCGTCTGAGAGTTTTTATGATATAAACACATAATCCAAATCTAATTGAAATTTGATCATAAATATGGACTCCAGTGCAGTAACAAGCAATTGTTAGATGGACAATACACAATGCACACAGGGTCATACCATAAACTCACTTGGTCTTGAGCTAAACTTGTCTAAAAAAAAATTAAATTGCTGTAATGGCCTGAAAATCTAATCAGGTTATCTACACTATCCATACAAATACGCTAGCCAAACTGAGTGGATTTTGCACAATATTGCTAACAAGCTTCTCAGGATGGTTGGACAGACAGACAGGACAGGACCAGATCAAGTCGGGGTATAAGAAGCACAAATAACTTACAGCAAAGTTGGAGACGAATTCCCAAGTCTGTTCTGGGTGCTCAAAACTTGGCTCTGACCTCAGTAGAGACAAGGTGAAGGTTAATGCTGGTTGATCAGGGGAGGTAACTCTCGATTCCAGGGAAGAACCTGAGAATTTTTCAAATGAATATAACTTTCATATACATATACTGTGCTTTGGTTCAAAGAGCTCTTTATTCAGCTGTTAATATTTCCCAGAAATGACTTTCAAAATACAAATTTTACTTTTAAGATGCATTCAGATAACAAACAAAGAACTATATCTAGCTTGATTTAATTAAAATTTCATAGAATGCAAATGCACTGCCACCATTCTTTTGCAACATACGAATTCAAGGACCTAAATGAAAAACTTAATGTGCAATGGCCAAATGGTGGAAAGAATGGGCAAACATGGGTAAACACCTTCTACAGTCAGGAAGTGGCATAAAAATGTAAAAAATATTCTTTTCTAAACATTATCACAAGCAAGTGTGAAATTACGAGTTTAAAATGAAAGTAGGAGTACAAAACCTGAATGTTACCCAAGCTAGAGCTGACACGTTTTAAATGCTGCAGATTATTTACTGTATTGGCAACTAAAATCATTATAGCCCAAACAAAACAGGAAAAAAGGATGAGTCTTGACTTTACCTGGGTATGAGAGAACAAATTGTCCTCTAAATCTGGCCTCTGTTCTGAAATTGACTGCCAGAGTTCCATCATCTTGCAGTCGCATACCAGTAGGGTATATATAACCTGTAAATTTAATAGAACTCTGGTTTTAAACCATCAATGTGTAGACCTACTGTACTGAATAGTATTTCTTATAATATGGAAAAACAAATAGGTACAAGCTTTCATTTAAAGCTTTGAAAAATCAAGATAAGAAAGAATCATGTCTTGTTTATCAAAGTGAAATTAGTCTGGTTCACATTTTAAAAACACGGTTTAAGCAACTGAAATGTGTGTGGGAAATGTGTGTGTGTAGGATCACTGTGTTACTGCTACAATGTGTAAAATGTAAAATTTCTGTAAGAAACACAGAATATGGTGATAACTCTTATAATCTCCAATTTTACCAGCAAAACAAAATTTGTTAAAATAATTATAAATATCTTACTGAAGGTGCACTCCAACAAAGACTGAAAGTCAACTAGAAAATGGGGACTTTAAGTCCAATTTGGTGAATAAATGTTGTAAACATTTTCCTAATAAAATATTATTACCAAGCCTTTCTCTTTATTGGGGGTGGCAGGGGGGTAGGGTTGAGGGGTTCCAAAAAGTTCAAGCTCATACGGGATGGAGTTGAAACCTATCTATACCTAGCAGTTTACATTGGAGAACTGGTAGAAGAAAAAATCTGGGGAATGGAAACTGTGGTATGGGAGAGGTATGCAAAAGAAAAATGGTCAAAATGTCTGAAATGAAGAAACAGCAATAGAATTAACAAAAAGACTGCATAAAGACATTAATGATGTCTCTCATTAGCCTAACAACCAGCTGCAGTAAACCTCGTCTTGAGATACAATCCTTTCAGTCAACCAAAAAATGGTATCTCAAGTCAAGTAGTATCCCAATAGTGGTCAACACTTTATATTATAAACTTGTGTGTATTAAGAACATACTTGACATAGTTTATGTTTATAAAGTTTTGCAAAAGTGATAGGCACAGAACTGCTGACATCTGGTTGGTTGAGTGGGTGAGTATCAGGTGGGTTGGGAGTGAGGATGATGGTGATGGTGGGAATGGTTAACCTTTTAAGCCAGACACATCTGCAGGATTGCTGACGCCATCTTGCCACAATATAGATGTATCGTAAACAAAAGTCAGCTTGAGCTGAGAGCTGAGATCATAATTTTGCCATCCACCAGTCGCAACAGGAGAGTGAAAAATGTAGGACACATAGAGAGGTACTCGCAGGGAGACATAAGACTGCTTCAAGTTCAGAACCTGAAATGTAAACCAATTTTTTCATACATTATTTGCATATGAATTCATTAATTTTCATGAGTATCATTATTTGTTGTTTTGTACAAAATTACATTTTAATTGGAACCGTATATACTTGCTTATAATTAGAGTCCAACTGCAAACAACATAGACCCTGATCTACTATTGCGTAATGCACTGGCAAATCAGTGTCTATGTTGTTTATTATACTGATTATTCTTAATAAAATGCATAGACCCAGATCTGCTGGCACATTATGCGATGGCAGATCTGGGTCTGTGCAGTTTGCAGTTGGACTCAACTTATAAGCAAAGTATATACATATGGTTCAGAACCTGAAATGTAAACCAAATTTTTCATAGACTATTTGCATATGAATTCATTAATTTTCATGAGTATCATTTATTGTTTTGTACAAAATGACATTTTAATTGGAACCATATTTACTTGCTTAAAAGTCAAGTTCAACTGCAAACAACACAGACCCTGATCTGCCATCGCATAATGTACTAGCAGATCAAGGTCTATGTTGTTTGTTATACTGATTATTCTTAATAAAATGCATAGACCCAGATCTGCTGGCACATTATGTGATGGCAGATCTGGGTCTGTGCAGTTTGCAGTTGGACTCAACTTATAAGCAAAGTATATAAAGAAGGTACATTCATGAATATGCCTTTGATGGGCAAGGGACACACTCTAACAGGGTGAGGCACTCTACTGTATTCATGGATATGCCTCTAATGGGCAACGGCACACTCTAACTGGGTGAGGCACTCTACTGTATTCATGGATATGCCTCTAATGGGCAAGGGGCACACTCTAACTGGGTGAGGCACTCTACTGTATTCATGGATATGCCTCTAATGGGCAAGGGGCACACTCTAACTGGGTGAGGCACTCTACTGTATTCATGGATATGCCTCTAATGGGCAAGGGGCACACTCTAACTGCAATGAGGCAGTCTGCTGTATTCACAAAAGGATGTACCATCTATACTTGCTTATAAGTCAAGTCCAACTGCAAACTGCACAGACCCAGATCTGCTGTCACATAATGCACCGACAGATCTGGGTCTATGCAGTTTGTTAGGAATAATCAGTAAAACAAACAAAGCAGACCCTGATCTGCCAGTGCATTATGTGATAACGTATCAGGGTCTATGTTGCTTGCAGTTGGACGTATACACAAGTATATGCAGTATGTACTCTGAAATGCTAAAATGTCAAAGGTCACTTGTATTAAAAAGGACTTGAGAGCTATATGTATGTACTGTATGTACTTGTGTATAAGCTCGGTCCAAATGCAACAACATAAACCCTGATCTGCTGTCACATAATGCGCCGGCAGATCAGGGTCTATGTTGTTTGTTCTACTGATTAGTCCATACAAACACCATAGACCCAGATCTGCCGGCAAATTATGCGACGGTAGATCTCGGTATATGCAGTTTGTGGTTAGTATCAGCTTATATATATGGTACTTAAAATTTATGAGCAGACTTAATTCAGCACAATATATTTTTACTCCACTGGAGTTTGTCTCATTGATAATTTTTCTATTCCAATCAAGAATATATATGCAATACAAAAATACAGAGTTATATGTGTGATAGTGACAACAGGTGTATACTGTAAATCCTTCAAACCATGAATTTAATAATTTTTCCTTTGGACACACATACAATGATCTTAATTGACAATTGCTAAGTAACAATTTGTACTATAAATATACCAGTAGTCAAAAAGGCTCTAATCTAAAATGCACAGTTGCAGGATTCTCAATAATTTCTAATTTTCAAGCCCTACGTTTATTTCTTCATTAAATCACTCCTATATCCAGAGGCCGCACCCAACACACTTTTTTAAAATGGTGTGATGAAATGTTCAGTTTTAGAATAGTTCCTGGTCACAATTCATCTTTGTGTCTATTTCTGACAGCTATTTGTCTTATTAAGGTTGCCTCATTAGTGAATCTATGATATTTTCTATGAGGCTTCAAGTTTTTAGAAGAGGGAGGTTTGTTTGGTTTAAAATAGACAACTTTATCCTTTTTTACATGGGAAAAAGTACTAAGGAGGATCCATTTCCCCGAAAATTTCATCTGAATCCAATATAAATATGCTTGTCATAATATGCTTGTTTTGGCCTTAATCTACTGTTGTTCATCTGTCCATAACTTTAAATATTTCCTCCAAATGAATCCCTAACTTTAACAGAAATGTCATGGTATGTGACTAACTGCCATTGCTCAAACTATATTTTCATTTAAGGCAGGTGTGTGCAGAATTGAGGTGGCATGGTATGTGACTAACTGCCGCTGCTCAAACTGTGTTTTCATTTTTGGTGGTAGATGTGTGCAAAATTGAGGTAGCATTGGTATGTGACTAACTGCCACTGCTCAAACTGTGTTTTACTTTAAGGCAGGTGTGTGCAAAATTGAGGTAGCATGGTATGTGACTAACTGCCACTGCTCAAACTGTGTTTTCATTTAAGGCAGGTGTGTGCAAAATTGAGGTAGCATGGTATGTGACTAACTGCCGCTGCTCAAACTGTGTTTTCATTTGGGGTAGATGTGTGCAAAATTGAGGTAGCATGAGTTAGGTTTTTCAACCCCAGTTATTTTATGACAATTTCAATCAACTTTTACAACATACTATCAAGAGTTTTTATGTTGGTGCGAGGTAGTATTTTGAGGTGGAGGTAACCAGAAAACCCTTGAGATCCTTGAGAAAACCAATGACCTGGATGTCGGACCACCTGCATGTGCTGAAACTGGGTACTGAACCCAGGACAAGCAAAGTGCAAAATGAGAATATAATGACCATGAATTTTTTTTTTTTTTTTTTTTAAAAAGGCATCAGGGATACTGTGATATCCCCTGTCTGTCCATCCATCTGTCTGTTATCACAAATCATCCTAAACCACTGGGTGGAATTTCATGAAACTTTGTAGTTATGTTGCATCTATGTTAACTATCTGTGAGAGGGATGTCATCCATGGCTTCTGCCCCTGCAGCCCCTTGGAGGGGGCCAAATATACAAACATTGCAATTACAATTATGATGTTTTCAAACTGTTGCAAACCACACTTTATAGTGCAATCACAGCATGAAGCCACATCATATATGTGACAGATTTTGCATTATGACCCTGGGTATCATATATGTGACAGATTTTGCATTATGACCCTGGGCATTATATGTGAGAAAGATTTTACATCATGACCCTGGGCATTATATACAAGGCAGATTTTGCATAATGACCCTGGGGATCATATACAAGGCAGATTTTGCATTATGACCCTGGGTATCATATATGTGACAGATTTTGCATAAGGACCCTGGGCATTATATACAAGGCAGATTTTGCATTACGACCCTGAGTATCATATATGTGGCAGATTTTGCATAATGACCCTGGGCATTATATACAAGGCAGATTTTGCATTATGACCCAGGGCATTATATATGAGACAGATTTTGCATTATGATCCTGGGTTACTGTTAGTTGAGGGGATTAGTACCAAAGGTTGTGCTGAAATGCACAGTAAAAGGCATGGGGATTTGCACTAGTTGCTACAGTTTTTTATGGTTAAACTCACCTGTCCATCAGCTTCTGTCTTCCCCCCACACTCAGTGACTAGCTCAGACATGTTATAGTAGTTGACAAACTCCCACAAGCAGGATTCCAAGTCTAAATTTCTGAAAAGAATAAAAAATATCTGAAATCTTATGTCTCCTATAATTATGGTAGTTCATGTGTTTTCATAATTCTTAGCTTTTTAAATGGTTCAGATGTACATATTAAATTAAGTCTCTATTTTAATGTGCAACAATCTTAAAAAGAAATAGACCTATTTTTCTGTAAAATCAACATTTTTGACTATATTCTTAAGTAAAAATTAATTTAATCCACACACAACTCTACATCATACACTTTTTCAAACCAATTCTGTTATCACTGCTGGAGCTAATGGATACTATGAACAATTATCACAATCACACAAATTATTTAGGATTTAATACCATCAGTGTTTTTTTTTTAACTGACACAAATTCAAAATGTCTTGGTAAAATGAAAACCTTGTGTCAATGTTTAACGAAATTATATTCTAAATAGCATGCTGACAGCAGTAAAACATTATGTTTTTATATAGACATTCTCAAATTCATCAACCAATGCTCCCTCTAAATAATGTTATTAATGGGAGCCATACACGTGTACTGTATTATAAGCGAGGGCATCTTACAGCTGCCTGTGTCATAATAGCACACACACACACAAGTGCACGCATGCACACACACATGCATGCACACACACACACACTTACTTTATGCTTGGGAAACATGTATGCTCCAACTGAAGACATACAGATGAACAAATCTAAGTCCAAAAACTTCAAAAATTAAGGAACAACTGAAATAATGCTATAATTGCATACAAGTCTAATGGCTGTTCCATTTAAATATACATGGTGTCCAGAGAAGGTACTTAAAAAAAAATAATATTTGCCAGTGTACTCCAATTACTCAAAGAGTTCATATGAAATCAATACAAAATTCTAAATTGCATTTATGGGTGACTACTCCACATTAAAAGTGCCTTCCTTGGGTTCCAAGTATATTTTACTGTAACAGCCCTTATCAGTCCCTCTATATATGTATATAAACATGCATTCTAAATTTCATTTGTCTACCTGAAGTGGTTTAGCTGAATTGAGCTACCAAGTTTATTTGTCAAAGGACCAAAAAGTTCTAAAGTGTGAAAAAAGTTTTAAAAATGCTGAAATGGCCTGAAAATCTAGCTTCTACATATAAATATAAATACTGGTATGGCTATTAAATTTCATTGGTATATCTCAGAAAGTTTTGTTTAATCATGCTAACAAGATTTGTGTCAAAAAATGTCTAAACAATAAAAGTTAAAACATGAAAAAATTGAAAAATCAATATAGTGACCTTAAAATCTAAACAGATCATCCTCATACATATGGAAAAAAGTATATGCTCATACAATTTCTTTGTCTACCTCAAGTGGTATTTGCTTAACTGTAATAGCAAGGTTTTTGTGTCCAAAAAGTCTAAAAAGTTCAAAAATGTGTACAAAAAACTGACAAATTGCTGTTATGACCTGAAAATCTAATCAGATCATCTACATATGCATACAAATAAGCTAACCAAATTTCATTTTGACCCCTAAGTGCATCAAGGTGCTATCTGCAATTGACTTCAATTGCAGATAGCACCTTGATGCACTAAGGGTAATTTTGTCTACATAAAGTGTTTTTTTGTGAAATCTTGACTTCAATTGCAGATAGCACCTTGATGCACTAAGGGTAATTTTGTCTACATAAAGTGTTTTTTTGTGAAATCTTGTTAATAAGCTTTTCTAGATGGATTGACATGTGGCTGTATAGACAGAGAGGATCAACCCAAGATGGATGGGCATATGGCTGTACAGACAGAGAGGACCAACTCAAGATGGATGGACATATGGCTGTACAGACAGAGAGGACCAACTCAAGATGGATGGACATATGGCTGTACAGACAGACAGGACCAACTCAAGATGGATGGACATATGGCTGTTCAGACAGACAGGATCAACTCAAGATGGATGGACATATGGCTGTACAGACAGACAGGACCAACCCAAGATGGATGGAGATATGACTGTACAGACAGACAGGACAAACTCAAGATGGATGGACATATGACTGTACAGACAGACAGGACCAACTCAAGATGGATGGACATATGACTGTACAGACAGACAGGACCAACTCAAGATGACTTTTCAACGACTGAAGTATTCAGTGTGAAAAATTGAGACGTTCTTTATTTCTTTATAATTTGCATGTTTCAGAGTTCTATCAAAGCAGGAAGTAATCTTGATAAATGAGAAGCTTACTGCATCAAAGGATGATAAAATCATACATCTTGATGACTTGGTGGTCTTGTCTAATAATCAAAACACAGAGTGCAATGGATATTTTTGTGTGCCTTTTAAGATATGTTGCTGATATTTACAGCTCAGAGAAAACACTGGGTACATTGAGGTATCTTATTATGAGTGACTACTGTTTATGTATTTATCTACGATATATGAATTTGCATATACCTAGATTTCATCACAATAATCTTATTCCTCTTAAAAGATTTTTTTTTTAAAATTTGAAAATGCATCTGATTCAGCATGTTAGTGACAATTTTCATGTTAACTAATGCTTAATATTTATAAAATCATATTTGGTAAAAAATAATTTGCAAATATTGTATCCTTGTAGAATTTGGTAATGTTTTGTGTGCACTAAAACTGATTTTAAGCACTAGTATTAAGTCTCTGGTAATCAATACCTGTAGAACTGTAAAGTGGTTTTAGGCACTAGTATTAAGTCTCTGGTAGTCAATACCTGTAGATTCTCAAAGTGGTTTTAAGCACTAGTAAAGTCTCTGATAGTCAATACCTGTAGAACTGCAAAGTGATTTTAAGCACCAGTATTAAGTCTCTGGTAGTCAATACCTGTAGAACCTCAAAGTGGTTTCACTCCTTAGTTCTGGACTAAATTGGTACGGTTCCATTTCTCCGAGTATATTCCCATTTTTTGTTGCATTTGTAATAAAGCCAACCTCAGTTGGAACCTCATCGTAATCCAGGAGATTTGAGCAACGATGCTGGCCAACTCGTATTCCATCTGGGCTCAGTGTCAACTCAAAGTTTGATAGTCGTCTTGTTGAGATTAGAGGAAGCATACCATCACGATGTGGGATCGTTATCGACAGTCTGACTTTGTTGGGATAGTCTCGATCATCAGGCCCTAAGAAAATTGTGCATGTAATAAATGTCTTGTTATTAACTTCAATATAACAGTTGGACCAACGAATTATTTCAGTAAATTTATATTTTGAGAGATGAGGGAATTGATGATATACATAACAGTTCAAGTATTTGATACTCATAAGCTATTTGAGTGAATTAATGTATATTTCCTTTTTTTTTATCATCATTACTCAAAGGCATAATTCCACTTTATCAAGCCTGGACAGATACTGCTATAAAATCAACACAAATATTCAAGACTTTGAACTTTATTCATACCCTTGGTGACTGCTCAATATACGATACAGAATTCATTCCTGCAGACAAGAAATAGAAGGGCTTACAATAGACAAACCCCTGACACTGCTCTGGCAATATGTCAATATGAAATTGAGGAAGAACAAGAGGCCCAAGTGGGCCTGAGATCTCTCACCTATCTGACATCTGCCTAACACTCAAATGCAAGAGCAGTTGGCCAAGAAATCTGGGTCACTAGGATGCTTTCTGTACAAACTTCTTCCTATATTGTTGATTGCATAGGTTATGAAAACAACTGTTTCCAAGGTTTCTCTATATTTTAGTATCTTCATCCATATTTGATGGCACATCAACATCATTTGTCAAATACTGAAGTGCATTAAATGCCAGGATGCTTTCCGACAAAGTTGTTCAAATTCTACTGAGTGGTTTTAAAGAAGTATTTTAAAGATTTTGCTATTTTTAGTAACATTGGTCATAATATTGATGGCAGATTTGCATCATTTGTAATGATGAGAAAAGCCCAGTTTGTCTGCATGATTTCTGTCAAATCTGATCAATTTCCGTTGAGCAGTTTTTGAAAAGATTTTGATTAATGTTGTTTTTCCATATTTAGTAATGACAGCCATATCTAATGGCAGATCAGCATTAGTCGTTCCAATTGAAAGCCTTTTATGCCAGAATGCAGTCACATTTGTTTAAATTCTGTTGAGCATATTTTGAAAAGAAGTTGTTTAAACCTTTTTCTTTTTTTTGTAATAGTGACCATACTTGATTGCAGAATAGTATCATCTGTATAACACTGAAGGTCCTACATGTCAAATTTTAGTGTGGTTTTTGAGAAGAAATAGCTATAAGGTTTTTACATTTTTAGAAATAGCAGCCATATTCAAAGGCTGATCAGCATCAGTTGAAAACAATTGAAAGCCCTATTGCCATGATACTTTCTGTCAAATCTTGTCATTTCTTATGAGCAGTTTTGAGAATAAATTGTGTCAAGATTTTTCTATTTTTAGTTGCAGCAGGCATATTTGATGGCAGATCAGCATCATTTGTAGGAATTTGAAAGCCTTCACATCATGACATAATTAGCCACTGTTTGTTTTCTCCCTTTCATGGACTGCCTCATTCAATGTAGTGAAAGACTAGGTACACCACATTTTTAAATAAAAATCATGTCACTATACTTAAATAAGCGATATAAAAGTTCATTCCAAAATTTACAAAGAAACCATGCAATAATACCAAAGAACATTACTCATGTACATAATGCAGTCAGTACTACAAAAAAAGATCCTAAACTTCATCATTTCATGAGAGATAAAGACCAAGTTTTCATCTCAGCCGAATGACAGATCATCTCAAAATACCTGGATTTAAAAACTTACCAATAGAATTTGACTGGTATTGTATTGGCAGAGCCATTCAAGGCATATTTGGGATGGTAGATTTAAATACCACACTTTCATTAGGTTACAATGGCATGAACATTTCAGAGAGTTAACTCCCTTTTTTTCCTGCAGCAAATTTTGATATTTTACTACTCGGATAGTATTTTCATTTGCATGTGCAGGGGCAGATCAAGCATTTTTTTAAAATGAGGGTTTCATTTTGTGATGTGGATGGTTTTTATCTGTATAGTGACCACCTTTCTGTGTTCTTCCCAATTTTAACTGAAAAAGGAGGACATCTGTTGACCTACCCTGAACCTCCCTATAGATCCACAAGTGAACCTCCCTATAGATCCACAAGTGAACCTCCCTATAGATCCACAAGTGACATGTATTATAAACATTATTAAACCAACCTGTATATCTAAGTTTTGCAGTAAATGGATCAGCCCCTATAGATCCAATGACTCTGGGCATGCACATGCCCTCAGTTGTGCTTATGCTGACAATGTCACTCCCCAACTCCTTGCCAGGCTGCTCTTCGAAGTTTACTGCTCGTGCCATGCACTGAACTTGACTTCCTGGAGATGAATGAGGAATTTGAAACTATTTGATAAAATATTCCGCCATTTCAGCTTCATTTGTTATTTAAAAAATAATTTTTACAACATTACTATGGGAGTCATGATAGCTCAGTTGGTAGAGTGTCAGACTTATAATCCAAGGGTCGCAGGTTCAATATGTGATTAGGCCAGCCTGGGTCGGCTGCTTCATTGTGTCCTTGGGAAAAGCACAACTCCCATTTCTTCTGCATGATATAGCCAATAATGTGTTAAAAGTGCTGTTAAAACCACCCCACCCCACCCCCAAATTCCTTTCAATCTGTGTCTAGTATGATTTATCATCACTTTTCTTGCACTGAAGTTATTTCTATTTTTACCGCATTATGTGATGGCAGATCTGGGTCTATGCAGTTTGCAGTTGATATATCATTCCAATGGTTTCAAAAAATGGAGGAGTATTAAAATGAACAAAAATTAAATGACGTGAAATGAAATTGGATGTCATTTTATACTGCAAATTCATTTTTTTCCCTGGATAATTTTTTTTGTGGTTTTGTGGAAAAAATTTATTTTTGCTGGTACCATATTTTTGGGAAGGCTAAAAGTCCATATGTAGCATAGGTTGAAAGGACAAATTTTTTCATTTTTTCACTCCTTCATTCATAGATTAGTCGAAGTTTGTCTGTATAATTGCCACCACCCCCAACCCACAAAGCCTCACCATGTGCTATTAATTATTCATGAACACTTTTTGTTGTATAAACTATACATTTATGACATAAATACATTTCCATGGTAACAATTTGTTATCTTTGTTATACAAGCTATACACTTACACAGACAAATCATTGTTCATTGGATCGTTCAATGTGTGGTTTTTAGCAACCATGAAATCTATAAAAACTGAATAAAAATGACATCACAGTACTCTAAACTCTGAAATTTATTTTTAGAATTTAAAATTTTCAGAAATAAGTTAAAATAATTCAAGCAAACATGCATATACAATATAAGAAACTTATTATTGGGAAATATTTCAGATATGTTTGGCCAAATATTATATTTTATTAATTTGAAATATTAGAACACTGTATGACTTTGTACAAATTTCAAAGCCTATACTTTGTACAGCACATGTATGTGTATAACATTTGAAATGTAGCTGATAAAACCATCCAACAAACCTCCTCCAAAGTAAATACTGTCTAGAGTTATGTCCCTTGTGGTGGCAAAGAATGTGTTGGATTCCACATCTTGTAGATCACTGGTGATGCCATCATTGCTGCTTGGGGCAGAGACTCGCCAGCGGAACTTGGTTAGGGTGTCATTAATTTCCTGTGCCTCACAAAGCTGATTGGTGACAGAATACTCTGGATGTTTCTGATTGCATGGCTAAAATGGAGCAGGTTATTTTGACTAATTAATAATCTAATAGCTGTGCAGGATATTTTGACACTGTAGCAAAAATCTAACTAGATAATAAGATGAATAATTGATTAACCTTAATAGTCTCTTTTGCCCTTCATTATTGCTTGGTATTTAGGATTAAGTTACCATCTGCTTCTGATAATATGCCCATGCTTGATGGTAATCCGACCACCCCCACTTTCACAAATTGTTGGCAACTCCTGTTTACTACTTAAATCTTTATTTGATAATAATCCACCCTCTAATTTTAAAAAAAAATGTTTTAGGCTGGCCCCCTTGTCTAATTATGGGAGAAACACTGATTCAGTCTTTTTTGTAAGCAGACAAATTTTGATGTTTTAAACAGATGTTTTAGTGTTGAATTGGCATAAAAGTAAGGCCTTAAGTTTAGACTGGTTGCAAGACTAATTTTAAGCTATGGTTTAAACTAAAAAAATATCCATAAACAGTCTATATTTCTGCCATTAGTGCCCATTAAAAGTTCTATTGAAAATATTGAAGGTGGCGCTCTACAGATAGTATGTGCTTCTGAGTGAGTGACAGGTGTAAGGTGAAGTTGTTTGCAATTGCAACATGCACAATGGAGAGAATGTTGGCATAACTCTGTTACTTTCATGTACTGTGGCTTACATTTCTTTACATATTCTACTTGTGGAAACTGTGCATGATCTAAGCACACAACTGACCAAAATAGCGGTTCCCATGTGCTCAAAAAATCAGTTTTAATTCATCTGAAGAACACTTTCTTTAGCAGGTATGAAAATAGGGAAAATTAATTTTGCCAGAGTAGGAAAAACCAGCTTCTGAAAGTGCAATGAATGAATTACAAAATATATAAAAAGTAGAAAAAGTTATCAGCTCGTTTTTTTACATCTTACCTTTGAAGTCTAGGAAGTGAAAATGACCAAGTGGAGCTAACAGTTTTTTTATAGGTGCACATCTGAAGTAATGCCAAGCTGCATATTCTCTAACCCAAATTACACCCATCAATCATACACCAAAATAAAGGGAATTAAAAGTTCTTGTAATAATACCTAAGATATACAAGGTCTTTTTTAAATAGCCAGGATAACCAGTGAGGAAAACCTGGGAAATTCTTTTTCTTAAAAAATCAAACCTATGCAAAATATGAAACTGTAGAGTGCCACTGTAGTGAAACTGAAAAATTTGAATAGTCTATGGAAAACTTTAATTTATGCTATAATGGAAATTTGAAAGACCTTTGCTTAAATACCCAGCAGTCATAAAGGGATAATTATTCCTCAAAGATTGGTCATATTTCTTTACTTGTATATTGTTCTGTATTTATTAAATTCCACAAATATGATGCACAATTATATGGTCAGAAATCTCACAAGATACTGAGCCATGATTGTTATAAAAAGAGTAATGTAAGGGAATTTCCCTCATACTTTATTGTCTATTTCAGCACTCAGTTTGGAAGCTAACCAATCCCAAAGATATTCTATTCTACATTCAAGATATATATATATATACACCTCTCCCTCGATAACTCGCACATAACGGGGTCCAAAAATATAGACCACACTATAAGCGAGGGCGCGAGTTACCGAAGGACCTCAAAAATATTAAGAAGGGGATGCCATCCCTGCTGGACATCGAGAAAACTGCAGTGTGGGGTGGGTAACAGGGCTGTTTAATGGCTAAATACTCGTTTAATAATTACATTGGGAATAATTGTCAATAAAGAGCTTTTCTAATGTAGTTGTTTGCTTTTCTGTATAAATTACCTTTATTTTCAAGATACCGAACCTCTGAAAGATCGTTAACAACATTAATCCAAGCGGTTTCAATAACACATGTACACGAAAACATTGTGTACCACGTCGCTGCTTTTTGTTATTGTTGATTCACAACTAAACAAGATTCCTTTTTCCAAAAACTAGGGACATTTATTTCATGAAACAACCGTCAACGTCGAAACTCGATTTATTTATTGTTCTATTAATAAAATATGGATGCTGTGATTTCATATCAAGTAACAGTGAAACTTCGTCTCATCGTTGAGGAAATCCCTGAGTAGCAAGTTAAAAATTGTAAGTTCAATACAAACTCTGGAACTAGCTTCTCCATAATGAACCGTATCTGTAAAACAAAGCTTTTTATCCTCGAAGTACTCATTTGACTTGGTTGCCTTACTATCTTTGATCACATTTGAGAATGAGTAGGCTAATTTAAGGTAGTTTAATTATATTACTTACATAATAATATTTATAACAGTGTTCGATTGATAAATTGAAATGAGTTGACCTGACACAAGGCCATGACCGCTAGCTCTTATGCAGGCAGGATTTGCATGCCTTTTAACTTTTCTGTTATTCCACCCCCTTTCTTTGATTTGATACAAAAGACATAATTAACGTGATAATACAAAGCAGGTGTGCTATTAATTGAGTGTAACAACACAACAAATACTTCCGCAAGTCGGAGATAAAAAAAAAGGTCGGCACTTAATTAGGTTCTCACGGAAATGCTCACGGCGATAGTTGGGTCGGTTGAATATTTTTCACGTTTGAATACAAGAGGGCATATTGTGTTTATGATGATTACACTGAAACCGAATTAAAAGATAGAACTAAAACACAAATTTCACTTGACAAACCTTATTTAATTGGCATTTATTTTTAAAGTGTTGCCACCAGTAGGTATTTTAGTGACGTTTTTATTGATCGAAATTTCGTCGAATATTTTTATTTATAGTGTACTGAGAATGTTGTTTGGAAAGAAAATTGAACAAAATATATGACTTCTTATTAAAAGTTGAATATTTCATGATGTTGATTCAAATTTCCAGGTACTAACCACTGTTTTTGACGATAAAACGAGCGATATATCAAGGTGTCATTTACTAATTTTGATCGCAATTTTTTTCACCTTCAACAAATAGGGTCCATTGTTTTTTTCTAGTTTAAAAAAATGGCATCCACACCTGACCCCACATTATAAGCGGGTTCGCGAGTTATCCGGGCGCGAGTTATCGAGGGGGCGGTGTATATATATATATAAAATTCATAATTCCGAAAGCTTACTAATACTTCAAAAGATATAAATTATTTGGTCAATGTTCCCATTAGCAGCTGGCAGCCACATTCTACTTTTGAAACTATTAACACTGTAGCCTTCTACATTTATAATAGTGACATTTTTGTAACATTATTTTACTGACCCTGCCTTGTACTTTTACATTTACAACAGTGACATTTTTGTAACATTATTGTACTGACCCTGCCTTGTACTTTTACATTTGAGCTGTCTGGTTCAAAGGATAATGAGAAGGCTGTTTACTGCAGACTAGTTTAGATTTCATTAAGTCTTTTCCAATGGAAGCATCTTTTAACAACAGTCCTTCAAGGGCACTGATGCTCCACTGGCTGAAAAGAATTTCCAGAAATCTATGCTAAATCTGTTTATTCTATCTTTTTATTCTTTTTTACTGCTAAGTATTGAAACCATCTCATATATTCTTGAGAAACTCCAACATGTCAATATTGAGAACATAAATATTTTCTTATATGTTTAAGTTAACATTTTCACAAAGATACATGCAGTACAAAATTCTTTGTCGTCGCCTTTGATCTCAAAAACCTGATATCACAGATAGAAAACAACTAAACTTGACTCAATGTCAATATATACCCACATGCTAAGTTTGGTTAAGTCTATAGTTATTATTATTTTGGAAAAACCTATGTTACTGAACTGGGATCATGCAAAGTATTCTTCAGATATATCCACAAACTGCATTTGATAAAAATCTGTTCATACTTTCTTTGTGTGATCATACTCACATGCCAGTATACCTAAAAACTAAAGAAACGGACCTTTGACCTTAAAATCAACGTCAAAGTACAGACTATCAACTTGTTTTTTGGAATGCAACTAAATACAATGTCTGGTCGAAATTCATTTGTATATGTACAAGTCACTGTGTTCATAAGTTCAATGAAGTACAAAAATACGAGCAATGATCTTTGATCTGATCCCAAGGTCAATTAGACCTGGTTTTCAAATACCTTCACACATGTGCAGATACCCTGGCATTAAGATCTTTACCGTTTTCATTCAGAACTACATGTAATTACAAATTACAACAACTATTTTAGTGAAAAAGCCATGTAAATGCCACCAGTTATTCAAGAGGAGTTGATTTTTAGATATTCAAGATGGCCACTACAGTGCCATATGGAGGTCAGATGAACACCATTTTCATTCAGAAGCAACTACATATTGCAGTAGTGCTTTATTGATAAGTTTTACTGCCTATACTGGAAAGCTGCAGCAATAGAAATAAGGGTAACACATGTATAGATACCACTGACTTCTAAAAATACCACCATAATGGTTCTAACTGTATAAAATGTTAGAAGACGTGTTGTGTCTTTCAAAATTTTTCACTGGCGACACACAGTCTGTTTGCTTAATGTGTCATCCTTTATATGTCTATTCAGCATATATGCAACATAGGTTGTCATTGTGTGGACTCATAAATATGCATGCCAGCATATAAGCTCTATCGTAATGTGCAAAAATTATAGATATAACAATTTAATTCTTTTCCAGTGTGTGATTGACACTTTCTTAGTCAAATGAAACTGCTGTAACAAACAGCTTACATGCTGTGGCTACATTCACACAAGACAGTAATTTAGCATTGCACCAATCTGTCAGTTTGCCAATTTGGCCAATCAGGTATGCTTTCTCATACGGATTTCAGGCATATTGGCTGAAATATCTTACAAAATTAATATACTCTGCACCTTGATGTGCAGCAACAAAACAGTTAAGACCTAATAGAGACCGCTTCTATGTTGAATTGGAGGATCATACCCACTGCCTGGTATAAATTAAAATGTTTACAATAAGTCTCCGTAGGTAGCACTGTCACCAAAACATTTTTGGCACTACTGTATATACTTGCTTAGAAGTCAAATGTAACTGCAAAAAACACAGAGACTGATCTACCATCACACAATGCGCCAGAAGACCAGAGTCTATGTTGTTTGTTCTACTTATTACTCCTAACAAACTGCACAGACCCAGATCCACCGACACATTATGTGACAGCAGATCTGGGTCTGTACAGTCTGCAGTTGGACTCGACTTATAAGCAAGTATATGCAGTATTCAAGTTAGCCAATATATAAATTAAACTGCTGAAATCAATTCTTGTGGGGAACAATATTTTCCAACCAAATTGGAACAAGAGTCCCACGAAGGGACTTTTGCTTTACTGACTGAAAAGAATTTCCTAAAATCAAGATCTCTGATATTCTTCATCGATAACATGATTTTCAAAATACCTGCTGTGGTGAACATACTGGATGTCAGCTTAACACCATTTTCATTTAGGAGCAACAAGTCATTGTAAGCCTTCCGGTGGAAACCCCATGTTGATATGACTTCCTCTTCGGGAAGAGTAACAATAACAAGATTTTCAAGATGGGTGCCATGGTGGAATTATTTGATATCAGATTGACACCATTTCTATTTAGTGCCAACTAGACATCATATGAGTAGTAGGAGTAGTAGTGATAACAAGATTTTCAAGATGGCCATTAAGGCAGCCATATTAGAAGTTGGATTGGCACCATTTTCATTTACGACCAACTAGACAACATAAGAAGTCTTTTGGTGAAAACTCCTGCTGATATGACCATTCATTCAAAAGAAATAAAAAGATTTTTAAGATTGTCACTGTGGCAGGCATATTGAATGTCTGAATGGCTCCATTTTCATTTTGGACCAACAAGACATCATAAGAAGTTGTTTAGTAAAAAACCCATGTTGATACAACCATCCATTCAGGAGGAGTAGTAATTACAATATTTTCAAGATGGCCGATGTGGTGGCCATATTGGACATTAGATTGGCACCATTTTCATTTAGGACCAACTAAACATCATAAAAAGCCTTCTGGTAAAAACCCTATGGCAATATTACTTTTCATTCAGGAGGATTAGCAATAACAAGATTTTCAATATGGCCACTGTGGCAGCCACATTGGACATCAGATTAGCACCATTTTCATTTATGACCAACTAGACATCATAAGAAGTCTTCCGGTGAAAAAATCATGCCAATATTACCTTTCCTTCAGAAAGAGTATTAATTAAAAAAAACCTTCAAAATCTCCACTGTGGTAGCCATAATGGCCATTAGATCTGCACCATTTTCATTTAGGACCAACTAGACATCATAGGAAGTCTTCTGGTGAAAACCCCATATCAATATGACTTTCCATTCAGGAGGAGTAGCAATAACAAGATTTTCAAGATGACCACTGTGGTGGCCATATTGGACATCAGAGCGGCACCATTTTCATTTATTACCAACCAGGCATTATAAGAAGTCTTCCGGTGAAAACCTCATGTCAATATGACTTTATGTTCAGTAGCCGTAACAAGATTTTCAGCAGTAGCCATAACAAGATTTTCAAGAAGGCCACCATGAGGACCAACTAGATATCATAAGAAGTCTTTTAGTGAAAACCCCATGTTGTTAGGACAATCCATTCAGGAGGAGCAGCAATAAGATTTTCAAGATGGCCACTGTGTGGTGGCAATATTGGATGTCCAAGTAGCACCATTGTCATTTAGGACCAACTAGACCATGGGATGCAAGTGTGTGTAAAGTTTCATGGCAATCCTCTAAGTAGTTTAGGAGGAGTAGCAATAACAAACTTAAGCTAACGGATGGATGGACGATAGACAATGGACAACAGATCATTCCATAAGTTCTTCTGGTCTATGACCAGTAGAGATAAAAACAGTCCAATAAAATCACAGTGATTTATTTTTTAGATTCATCTTGATGTATAAAACACTGTAACAGGAATTCTTCCTGCTTCACAGCAGCATGATTTCTCACCTTAATTTTAATTCTCATGTAAAAAGTATGCTACTGTGACTTGCTTTTCTTACTTGTAAGTAGTATTCCATCAGCTAAATTCATGGATATCAAATGATTTCCAAAACCTGGTGTTAATAAGTGCAAAAACTTGGTATTAATACCAATACCAACAACTACAACAATGATGCTAGTGTCATTGGAAGAGTGATACTTATGTCTTGCCTATGTTTCACAAGTGAGACAAAATATGGTGCATGCAAAAGCTACATTGTTTATGATATACTTACTGTGATACAGACAAGTGGATAACCCTGCACTGGCTCTTTGTCTGCATTTGCTACATCATCATAATCACGCAGTGAAACTACAATAGGTTTGGCAGGAAAAATCACATCTGCCAACTTGTTATTCTCTTCTATGTAGATGATGGCCCTATTATTATCCTGAAAATAAAATATTCATACATACAACTACTAAACTAAAAATGTTTAACAGAACAATACAGCTCTCCATCATTAAACATGGCAGTTGGGGTCCATTACCGCCAACCGTGTTATGTGCCAAACTGCGTTATACTGACAGGAACTATCAATTTTTTTTTAAATAATTGGGTTTTTGAAAACAAAATGAAGATATAAGATTAAGTTTCGCTTTGTTTTCTCTCAACCCTGTTGTTGTACATTGTCACATTTTCTCTTCCTCCATTATTAGTAGGCACAGAGCATGTACATTTTTTCTACATAAAGGTATGAATCATTTGATGATATGGAAAAAAAATAAAAGCAGAGAAAAAATAAATATGTTACTATTAAGACCAATGGCTAAAAATTTAATATTTTTTGATACTGATGAACTGGAATTTCCTGTTTACAATTCTGCACAAGACTGCTTATTGCAAAGTCAACAGTGTTTTGTTTTCTGTGTTTTCCTTTCCTCTCTTTCCTATATACTTAAAAATATTTAGAATTTTGTTTCACGTTTTACATTGATGTCTGAATGTATTTTATATTGGATCATGTATACCAGCCTACCTTGACCTCAGCAATCATGTTGCTGTCCTGAGACAGATGAACAGAGAACACTTCTGAGTTCTCACGCTGGTCATCATAGTTGATCATAATCTCTGCAATTCTGTGAGTTACTCCTGGATCAAACTTCAGTACTAAAATGAGAATAAAGTAAGTAAGCAAATGCAAATGAAAAAAAAATGATATTCCTAGCTTTATATATTTCCAAAACATTCATTTATTTCCTTTGGTTGACAAACAATATTTATAACTGAACTTATCCAATCACATATTTAAATGAAGCAATACACAGTCAATCCTGCAATGAACCCCATGGGTTGGATACAAAATGTTGTTATTTTAGAGCATTTTCTCAATTGAAAAGCCCAACATATTAAACTTTTTACCTCTTTGGAGGGTAATATTTTGTTTGAAATAGAATGGTACCTTGTCACTGGAAATCAAAATCTCCCTTTAACTAAGTTTCAATGAAATCCACAGATTATCACCGAAGTGTTGTCATGGATTGAAATCCACAGATTATCACCCAAGTGCTGTCATGGATAGAAATCCATTGATTAGCACCCGAGTGTTATCATGGATTGAAATCCATTGATTAGCACCCGAGTGTTGTCATGGATTGAAATCCACTGAGTAGCACCCGAGTGTTGTCATTGATAGGAAATCATGAAAGGACCAAATACTACTATGATCCATGTAAGACCACAGATGTACAGAATCATATATATATGGTAATTGTGCTCTAAACTTTACATTATGTGAACAGATCAGGTAAGAGCACATAAGAATTCTTCAGAATGCTATATCTCGTCTACTCTGCTGTGGCATAATCCAAAAATAGTACTGCAAATGGCACATGATGTGTCTGTCTCATGACCTTTTCCAATGACCTTGACCTTAGAACCAGAGTCTTTACTATTAGAAGGTGTGGACCTCGGTAAAGTTAATCAAAATATATGTAGGAGTTAAACAGAGACAGGCTTTACAAGGAAACAGGCCACTGACTTTCAATTATCCCTTGTTATGACTTTGACCTTGAGAACAGAGTGTATGACTGTAAATATGCGAGAAACTGTCCAGTTAAGATATATAAAAGGCTAAAGTTTCATTAAAATATCTTTACTGGTTCAAAAGTTATACCCATACATGGACAGAGGTCACTGATTCATAGTTTCCCTTGCCATGACCTTGAACTTGAGGCAGGAGGGGTGGCTATAGTATGTGACATACTGACTAGTTATGATATATAACTAGATAAAAGTTCAATAAAAATATCTTCAGTGGTTCAAAAGTTATACTCTGGAAAAGTATACAAGTCAGAGTTTACATATTCCCTCACTGTAACCTTCACCTTGAGGCAGTGGACATGACTAAGGAATGCAACACACCATGATATATAACTGGATAATGTTTTATTATATCTTCAAATAGGTAAAATGTTATACTCTGAAAAAGGATCAGAGGATTACATTTTTCCTTGCCATGACCTTGACCTCAAGACTGTGGGCATGGCTATGATACAAGACATGGCTATGATCCAGTCATTAAAATATCTTCAGTGGTTCAAATGTTATACTCCAGACAAGGATACAAATCAGAGAATTACATTGTCCCTTGCTGTAACCTTGACCTTGAGGGATGAGTTGTGGTTTTGATATGCAGAATACAAAATATACATGATAGATAATTGACTACAGTTTCATTAAATTATCTTCAGTGGCTCAAAATGTATACTCTGGATAAGGCTAGAAGTTACTGCATTACATTTTCCCTTGTTGTGACCTAGACCTTGAGACAGGGGGTCTAACTCTGGTATGCAACACACCATTTAGTCATGATATACACCATTGCAAAGTTTCACAAAAATCTTTCCAATTGTTAACAAAGTTATAGGTCAGACAAGAAAATGTTAACAGATCAACAATGCCTTAACATATGATACCCAACTTAAGAGAGGTATGTAAAAACCTTGAAAAGCTGATAGTGTGAAAAGTTGGTCACTGTGACCTACTTTTACCTGTGATGAGTAGTATCCTCAAAATGAATACACCCATCAAGATTCATGCAAACATTAAACACAATCACTGGTGTAAAACATAGGTTATTGTGACCTACTTTGCTCATGGTGAGTAGTATCCTTCAAGATGAATACACCCATCAAGTCTCATACCTGAACATACAACAGTGTTAGAGAACTGAGCCAAGTGCAAAACCTTAACATAATCACTGGAGCATGCAAAGTAGGTCATTGTGACCTACTTTTGTCTGTGGTAAGTACATGTAGTACCTCATGATGAGCCAGTCCATCAAGTTTCATGATGGTGTATACAACTGTGTTAGAGAAACTAAGCTAAATGCAAAAACAAAAATGTGGATGCCTATGACAATGATGATGCCATCAGAAAAGTGATCACCATGTCTCACCTATACTTCACCGTTATGTCTCACCTATGCGTCACCCTTATGTCTCCCCTATACTTCACCCTTATGTCTCACCTATGCTTCACCCTTATGTCTCATCTATACATCACCCTTATGTCTCACCTATACTTCACCCTTATGTCTCACCTATACTTCACCCTTATGTCTCACCTATGCTTCATCCTTATGTCTCACCTATGATTCACCCTTATGTCTCACCTATGATTCACCCTTATGTCTTACCTATGCTTCACCCTTATGTCTCACCTATGCTTCACCCTTATGTCTCACCTATGCTTCACCCTTATGTCTCACCTTTGTTTTGCAGGCAAGACAAAAACTGCTTGTCACAAAATTTGAGAGCTTTCAAACACTTGTTTGGTAATTTGTCATCTACATTAGATGATACACCCATGCATAAAGTACTTTAAATCTTAGTACAGTGGAAAATTTTCTTAAAAATGAAAAAAAATTACAATTGATTATGATCTGACATATCATCTAAAATACAGTGGTCCCTCACTTTACAATACCTCTTTATATTACGTTCCTTCTTATATAATATGTACATTTTTATGGACTAGGTTTAACTGATTTAGTTTCATTTATAATTGCTACTTAATTTTAGTTCTTGGCTAACGGAAACCAATCATACAGTGATTCTTCATCACCAAATACTGTTTTTTAAATGTATTATTATTACACAGCCTTGCTAGATCATTCCTCAGTATATGTCTCCAGGTCACTATTATGACTTCCATGAACAGTCATTAGGGAGCATTGAACATGTGTTCGTAGACACAAATATTTCGAGACTAAGGGAGACAACTCCGTTTTTGCCCTCAGTTAACACTTGCCAATAGCTGTCCAGATAACCTGTGCATTTGGGTTTTTTTTCAAAATTCTGTGAAAAAGTTGAATGAAAATCAACTTGTCATTGGTACAGAAACATAAGTAATAAAATGATTTGTGTCTTTCTATAAAACTCAATAAGTTATTTTGATTTTAATAAAAAGATCACTGTAATCATAATATTGTAGTGCCTAGAATCAGAATTTGGAAAAAAGCAGGAAAAGCATTTACAAGAACATCACATAACATTTCCAGAATTTATTTGTCAATAATACTGTCAATTTATTTATTAAAACCTGATTTGAGCGACCTCTCCTATGACTAAATTCATCATGCATGGATTGATTTTATTATATAAATGCACATGCATGAGCGACCACCTGCTAAATGCAACCGAAGGCCATGATTTTTAGGCAAAATATGTTTAAATGCTGCTATAAATGACCATATTGTAAAATGAGATATAAACACTACAGAACTAAATTTAATCCTTCGTAACAACAATCGCTAAGTTGAGTCAGCAGGCAGAGTTCAGATTATTCCAAACTGAGATGCACAAACAAAAAAGTGAGGGAAAAATAGTTTGGTTACCAGTTTCCTTAAATGCACAAAACAGAGTAGCATGCTACAGACTGTACCATAGTCATCTAAATACCTATCACAATTAATCATTCTGTCTTTAATATATATATAAGAGATCCTGAAATCATTGTATTTGCTGAACATGTCCAGCAGATCAAAGGTTTTGACACTGGTCATAGGTTACCTCAAATATGATATCAAATTATTTTTGATTTTCTGTATCCATTAAATTGTTAAATAAACACCTTAATGAAGTAAAATTAAAAAGGTCACTAGGTCTAGTTTACAGACTGTGTCTTTGTCAGACGATCAATAAAGATGTTGGCGACTAAGCTTAACTCAAAGGTAACTAGGTCTAGTTTACACAGTTTCTTTGTCAGACAATCAACAGAGGTGTTTCTGACTAAGCTTGTTAGATTACTATATTATCCCAATTGTTTACACACTCTACAGCTACAAAGCACACGACAAAAGAGTTGAGATGCTTATCTCCCAGACTTTAAAAAAAAATATAATTAAACAATTGCACCAGGGTCTGTACTATACATCAGTCCCCCAGTCATGTTTCTTAATTATATTGTGTTGCCATGTGTTGGCATATTATACCTTTATCACAAAATATGTGAAGCCTATGTCCAAACAAAGACTAGAAACTAGCAAAACTTCACCATCCAACTGTACTGGAAATGCCTGTCAATTAGTTGTTACATATTTTCAAGGTAGAAAGTCTGCTTATTGTCAGTTAATAATTTGTAAAAATAAGTTGAGTGGAATAAAATACTGTTGTTTGGTGATAGTCTATAGTATAGTGTTTGGAAAGAAATATTTTTGTTTTATGAATAATTAGTTTGAGAGGAAAACAGTGAATCATGGAAGGTCAATACTAATACTAAATCAGCAGCTAATCCAGAACCGAAACTGACACATTTTCTGGTAATTTAATAATTAGGTATATCAAATGTTTTCTCTTTTATCACAACTTTTGTTGTATCACCTTTGAATGGTTTTATATTAAATTTCAGAAATATATTGCAGGCCATGTAAATTTTGTGGATAAAATGTCTGGCAAGAGCAAATCGAACTTAAGGAGCCCTGATAAGCAAGATCACAAATTCTCTTGACAATGTTGGATATTTCCAAGTACAAAGCACTTTTGAGCATGTAAGTCAAGTAGTTCTTGACCTCCAACCCTTTTCTGTCTCTCCTCTCTTTCAAAGGTGACACAAATCTAGCAATGAATGCAAATTAAAAATGAAAAAACCCCAAAAAGAATGAACTAAAAATTTTAAAAATTAATAATAATAATAATAATAATAATTATAACAACAACAATATCAGTACACACAATGAGAAATTTTATTTTATATTATTGTCTTTTATCTAGAACATAGACTTTTTATTATAGCAGGGTTCCTACACAATTCTGATTTTCTTTTTCCATGACTTTTCCATTACAAATTTCTGATTTTCCATTACTAAATTCTTTAAGGTTTACGATGAAAGTTTGATCTATACACAGGAAATAATGATAATACTGATCAACATGATAGGAAAGATAACCACATAATCAGCATTTTTTGTCAAGATGGCTTCCTCCTCCCCTTACAGCCAACTGATCCACCCACCTTAACACTAAAGACTGATAAAACAAGTAAAGGGAGATTTTCAATTTTTGGCCATTTTCCATGACTTTTCCATGACAAATTTTTTTTCCATGACTTTTCTGTTACTTTCCATGACTAAAGTTTTTTCCAGGATTTTCCATGACTGTGGAAACCCTGTTATAGGTACCATGACTGAAATAATTTCAATGCAGTCAAGGAGAGCATAGCCGATATACAGCCATGGCTGTAACAAGTTTTTTTCCACAAATGTATACATTTAAAGGTTTATAAAATTATTCAGCTTTAAAGCAGCATGACTTGAGGTCTCTTGCAAAGAAAGCATGTAATTTTGCCTAAATTTCAAAAATATATGGCTGCCATGTTAAATTTAGATAACAAATGTAAAACAAGAGCAATTAGAATTTCAGGATCACTGATATATATATATATATATGTAACATTAAATCCTGACCTTAGGATCAATACACTGTCAAACTAACAATTGTTTCCAAAAATAAGATCTTTAAAAACTTTGTGATTAAATTTAAACAATCATTACAAATTAAGTTAATCACTAACATTTAATGCAGCAAATAGGTGTATTTACCAAATTTGTCGAAAAAATATTCTGGTTGACAGTAATATTTAAGCCATTTATGGTTCTTGTGAAAAGCACACAAATGCCATGCTTGTTAGAACTGTGTGATTTACAGCGATAAGAAATATACAAATCTGAGAGACACATACACTTAGAGTATCCATTATAATCGCTACCAGCTTTGGCACTACCATCCTTTGTATAGACTCTGACCCTGGACTCCACAGAAGTGTCTCCCTCTCTGATAACATTAATTCTGAGAGTTGTTGTGTCCCCTTTAATGATTGGTTCATTCACGGTGTATCTATTGTTCTCAAACTTAATCACTGGCTCTGGAAAGAATCAAAGTGAACTAAACTGATAACATTTTGTTACTTCCCTATCATAATTTATTCCTTTAAATAATCAGCCCATGCATTGCAATTTTCTTCTATCCCCACCCCCTCACTTTGTTACTCTCTTTCTCTTATATATATACATACACACACAATAAATTATGCAAACACATCTTTTTTATGTATAAACACACAAATGTTCCTGTATACTGCATGATTTGCCTCAATTCCTCATTCACAAACAGGTATGCCTGCATCAAAGCCATCAAGAGTAAAGAAATCAAGATACGTGAGCTGTTTATACATAAAATAAAGTTTAAACTGAGCAGCTTTAAATGTAACAAGTCTTATTACAGAAAAAAACATATGCACTACCATGTTAATGAGCAGACTTTGGAAAAATATGTGAACATTTATAAGATAGGCAAGTGTACATATTATACTTTTGTGAATCATTAATTTTTATGAGTATTAATTTTCACGGTTTATCAAAAATGACATTTTCATTGTTACTTAAATTTGTGGATTTGGGAAGTGGTCCTGTTTTCTTCTTCGATGGATGTTCATGAGGCTTTTGAATTTCTGGTTTGTTGCAACCACAATATCCACAAAAATTGATACTCCACAAAATAATGTCAGTTCACAGTATTTTGTTGTTAAAAAAAAGAAGCTTTTATTTCACTGCTTACTGTCTTCTCTGTCTTTGATCCTGATGAGTGTTGTAGTCTGGCCACCGAGAGTTGCTCCCCCTGCTGTAGAACTCTCTGGTGTCCCAAGCACAAGCCGGAATGTCTCCTCAGTTTCATAAAAAGTGTCATTCACAATGTGAACAACACATTCTTTCTCTCTTTCACCTGGAAAATTGGAATCTTAACATACACACTGTGCTGCTGGTTGAAGAAATGTCAAACTTATGCCTCACCATGCTTATAGAGGTGAGACAAAATGAAACAATGGAAATACTTTTGTACATATGTAGGAAATACATTATGATTTGTACACAGTATTTCATTAAGATGAATGCTAAACTTACAAAGAAAGGGGAAAAGCATTAAATTGGCTTTTAATACCATTTATTTAATGTTCTTTTAATAAACATGTCATGCTTTAAGTTTCTTTGAAAAGAATTGTGGATGGAGGGACAGGAGAAAAAAAGACAAAATGTTCTGATGTCCCATGTGATTACATTAATATGATGTTCAAAATATAACAACATGCTGAACTTCATTGATTGACATGGCTTGTGTGTGCACTTTTGTGATTGCATACACAATTTTAATTATGAAGAAATTTTGGATTATGGAAGCAACTCAAATAAAAAAGATTATGGAAGAAGTAAAGATTGTTGCAACTTCAATTTGTGCATGGTACCATATATACTTGCTTAAAAGTCAACGCGTTTACTGAGAATTCAATTAATGTAGGGTAGGATCATCTTATAAGTATGACATACAAAAGATTGGATAAATCTGATTCTAATCCCTTAGCTTGTAAAGGCAGCACCCATTTTATTTTCGCAGTTGACAATCCTTTGATCCAGCTGCAAATCTGATACTTGTTCAGTGCCAATTAGAGCCCTATATTCAGTTAACTATGGGAGCTTATTTTAATTCCCTGTGATCGTGCTGCGGTGATCCTTTACTGACATTTCAGACTGTACGATCAAAGTGTCACTTACACAGCCCAAGCTCAGTCTCCACATAAATAATGGCCCAAGTTTCTGAATTCTCAGTGTTTTGTCAGTTACCAGGTACCTTGTCACCTGGATATCATACATCGTGAACTGCAGTTTCACCAATATGGGCAAAAAAAAATGTAATGCTTATGATGGTGCATTCAAATTAAAAGTTATAGACTTTGCAGGGAAACATAACAACTGCACTGCAGAATATGAATTTGGTGTGTCAGAGAAACAGGTGTGTGACTGGCACAAGAATAAGTCAGCTATTGGTGATAGTGCCAGGCATCTGAAGAAAATTCGAGTAATGGAAAGCCCTTATGCAAAATGGGAGTGTAGTTTTATTGCATGGGTTCTGGAGCAGCATCAAAATGGGCATGCAGTCACTAGAAATGCTATTAGATTGACGACTTTTTCTACTGCCAAGGCTAACGGTGATGACTCATTTAAAACTTCAGCTGGATGGTGCAGGCGATTTATGCAACATCACTGATTTGTACTAAGACAACACACACACATAGCTCAAAAACTGCCGGTAGATGTTGATAAAAAAGCAGATAGTTTCTTTAAATTTTTTAGAAATGAGAGGAAACATAATGATTTTGATCTGGCACACACTGGAAACATGGATGAAACTCCCGTGTTTTTGTATATGCCGGGTAATTCTACTGTACACCTAGAAAAAACTGTGAAATAAGGACTTCAGGAAATGAGAAACAAAATTTCACGGTGTTATTAAGTTGTTTAGCAAATGGCATGAAACTTCAGTTTGAGAAAGTATGGACTTACCATAACCTTGACATTTGACAATTTAAAGATTTCTTTCTTACCCTAAGTGCAAGCCATCTACATAGTTTGGTCCAGGAACTTACTCTTATACAGAAATTATTCTACAAAACTCATTTTTCTTCAAGTCACAGTCACCCTGACCTTTTGACCCCAAAATCAATAGGACTCTTTCTTACTTAAAGTGCAAGCTTCCACAAACTTGGGTGTAAAATGGTGTACATGGTGTAAAACTAAAGTTATTGTGCAGAAATGAAAAAAGGTGTGGATGGATGGACACAGATGGACAGATATCATAACCATATAAACTCTGCCTTTTGGCAGGCATATGAAAGCTCACATGATCTGTAGTTTTATTTCACCTGTGTCTCAGGATCACATGAGATGGAATTGGTAATGTGACAAGTCAATGAGTTCATCAAGAGTTAGAAAGGTCAGTCCCTAAAGTTTGATTGTAGTTTTATTCCATTAATGGGAGCCTAGCACTCATTTTTGTCAGTAAAAAAGAAAACAACTATTGACAACATCCACTCGCCTTCTACAAATTAACAAACACAAGGTGATTCAAAATCCCCCCCCCCCTCGCCAATTCCATGCTGATGATTTTATCCCATCAGTATGTTCAGCCACTGATGATGTATATCAACATAAGGAAGATATTCCAGATTTGTTCCCCATGTATGATTTAAGTATTTTACTGATCATTTAATAACCACTTTAATGCGAAGTTTCTATGTTACTTCGCGACTAGTCTACTTGGATAAAATTTTAGGGCTACACTTCTGGTGCATCTTGCAGTAAAATATGTTACATTCAGTTCTGATTGGTGGTTATTATTTGTTTAAGTCCTGAGTAAATCAATAACCACCAATCAGAACTACTGTAGCTTATTCACTGCCTAACACACCAGAAGTATATGCATCTGAACTCGATCCAAATTAATACAAAGCAACAAAGAAACTTTTTGCAAAAGTGGCTATTAAATGATCTATAAAGTATTTAAATCATACATTGGTAACAAGTTTGTAATGTCTCCTTTTATGCTGATATATGTAATCAGCGACTGAACGTGCTGACAGGATAAAAAAATTGGCACAGAATCGGCAAGTGGGCAGATTTTAAAACCCATGGGTTATAGTCACCTTGTTAATTTGTAGAAGGGGAGTGGGTGTTGTCAATAATTTCCTTTTTCACTGATGAAAACAAGTGTCTGTGGCTGCAGCAATTGTTTTAAATACATCTGCAGGAAGTACAATGTAAAAAATGTCGTTGTTATTCATCTACGCTCCCACATTCAGACTTGTTCTAGATAAGATTTTCCTTGCATGAGGAAATTGCAGATAACTCCGTAATGCCTTCCAAATTTAAGTGAAGACATGAAATTGGTAATAAGATGTTTTTAAAGCATTAAATGCCATTAATGGGAGTCTAGTATGTACAATAAATTAATGTGAGTCTAGTAGGTACAATAAATTCTTATACTTTATAGAAATTTGCACATAAAAGAGCAAATTCCAATGCAACAACAGATTGATGTAGATTTGTTTTCTTGTTTGTTCTATCTTAAGTATATCTGTTTTGTCTTGTTAATCATTTGTCATTCTAATCTTGAACAGTGTCAATAAGTAACATATATCTTGTGACAATCTTATATCACAAGTGTCAGTAAGTAACATCTATGTTGTGACAATCAACCTTATATCACAAGTGTCAATAAGTAACATCTTGTGATAATCAATCTTATATCACAAGTGTCAATAAGTAACATCTATCTTGTGATAATCAATCTTATATCACAAGTGTCAATAAGTAACATCTATCTTGTGATAATCAATCTTATATCACAAGCATCAATAAGTAACATCTATCATGTGATAATCAATCTTATATCACAAGTGTCAATAAGTAACATCTATCTTGTGATAATCAATCTTATATCACAAGTGTCAATAAGTAACATCTATCTTGTGACAATCAATCTTATATCACAAGTGTCAATAAGTAACATCTATCTTGTGATAATCAATCTTATATCACAAGCATCAATAAGTAACATCTACCATGTGATAATCAATCTTATATCACAAGTGTCAATAAGTAACATCTATCTTGTTACAATCAATCTTATATCACAAGTGTCAATAAGTAACATCTATCTTGTGACAATCAATCTTATATCACAAGTGTCAATAAGATATCACATACCCAACATTCACATAATTGTGACTCACCTGGCTGAAAAATGACATTTGAGTCACTTGCATCTGGTCTTTCAATGAAATCCATCATCACTTCTGCAGAAGCTTGCCGTGTGAAGCATCTGACACTAGACACTTGATCAATGTCACCTGAACGTTTGATCATTGTAGTTACAATGCCAACATTTTCATTGACCTCATACTCTGGTTCCTTGAACTCCATTTTTGGTACTGAAAAATACAAATTCTTGTTATCTCAAATTTATGTAAAAACAACCAGAAATGAAATAAGTGAAGGGTAACTTGAACACTTTTGACTCTTCTCTATTGTGAAAAAGGTTTGGATGTGGTTGGTAAATGGGCATATATTTATGTATTTATTTTTTTCATTATCTACATAATTTTAAATTTAATTTTTTAATATGCTTATGTATGGTACACAGGCAATATTAACGAATGCAGACTTAGTGTTTTCAATAATAAGTAAAACTGGCTTTCCATCAACTTCAACTAAAGTTTTTATTTCTAAATTTTACTTCCCTTACTTGTACAAGTTGTTACATCTAATATTAAGAATTTTCTCTAGCTCAGATATAGATGCCAGCCATTTCGATTTAGTTGGAATCATTTCCATTTTTAACCTTAACCTACGCTATTGCCATCACTTCTGTATGATTCTGATTTTTAGTGAGATACAATTTTATATAGTTGAGCCACAACTTAAACACTGGTATATCTAGATCACTGAAATGCTTGTAATGTCTGGATGCAGTTCATTTGTGAAAGTGTACCTAAGCGCTTATATCACAAAAGCAACTCAATATTGACCAATCAAAAATCATGTCAATGTAGTGTTCTAATTCACCTGAGAAAGTCTGAGAAAGATGTTGAAACAAACAGCAATAGATAAATTGGCCGATGCAAAGTATCAACATGGAATGAATATGAAGCTTTTGCAGTCTTTACTCAATGAACTTTAGCGTGACACATAAGGAAAGAAGACCGCAGAAAGCAAGTTTCAACCAAAAATCACTTTCAATCAGTAATGTTTACTGCTTCAAATAAGTTGTTGGAAAAGCATTTGAGGTATTCGTATTTTTATGTTCAGACTCTGATTTTTCAAGCTCACATTCTTATTTCACCCTGGTAGAGGTTGGCAACTCTGCAGATGTTAGCGATGGGAGATGGTAGAAGAAACAGTAGAACCTAGAAAAAAAAAACACTGGCCTTGGACTGACAACCACTCAACCCAGATGTCAAACTTGATTTGTGTTTGTAAAACATGTATAACCCCACTACAGATATGCAAATCAAAAAGTCTCATTCCACAAAAAAATTTCATGAAAATCAAACCAGGTCATCTGTAGATAAATACAAATATGCATACCAAATTTAATTTGTTTCAATGAAATGGTTTTTGCTGAAACATGAAAATTTAATCAGGTCACCTGCAATAATAATACAAAAAAAATATTCCTTTAAAATTTAATTTGTCTACCTCAAGTGGTTTTTATTTAATCATACTATTAGGTTTCTTGTGAAACAAGTCCAAAAAGTTCAAAAATATTAAAACTACCATATACACTTGCTATTAAGTCAAGTCCAACTGTAAACAACATAGACCCTGATCTGCCATCACATAATGTGCCTGCAGATCAGGGTCTATGTTGTTTGTTCTACTGACTACTCCTAACAAACTGCATAGACCCAAATCTGCCAACACATTATGCAACAGCAGATCTGGGTCTTTGCAGTTTGCAGTTGGACTCAACTTTTAAGCGAGTATATTTGGTAGATTTGTGTTTGTAGAACATATATGCCCACACTGCAGACATGCAAACAAAAATGCCCCAAAAATTAAAAACTTTAGACAAATTGGAAATATTGCTATAATTGCATGAAAAATTAACCAGGCCATCTAAATATGCATACAAACATGCATAATAAATTTAATTTGTCTACCTGAAGTGGTTTTTAACCTAATCGTGCTCACAAGGTTTGTGTCAAAAAAGTCCAGAAAGTTAAAAAAAAAACGTGTACAAAATTGAAAATTTGCTGTAATGGCCTGAAAAATCTAACCAGGTCATCTACATATGAATACAAATATGCCAGCAAAAAATTTCAATTGTCTACGTTGAATGATTTTTGGGTAATCTGGCTAACAAGATTCTCAGGGTGGACAGACTTAAGGATGGATGGGACCAAATCAAGATGTGGGCATGAAACATTTTACAATTGCAGAAAATGAGACTGCAATGTTACTTTATGTATAATCAAAGAAAAATCTACATGACCTTCAAAGTGCTTATGTGCCATAAAACAACAAAAACACAAAAAAAACCACATTTTATCAGGATGAGCTGAAGAGCAGATTTTTCTAGCCTTATAACCTTGCAGATGTCTTGAATGTTTCTTTTCAATTGTTTTGGTGTTTTATGGTAAATAAACACTTTGAAGGTCATGTAGTGCCATGGCAAGTAGAGTAAAGTACTTTGCACAACAACATCATGGTAACTGATCCAAGCTGATTTTATGATGGGAATCAAACCCACACTCTTCTAGTCACAAGTCTGATGTCATCTACATATGAATACAAATATGCCAGCAACAAATTTCAAATGTCTTCGTTGAATGATTTTTGGGTAATCTGGCTAACAAGATTCTCAAGATGGACAGATTTAGGGATGGAAGGACAAAATCAAGATGGGGACATAAAACATTTTACAATTGCAGAAAATGAGACTGCAATGTTACTTTATGTATAATCAAAGAAAAATCTACATGACCTTCAGAGTGCTTATGTGCCATAAAAAAAACACAAAAAACCCCACATTTTATCAGGATGAACAGAAGAGCAGATTTTTCTAGCCTTATAACCTTGCACATGTCAGTAATGTTTTTTTCTTGTGTTTTGGTGTTTTATGGTAAATAAACACTTTGAAGGTCATGTAGTGCCATGGCAAATAGAGTAAAGTACTTTGCACAATGACATCATGGTAACTGAACCAGGCTGATTTTATGGCAGGAATAAAACCCACATCCTTCTAGTCACAAGTCTGATGTCCTAACCACTAAACCACTGCAGCTCTCCTTTTTGAACAGAATACAAATCTAGGCGAAACTGGTACAAAGTGAGTGTTTCTTTACCATTGTACTAAACAGCATACCATTTTAAATAAATTCAATGTTTCTGATAATATCATTCCATACCAATATGACATTTGTTTTCCCACTTTACATCATAATTTTTTTGTGCTGGACATTCAGGCAGATGGAGGAATGGATAATAGGACTAGTCTGTAGAATGGGGCACTATAAATATTACAGTCTCTAAATCTCAGGACTTTTACAAATGGGGAGGCAAAACCTAAGAAGGAAAATAACTTGAGATTTTTCTTTACTAAAGCAGGAACAGATCTATAAAAATCCCTGGTGTGGTAGCATGGTACAAGTAGCTTTACTGGATATGTAAGATTTTGCGTCATTTGTTTTTTCATAAGCTACAAAAGGAAATGAAGGAAAAGTGGACCTGTGATTGCTCATCTGACCGACTTCAGCAAAACAGCCTAATTACTGCAAGAGCAGTTAGGCAATTAATCTGGGCAAAAAAGGTTGCTATCGGTCAAATTCAGATTCTACTGAGCAGTTTTTGAGAAGTTGTTTAAAGTTGTTTTTCTATTTTTAGTTACGGTGGCCATATTTGATGGCGAGTCCAGATTTTTTTGTATTAGTTTAAGGCCTTCATGCCAGGATGCTTTCTGTTAATTTGGTAAAAAGCTGCTTTAGAACTTTTTGAAAAGTCAAAAACAGCAATTGGTGACAGACAAACAATGCACAATACATGATGGATAGTGCCTGCAGATCCATACCCTAATCTCACTTGGACTTATGGCCAGGTGAGCTAAAATATCAAAATTTGTGTGCAATTAAATTTTTAGACAAGTTGAAAATATTAGAATCTTCCAAGCTTTTACATTTTGTAACACTCACAGTCTGACAATGTATCGTTGATTAAGATGGTTGTGATACTCGGCTCCCCCAGTGTGCCTCCTACTGGCATTTTCAGAGTGGCCTCAAACTTTTCAATCCCCTCTAGCTGAGGTCGTCCAAGGTCATCAAGGATGGTGATTCGGGCCATCTGCATCATGGTGCCCGGAGCAAAATCCAGAATCCTATTGACAGCTGTGTAGTCCATTCCAGCTGAAGACAAAAATTGTAAACAACATTTGGTAATGAAACAAAACAGAATAATTTCAATGATGAGCTGATAAAACATGAAATTATTACCAAAGTCTCTTTTGTCAACTGAAAATCAACTGTTCACCCATATTTTTATTTTTTGATATTGACATTTACAAAAAAATATTAAAGATTTTAACAAGAAATAAAAGCAATTTAACACTGACTAATACTGTTAACCAAAGTTTGCTGTTTCTGAGAACCAGTTAATGTGGTCTCCTAGAATATCATATTGACTAATGTCATCTTACAAATAAACAATGAAAGTCAAGTCCACACTTTTGTGATTCACAGTAGCCTATAAATGTCACTGTCTAATGTTATCTGCTACAAAGCCAAAGAATTCATCCTCATTGTCTGAGTGACCAAATAAAGTTCTGAAATCCTCCATCGTCATCTAGTCGTCATAAATATCGTCCGACTCTGATTCCTCATCGTAAGTGACACTGTGATCATACAGTCTGTGAAATCTGTTAAAGGATGCAACTGAACAGGTGTCAACTGTGCAGCAAGATCAAAGGGAGGTCAAATAACCATCCTCTGTTACTTGGCACTGAACAAGTATAAAATTTGTGGCTCAATCAAAGGGTCGTCACACCAGAAAACAAAGAGGGTGTTGCCATTACAAGCTAAGGGATTAAGGTCAAATGCGCACAGAGAGTTGTAGAACTCTACTTGGCACTGAACAAGTATCAAATTTGCAGCTCGATCAAAAGGATTGTCAACTTGAAAACAAAGCGAGTGCTGCCTTTACAAGCCAAGGGCTTATCGGCCCATGTGCACTGGCAGATAACTTTGGAAATATCACTTGGAAATTAGATCTGGCTTATGGACAAGGAAAATATAAATTAAGTAAAAACTTTTATTGCTTCAAACACAAACAGTGTTGATATAGCAAAACACAAAATATAATACAAATACCAGTTGTTCAGACTTCAACGAAAATGGAAGCAATATACTACTAGTAAACACCCGTGGTAAACAACATTGACCAACACTTCACTTTGTGGTATGTAATATTTAATTTACTGGTAATATTTTCAAATTATTAAAATCCAAATAACTGTAGATACAAGTATTGTGTATTGAATACCATCATGAAATAGATACACACAGTGCATATGACATATGCATTTCTGAATGGGATTAGTGGCATGAAAACGTAAAAATATTTGAATTGACAGTATTTGTACATACGGCAAACATCTTAAAGTTCCAATATTATCCCTAGATTTATCAAATTTTTTTAAGCTGCACTTATAAGACGACCCCTACTCTGCATGAATCAAATTTTCAGTAAAAAACTTTGACTTATAAGCGAGTATATACGGTATATGTACTTTGTAAACAAGAGAGCTTCTGCTATGTGGAAAATTCATGTTCATCACTCATTTTCAAGGAACTATGGAAAATCATTGCTTAGTTAAGAAATGAATTTGCTCAATTATCTAACAAATGCAGTACAAAAGTTTAAAAGTAGAATTTATTGAATTTTACCGTCCTTGAGTGTATGGTAACATTTTAAACTTGTTCTTTAAATGTAAGAACTGTGAAAGGAATTATGGAAAAAGAGATGGATGGAGTCATGAAAGACACAACTGCATTACCACATTTCAGTTCAATTCTCCCAACAGAATGATAATTTATATACCTTTAAAGAAAAAATTATGGGATACAATCTTTTATACTGCCTGGATAAATGTTGCCTAATACAACAGGTATTTGTTAAGAATTTCACTTATAAGAAGTATGAACACTTGTAATATTAATTAATAACAATATTAATTAATATTAATATTAATTGGGCTCATAGTACTACTCCAAATATCTTGTTACATTCTGTATCTATTAGAAAATATCTCAAATCTACCGTATATACTCATGTAAAAACCCATAACAACTGCAAACTGCATAGACCCAGATCTGCCATCGCATAATGCGCTAGCAGATCTGGGTCTATGCAGTTTGTAAGGACAGATCAGTAGAACAAACATCATAGACCCTGATCTGCCAGCGCATTATGCAACGGCAGATCAGGGTTGATATTGTTTGCATTTGGACCTTACTTATACACGAGTATATACGGTAAGCAAAAGCAGAACACACAAGGGTCGACTTTAACTGATAAAAATTGGCCTTAGTTCTTTGGAGTATTATACAGTGAAGAAACTAGCTTGGTGATATTATGAAATAAATTTATGGATATATGCATATAGAAACTATTAATTTTGTTCTCCATACAAATATTTTTGTGGACGTTTGATTTCAAACAGTTTCAGACACGTTTTATTGTATTAATCACGTACATACTCTGCACACAGTCTCTTGATGTTCTGGATCTATGCATAATCCCTCTCAAATCTCATTTAATGCAACTTGTATCTCCAAATGCATCAAACAGAAATGCCTTAAAACCATGGACCACTGATGCTGGTGTTGTTGATTTAATAAAATCACTTTCAAATCTAATTTTAATGCAAATGATTTCAGAAATGAATAAGATTAAATTACTCAAAACAATAAACCCATGGGTGCCTGATAACTGCAGCCATAGATGGCACCAGTATTAATTTTGATTCACGTGTAATTTTAGGGATTGTGTGAAATATACTGTAAACCCTAGTATTCTAATATCAATGATTTTTTCTGAATACCATATGTACTCGCTTACAAGTTGGGTCCAACTGCAAACAACATAGACCCTGATCTGCCATCACATAATTCACCAGCAGATCAGGGTCTATGTTGCTTGATCTACTGATTACTCCAAACAAACTGCACAGAGCAAGATGTTCTGGTGCATTATGCGATGGCAGATCTGGGTCTATGCAGTCTGCTGACATCACTGTATACTTCACTGCTGCCACATGTGAGATAAAAAGACTTTTAATATTTCTTACATGGTGGACAAAGGGAGATAATTAACACTTACCCTCTGCAGACATGGGCTCTGTGCGTCTAGTTCTGACAGTGACACTAGCAGGACGGCTTAAATCAGTGCCTGTTCTCCAGACTCTAACCTCTATATATTTATCACTCTCATCTACCAGGTAAGTCTCCTCCCCGAAGTAGAAAATTGGCTCTGTAAATAGATGGTTGGTTAGTTGAGTTTTAATGGCATATTTAGCAATTTATTTGTCCATGTCATGCTGAGGAAATGGGAGTTAAGTGTCTTTCCCAAAAACACACAGAGGCAGCAGACTTGGGCAGGTATTGAACCTGCGACCTATGGAATATGAGTCCAACACTGTACCAACTGAGCTACTGTGGAAACTACAGAATTGATTGATTAAGACCAAGACAAATTATTGAAGGTGCCACTTTAAGACCGGACATTCAAACAAAATTTAATTTCAACTGTTTCTTCATACACAAGTTGAAGTGGAAAAAAAGACTTGGTAAAATAGTGCTGGAAAATGCTGAACATCAAAATGAATGTATCAGGTAGAAATAATGATAACAGTTAGTGTGCTTAAGTTGATCTTAATCCATACACAAAAATAAAAGGAAAAAGTAGAATCTCAGTCTGGATTCTAGGTAAAAAAAGAAGTATTTTTATCAAATATTGATAGAAAACCTTTGTACACATACAAATTCCATGAGAGGTGCATGGTGTACACATAGGAAAAATTGCGGACTTGTAATAAAATTTAAAATGGTTGATTTAAAGAGCGGAGTATTTGTCACCTAGGTTTAAATCATAAAATTGCTCATGCCTACTCAACACCATTTTAGTAACCTCTTGCAGGGATGCAGAATAGGCCCGATGCCTCAGCGCTAAACAACCTACTTGTGTTACTGTAAATACACAAAACTACATATGTTTTTTTTTTTCAGAGTCGGTAGAAAGAACAAGTTTGATATGGCATAGGGATCTGTCAAGGACGTTAGGCTGAGACGTATTCACAAGCCATATATCAAACAAGTTTTTTCCCCTCACTTGGAACAAAACATGAATGTGGTTTTGCATTTATTACATATCCCTCTTGTATACTTGTAAAATATTTTTAGCTTTACAGTATGAATGAAATTAAAAACGAATTGGGATTTATACAAGTTTGCTATACTGTATCTAAAAATTTTAAATGTGTGGACGTCAAAGAAGACACTAGAGTAATTCCAATCTGGGTATGTGATGCGGAAATACAGACTGAACATCTGAATACAATGCCAAATCAACCATGTAAGATTAAATGCTGGTATGTAATAAAGCACCAGAATGTTTTTGAGGTGTTATAAGTAATAAAGGGATCAATGGTGGTATGTAATAAAACACCAGGATGTTTTTTGCGGTGTTATAAGTAATAAAGGGATCAATGGTGGTATGTAATAAAACACCAGGATGTTTTTTGAGGTGTTATAAGTAATAAAGGGATCAATGGTGGTATGTAATAAAACACCAGGATGTTTTTTGAGGTGTTATAAGTAATAGAGGGATCAATGGTGGTATGTAATAAAATACCAGGATGGTTTTTGAGGTGTTATAAGTAATAAAGGGATCAATGGTGGTATGTAATAAAACACCAGGATGGTTTTTGAGGTGTTATAAAGAATAAAGGGATCAATGGTGGTATGTAATAAAACACCAGGATGTTTTTTGAGGTGTTATAAGTAATAAAGGGATCAATGGTGGTATGTAATAAAACACCAGGATGTTTTTTGAGGTGTTATAAGTAATAAAGGGATCAATGGTGGTATGTAATAAAATCTCAGGATGTTTTTTGAGGTGTTATAAGTAATAAAGGGATCAATGGTGGTATGTAATAAAACACCAGGATGTTTTTTGAGGTGTTATAAGTAATAAAGGGATCAATGGTGGTCCAGGATGGCTTTTGAGTCTTTGATTAAAAATCAGATGTCCTTTGACAGAGGTGAGATAAAAAGGAGAGACCAACCAAAATATGATTTAGACAGAAACACTTGAGTAAGTATTTTGATTGTTTGTCTTCTTTAATTGCTATTGCATTGTTCAAGATGTTTCAAGGGGAATATTTAAAGTCAGCTCTTTTATATTTTTTGTTCAATTCATGTCAAAATGCGGAAACTTTCTTCCAATGCTGAAAAACCATGGGCTAAGAAATATTGCTACAAGTTCAGCAATTCTTGAAAATCAGAATTTAAGGGTGTGCTGGCGAGTAGCAAAGACCCTGAGTTTGCATTGTGTGTTTCATGCAAAGTGGATTTTAAGACCATATCTGGAGGAAGAAATGATGCCACCAGGCACCTGCAGACAGCATTACATAAGGCCAATGATTCTTCTGTAACAAACACACCCACTTTGAAGATCTTATTTGAGACTCCATCCAAAGTGGATAAAGTGGCACTTGTTGAGACTTTGTTTGCAAATTTTGTGGTAGAGCACAATTACCATTCCGTATAGCAGATCATTTTACTAACTGGTTAAAGTTATGTTTCCAGACTATGAGACTGTACAGAAATGTTCATGCCATCATACAAAGACAACACATTGTCACTCAGGCCATAGTCCCTCATTCTAATGCTGAATCAGAGAGGACATTCTCCACTCTTCACAAAATACAAAGTGATTCAAGGAGAAATCTGGACCAGAAAACTATTGAGAGCCTGTTAAGTGTGAACTTAATAATCACAACGAATGTCATTAGTGGTCACCAGTCAGTGATCTTGTGAAGGAAACTAAAAATGCTTGTGGATTTATAAAATAACTTTGCAGTGAGCTGTGAGATATACAGCTCTTCCTTTTTCATTTAAATGATAATGCACTGGCTCATATTAATTAATTATTACAGTAACATTTTCTGTCAGAATCTAATTTATGTCCAAAACTTGCTGTTTTATTATAGCATGAAGAGAATATACTTATTTTTTTTTTAATACGTTTAAAACACATAAAACTTATGTCGATAAAAAGCTACTGGTATAAAAGCCAATGTACTGATCCGAATTTTTAAATCTACTGGTTTAATGTCCTGGTTCTGTCACATGTATGCAGTGTATACATACGAACTGCTGAATGTACTCATGTGTGCATGGGTAGTGGGTGTAATATGTTGTTTCAAATCAAACATGATGTATAAGCATGGCAATTTAAGGGTACAAACCATGGAAGTCACACTGTAGCAATACAGCGGTTACATTCAAATAAATGTGGGCTTCATTTCTTTATTTCTGCACTTTTTAAAAAATTTGCTTTGTATCAAGAGGGCAGACTGTCAATTGGCATCATACACATGTTACAAATTGAATTAAATGCTGTGGTTCATTTATAGAGCAGGTTCAGATTTGACTGGAAATACATTTAATTACTTTAAATAGAATAGCTTTACCATCAGCCACCATGTCTCCATGTATAAAACTAAAGTAAATGACATACTATCTCTCTGACTATTAAAGCAGTCTTGGTTGTTTAAATTAACATCTCAAATTTTAAGGGTAATTTTTTTTTACGACTTTAGACTGAAAAGCAAGTTCAATTGGTTTGCTAAAACTCTCCAATTTAGTATGGTTAAAAAAATGCTAAAGTAATCTTTATTAACAATTTTGAAACAACCAAACTATATACAACAGGGGCATCTAACCTTTTTTGGCTGGGGGCCAAAACAGATAAAATGCTTAGGTTGAAGGCCACATGAGCAAAAACAGTTCCTTATCACTAATTAAGGCCGCATAACATGTAGGACTGCCTACATGGCCGTGGGCCACACAATGTGAAGGACTGGGCCACATTTGGCCCGCAGGCCGCAGGTTGGACGCACCTGATGTACATCACCTGTAACAATGTAGTACCTTTGTAAACATAAATTAACTGTAACTGTGCCTGTGCAAATTGTTAAATCAGCAAAGCTTTCTGGATATTGATGAAGTAACAAGCATCTAGTCTTCTGTATGCAACAAAGAATGCATTTTAAAGACCCATTTTTTGTTTTTATATAGTAAAACCCTAGTGATGGCAATCTGTCTAGACTAGGTATGCATCTGTGCTCTGAATGTTATGGAAAAAAGGTTTGCTTTTTAGTGTAAAACTGCAATTTGCAAAAGAATACAAAGAGAAAAGTAGTGTTTTGAAAATCTGGAGTGGACTGGTACTTGTGTTTTCTGATTTAAAAGGTCTACAAGATCATACTTATGGGACCGATTCTTTCATAATACTGTATAATTTTTGACACAGTATTAATTGTTGCATTTGATTAGTGTACTTGTACATTTTAGCATGCTGAAGCAGCCTGGTAAACAAGAATTAGTTTTTCTAAAAAGCTTGCCATCTTTTAGCTGAACAAACTGGGTGCTGGCTCGAAACCCACTGATGGTAATTCCTGGGAATGTTACTAAAGAAAGTTTATGGAGAATCTGTATACTGTTTTTAAAGTGAAGTTAAAGAAGCATTTTCAGTATGCATTATTTATCAATGAATGCAGAAGCAGACTGGGGGCAGCAGTGCATCATGAGGGCCTTGAAAAGTGATACAATAACAATGTGGGCTCAGTCTCTAGGTTTCTCTTATTTTATATTTCTAGTGCTACCATTCTGAAAACACATGTTCTAAAGAATAGGGGAAAAATCAACAATAACATATTATATCAATGGGTGGATATATCTTTCCATTCAGCTGGTGTAGCTGCTTGATGGTAAATTTTGTGAAAAAGTATTACTTGTCAATCATGTGAAGGCACTGATCATGACCTATGGGGAAATATTAAAAAGGAGGTACTGACACTTGTGAAATTCACAATGGGAGATACTCTGCCATTGTTTCAGGCAGAAACACGCCAGAGCTAACAAAGTCCAAGAGATCAGTGATTTAATCTTTTACACTAATTGGCATGTTACATATATAAAAAAAAGTCCATGCCTGCACTACTGGAAAACATACAATTTTACCCAATCAAAGTGTGTGATTCTCTAAAGCCCATTTTGTGAGCAGTGCATAGGTACATTATCCATTTTGCAAATGTTTGTAAAAGCCATCTTCCTAGAACATGGCAATGTTCAAGTTTTGAAATTCAGTTTGGGAGGTCTATGTGGTCATGGTTGATGTAGATATCAGGTTGTACCCCAAAAAGCAGGTGAGAATACCAAACATGGGATATGTTTCAGATGATTTAATTTTCACTATTTTTGCCACTGTCGCACAAACCAACAAAATTTACCATCAATAAATGGAAAATAATGAATAAGAAATTGCAAAAGCACACATTTTTAACATGTAAAAATTCCAAACTTGGAAATAAAATCCTCTTTTTAACTACAAGACAGCAGCAAAGCAACATTATTCTACTCTTTGCTCAGTTATTATTATGCATCCATCAAACCTTTTTTGCATAAGTGTCCCCACCCTCTCTGGCTTTGTATCATGGGGACAGATCTAAATTAAAAAATCGTTGGTCACACACAGACCTTCCAATCATATCCCAAAGTTTGAAGTCTCTGTCTCAAAAGAGTTGTGCAACATTACACACACACACACACACACACACACACACACACACACACACACACACACACACACACACACACACACACACACACACACACACATCTGGAGGAGCAGGATACTTATTATCCCCACCCATTCTTTGAAAAGCATAGGGATAACAAAGTAGAAATACCTCATATATGTTATGATGAAGCAAGAGTTTGGGAGGTTCTGAGTTAGAACCCCATTCTGGCCACACATATATCATACACATTTCTCCAGGATCAATGGGATCAAATGTAAGAAAGTGCCATGCACTGCAGCATGAAAGCAATTGTCAGTCTTCTTCTCCATTTTCTCCATGTTTTTAGTGCAAACATCTGCCCATCAAGCATTATCTCCATATGAAACTTACAGGTTACAAGCATCTGTCCAACAAACATTATCTCCATATGAAACTTACAGGTTATAAGCATCTGTCCAACAAACATTATTTCCATATGAAACTTACAGGTTACAAGCATCTGTCCAACAAACATTATCTCCATATGAAACTTGCAGGTTATAAGCATCTGTCCAACAAACATTATTTCCATATGAAACCTGCAGGTTACAAGCATCTGTCCAACAAACATTATCTCCATATGAAACTTACAGGTTACAAGCATCTGTCCAACAAACATTATCTCCATATGAAACTTACAGGTTACAAGCATCTGTCCAACAAACATTATCTCCATATGAAACTTACAAGTTACAAGCATCTGTCCAACAAACATAATTTCCATACAAAGCTTACAGGTTACAAGCATCTGTCCAACAAACATTATCTCCATATGAAACTTACAGGTTACAAGCATCTGTCCAACAAACATTATTTCCATACAAAGCTTACAGGTGGTTACAAGCATCTGTCCAACAAACATTATTTCCATACAAAGCTTACAGGTTACAAGCATCTGTTCAACAACATTATTTCCATACAAAGCTTACAGGTTACAAGCATCTGTCCAACAAACATTATTTCCATACAAAGCTTACAGGTTACAAGCATCTGTCCAACAAACATTATTTCCATACAAAGCTTACAGGTGGATACAAGCATCTGTCCAACAAACATTATTTCCATACAAAGCTTACAGGTGGTTACAAGCATCTGTCCAGCAAACATTATTTCCATACAAAGCTTACAGGTTACAAGCATCTGTCCAACAAACATTATTTCCATACAAAACTTACAGGTGGTTACAAGAATCTGTTCAACAAACATTATTTCCATACAAAGCTTACAGGTGGTTACAAGCATCTGTCCAACAAACATTATTTCCATACAAAGCTTACAGGTGGTTACAAGCATCTGTCTAACAAACATTATTTCCATACAAAGCTTACAGGTGGTTACAAGCATCTGTCAAACAAACATTATTTCCATACAAAGCTTACAGGTGGTTACAAGCATCTGTCCAACAAACATTATTTCCATACAAAGCTTACTGGTGGTTACAAGCATCTGTCCAACAAACATTATTTCCATACAAAGCTTACAGGTTACAAGCATCTGTCCAACAACATTATTTCCATACAAAACTTACAGGTGGTTACAAGCATCTGTCCAACAAACATTATTTCCATATAAAGCTTACAGGTTACAAGCATCTGTCCAACAACATTATTTCCATACAAAACTTACAGTTGGTTACAAGCATCTGTCCAACAAACATTATTTCCATACAAAACTTACAGGATGTTACAAGCATCTGTCCAACAAACATTATTTCCATACAAAACTTACAGGTTACAAGCATCTGTCCAACAAACATTATTTCCATACAAAACTTACAGGATGTTACAAGCATCTGTCCAACAAACATTATTTCCATATGAAACTTACAGGATGTTACAAGCATCTGTCCAACAAACATTATTTCCATACAAAACTTACAGTTGGTTACAAGCATCTGTCCAACAAACATTATTTCCATACAGATTAAAATTTAATGCCTCACATGATAACAACCTTTTGAGCATTTCAAATTTAATCTGATACCTAAGTCTGGGCCCTATATGGTTTATGTCTTGTTTATTTTGGCTGCCATACATTCAAATTTCTCAACTTCTTATCTGTGAAATTCAAGAAATATTTTTTAATCATGATATTCTTTACTTCTCATTTGTTAAATTCAAGAAATGTTTGCAGATAACCATGGTACATCTATAGCACATAAAATAATAATTCCATACATTTTGACACACACCATGATGATGTTGCATTGGCAATTGGCCAATATTTTACATTTTGCTTCAATCATATTTTATTTTTCCAAAGTTTGCCCATGTTACCTCTCAAAAAAAGACAATTGTCTGCCTAATATGTAGTGAATTATAGAATTTAATTAAAACTTCATGAAAACTGGATAAAAATATCAATTATAAAGATTTTGAAACTGTATATATAATGCAGTGAAAACTACATAGGTGTCCAACTTAGTGTTTGTCTGATTACTAAACAGTTCCAATCAAATATATTTAGGTACTGCTTCACACCTAACTGGCAATTGCATTGGTCAGCCATCCTTTGGAATGTCTGTCATGCAGTAATTGACTGGCAGCTTTAACATTCAGCTGAGGCCAATTCTGCATCTGATAACATGAAAAGCACAAAAAAAAACCAGAAAAATATAACCAGTAAATCTGATCCAGTCTTGATACAGCCAACTCTTACATCATCATTATTAGTTTTTATTGTTTTATATAAGGCAGAAAGGTATAATAATTATGATCCAATTAAGATAAGGTGGATCTTGCATACAAATTTAAATGAGGTGTGAAAGTACTAAGAGAAACAGTTCCATTACATTATACTCAAAGAAAAAGACATGTGTTGGGAGATATGGAATATATCAAGTCTTGCCAACAGAAAGTTGAGACTGAGCAAGATAAGAAAGTTTAAATATAGGAACAAATTTTCATCACAAATGAGGGAACATTGAAGAATGTGAACATGAATTAATGAACCCTGATAGTAACTGTATCAAACATGGCATTTCTCCTCCCCTTATCAATGACGATGTCACTTTGATTTCAAAGGTCAGTAGCTAATACATATATGTATTTTTGGTTTTTCATCCCGTTTAATGGCTGCGAGGTATTTACATAGTTGTTAGTCCTCATAAAGAAAACCCCTGCAGGATCAATGCATGACATGTAGGATAAATTCAATCTTACAAATGAGATTAAAAAAATAAATTAATAAGTTAATTATATTTTTTTTTATTAAAACAAAGATAGCAACAGACATAAGCTGGACATTCACTCATATTGCTTAAGTTGATTTTCAATGCAAATGATACTTCAGTTGTCAATGAAGTTTGGATATCTGTAAGTTTTGTAGGTTAAAATGAAACTACACCATCCATCTCATCGTCCTGAAGTCTAGCTAATTACCAGGTTTCATCAAAACTAGATTCTGGAATAAAACCCTTAATCATTATATGGACAGCAGGTAATGAATGCAGAGCCGAATAACCTTAATCATATATATATATATATATATATATATATATATATATATATATATATATATATATATATGTAATTTGGAATTCTCACCTTCCCCACAAAAAGAACATCTATAATCCTAGAGAGTAACTAACCATAAAAACAAAAGTTATATCTCAATAGATTTGTGGGGATTAATCTGTCCATCATTTTGCTAATACTTTAATTTCAACATATTAGATGGAAATTGATTACTTAAAATAAATGTAAATATTCAGTGCAAATAATCTGTCCTTCAATTTGCCAATGCTTTAAATCAACATATTAGATTGAAAATTAACATAAATATTCAGTACAATATCACGAAGACAAAACATTTCTCAAGTTCTAGGTCCAGAACCTCAAAAACAACACTGGAATCCAGCAACTTTTCATAATTAAAAGTCGTTTGATTAGGTCCTGATATACTGTATGTACTTGTGTATAACCGATACAACTGCAAACTGCATAGACTCAGATCTGCCGTTGCATAATGTACAAGCAGATCTGGGTCTATTCAGTTTGTAAGGACTAATCAGTAGAACAAACAACATAGAACCTGATCTGCCGGTGCATTATGTGATGGCAGATCAGGGTCTATGTTGTTTGCATTTGGACCCGGATTATATGCGAGTATAGACAGTACATGTATTATTAATATGGATGAAATGATTTATCAACACATTAATGCATAGATAACTGTGCTGTTTTGATACACATATCAATATAAAAGATGGAGAATCAATACAAAACAATTCTAACCTTATCAAAATTACTTTTAATATTCAATGGCATTGAATAATTATTAGTTGTTTGCCTCTTCATTCTTTATGTGTATCGATGTAAATTGTATAGTAGGTTATGTATCACAGTCCATATTGATAAATGGCAAAGGCGTTAAGTTTCAACCATAGTTAATAACCATTAATAACACAAGTCACATTTTCATTGCACTGACTGCTTTTATTGCAACTTGTCTGACTTTTAATATTCAAAAAAGAAACCCAAGTGGGTCTGATATTGCTCACTTAGCTTACATAACTTAACAGTTGACCATTTCACTAACAGTCTTGTGTAGTATTGTAAGATCATAACCTTATATAAACTACTAGTATCTCCCAACCTTTATATCGTGTTGAGTTTACCTATTACACTATTGTCAGAAACATTTTTTTTCTTCCAAAGATAAAGGCATAATTAGTATGCATAGATCTCATTCATAACTGAACTCAATATCTTATTGATCTGATCTTGATAATATAAACCTCATTGAATAAATTGTATCGAAATTGAATGAGACATATAGTCTCTAGAGAGGTAACAAACTCAGCCAATCAGATGCAAGATTACCTCATTAACATGTGCAGATCTCACTTATAAATAAACCTGTTTAAGATCATGATGATATAAGCTTATTTACTAAGTTTGAACAAAATCCAATGAGCAAAATCCAACTTAAGTTTGGTCTCCAGAGTGGTAAAATGCACATCACATCATGTACAAGATTACCTCAAAACTATGCATAGATCTTGGTCATAATAAAACTCATTCAACATTAGGGGTGGGTATCGCCAGAATTTTCATACTGCAATATATTCAATATATTGTTACACAAGGCCCAGTATATTACGATATGTATTGCAATATATTGGCAACATTTGTCAAAAGTGCAAAATAACATTAAAGACTGAACAAGAAGTGAAAGTTTCATATAACTTTAATTTCTTTTAAATCTCTTCAAGTGAACAATGATTGAAAACATCCTTACATCTGGACAAGTCCGAGCTACATGGAATAGGATACTGTTTAATTTACATCTTCCTAACTCTGGCCGCACAGTCAACTGTAGCATGATTAGAATGAGCTAATACTGGTCGTTTTTTTTTTTTTTTTACTGAAATTGTTTTGTTTTTTTTTATATTGAAAATAATAATTCCAGTTTTGAAAAGAAATTATACTAATCTTAAATTAGTACAATTTTCAAAACAATGACTGCTATATGAGATCATATCCATAATCAGAATCAATCTTAAATTAGAGTATTTTCCAATACAATGACTGCTATAAATGATCATATCCATAATCAGAATAAATCTTAAATGGGAGTATTTTCCAATACAATGACTATTATAAGAGATCATGTCCATAATCAGAATAAATCTTAAATTAGAGTATTTTCCAATACAATGACTATTATCAGAGATCATGTCCATAATCAGAATAAATCTTAAATTAGAGTCTTTCCCAATACAATGCCTGTTATAAAAGATCATATCCATAATCAGAATAAATCTTAAATGGGAGTATTTTCCAATACAATGACTGTTATAAGAGATCATGTCCATAATCAGAATAAATCTTAAATTGGAGTGATTTGTACAGACGAGTGATACTGCCTTTTTTCAGCACCAGCTCATGCAAGACTTCAGGTTCCTTGTCTGCCAGGTAGGATATAATGTCCAATTCAACCATTTTCTCTGTGGATACATCTTTAAGAAATATTTTCATATTTTTAAACAATCGACATTTAAAGAGACAAAAAAATAAAATGAAACAATTTAAGATTGAAGTAGAAATTATTGTTTTACAGTATTTATAGAAATACAGTATTACAGTACAATTACTGGCAGAATCTGCACCACAATATAACGATATAACGGATAATATAAGACTATTTAACAAATCTGATAAAAAATCTGATCAGAAATAGAGTTGCTAGACTGTTGACAAGCTCAGCCAATCAGATTAAAGATTACCTCATTAATATGCATAGATCTCATTCATAATTATACTCATCCAAGATCAAGCCTATTTACCAAGTATCATCAAAATCCTATTAAAAAAATCTCTAGAGTGGTAACAAGCTCAGTCAATCAGATGAAAGATCATCTCATTACTATGTATTGGTCTTGCTTATAATAAGAATCATCCAACATCTTGATTATATTTGCCAACTTGAAATGTTTGCTCAAAATCAGGTCAGAAATACTGTCCATAGAGTGATAAGAAGCTGCTCAGACAATCAGATGCAAAATCATCTTGTAAATATACATAAATCTCACTTATAATAAAGAACATCTTAATGATATAAGCCAATTGTTCTTCCAGAAATGGACAAATTGGTGTTCATTCCAGAAATAGAAAAAGTGGGATGCACCCATTGCTCCCTACCTGATTAAAAAGTGGGATGCACCCATTGCTCCCTACCTGATTAAAAAGTGGGATGCACCCATTGCTCCCTGATTAAAAAGTGGGACGCACCCATTGCTCCCTACCTGATTAAAAAGTGGGACACACCCATTGCTCCCTACCTGATTAAAAAGTGGGATGCACCCATTGCTCCCTACCTGATTAAAAAGTGGGATGCACCCATTGCTCCCTACCTGATTAAAAAGTGGGACGCACCCATTGCTCCCTACCTGATTAAAAAGTGGGATGCACCCATTGCTCCCTACCTGATTAAAAAGTGGGGTCATTTATAAAAAAAGCAAGGTTGATAAATACCTTTAGGTGTATCTTGTTTATTCAAGAAATTCAAACACATATCATTATCACCAGCACTCATGTCATGGATTTATTAATTCTACAATAAATAATAAATAATTTTACCAGCATTATATGCTTTTATTGAGTCACTGTAGAGTCACACTACAGCGCAGTTTTCCACAATTTCCTTGTCCGCCAAAATAACTGTGTCCACTGTTCAGGTCATGGTTATACATGTATTAGTTCACAAGGAAACTGCGGCAAACTGTACTATAGTGTGACTCAAAAATGAATGATTCAAAGTATATAATGCTGGAAAAGTAAATATTTATTGCAGAAATTAATCAATCCATGACCTGAGAACCTGTGATCTTTATCAGCCTCTCCTGTCACAAGCCTTCCATACTGGGATTTGAATTTAGTAAAAAAAAATCTGTACAAATCTTCAATCTTTATTTTCTTAGGTCTTTTTTATGCACCCTACAGGCACCATGGAGGGAACTTTCTTGCACCAAAGATGAAAAGTAAGGGTCATTGGTGCAAAGGCACAGCCTAGAATGAACTTTGAAAGGCTATTTACCAACTTTGATCAAAATCAGATCAGAAATAAATTCTCTGAAGTGGTAACAAGCTCAGCCAATAAAATGCAAGATCAACTCAATAATATGCATGGATCTTGTTCATTATCCAACTCATCCAAGATCTTCATGATATAAGCCTACATTCCAAGCTTTATCAAAATCTGATCAGATAATATATGGTCTCCTGGAGAGTGATAACAGGTTCAACCAATCAGATGCACAATCACATCATGCCTCCCAGCCATATATTTCTAAATTATGTAGATTTTATATAGGAAAACAAATATAGGAATGATGATAATGATATGCTAATATTACGCACTGAATACTGCATTTTGAAATACATAAACATGCAAATTAGCCAAATTTTAAAATACAATGCATTTTAAAATAATAGCTTAAATATATATATATAACCTGTTTTCTAATGTACTAAATATATTCATCACGATAAATCATTTTAGATACTTTTTATCCTTTATCTAATAAATTAAATTAGTAAGAAATATTGGCATGTACTTTTCCAACAAAAATATCAGGATCAAAAAAGATATATGGATTTCATATAGAATTGTATAAAATATAGGGATGACTGGGATGATTTCATATGGAATTGTATAAAATATAGGGATGACTGGGAGTCTTGCCTCATGAATATGCCTTTGCTCCTCATCAAACTCATCAGGCACCTTGATATAAGCCCATTTTCCAAGTTTGATCAAAATTGGTGCATGAAATACAGTGGTAACAAGTTCAGCCATTCAGTTGCAAGATCAACTCATTAATATATGTGTTGATCTAATTAATTATTAACCTCATTTGAGATCTTAAAAATATGAATTTTGATAAAAACTGGATCAGATATAAGGCCTCCAGAGTGATGAAAACTTTTGATAGATACACAATGCATGGCTGATGCCAAACCATGCCACAAAAGACCAGATAAGCTAATAATTTATGAACATGTAAATGGGCGGATAAAATACTTTTCAATTATTATCTGAAACAATGTACTTTGGCTCTGAAGAAATAAAAGTCCCCCACCCCAGGATAAAAAAAATACTTTTAAGCCAATTAAGAATACCAAAACAACCTTTGATAATGATAGATTAAGTCACCTGACACCACTAATGAGGAAACATTTTCCAGTTACCAGCAGAGTTGCACCTTGATTGAGATATTAGAGCAATGTTTTATGTACTTCTTTCCCTCTATAATTATCAAGATAACATGATTTGTTAAATTTAGGGGGACATTAACAGTTTGAGGTGGGAGAATATCCCTGGACTCAAGGTGCAACATTTGTTACTAGAAACTTTACTAAAAATGGTAATGAACAAGCGCATTTATACCTTTTTGTTATACTTTTTTTGCACAGCATGAAATTATTTTTGAATACTGTATATAGTCGCTTATAAGATGAGTCCAACTACAAGCTGCACAGAAACAGATCTACCATCACATAATGTGTCAGCAGATCTGGGTTTATGCAGTTTGTTAGGAGTAATCAGCAGAAAAAACAAGACAGATGCTGACCTGCTTAAGTATTATGCGACAGCAGATCAGAGTCTATGTTGTTTCCTGTTGAACTCAACTTATAAGGGAATAGATGTAGTGCAAGACAAGCCAGAAAAAATCACACCAAGACATAATTAATTTCAAACAATGATTAGGATCATAATAAGTAGTTTTTATCATTTTGTAGGGGCAAGGTAAATGTACCAATTAGTATCCAATTAAGATAAAGCAGATGGTCCAAATTGCAATGAATGGAAAAGTATGAAAGTGCTTTCATTATATCAATCTAAATAAAATATGTCAAGAAAGAAATATTTAAAGTCTTGCCAAATGAAAAGTGAGGCTCAACGAGATAAGCAAATATAAAAATAGATAGCATTGTAAAAAAAAAAACTAACAACATTCATCAAAGTATGTGAGCACCTGACTTTATCTGCCAAAGTTAAAAATGTATACAACATGGCAGTTCCCCTCTTTTATATAAATGATTATGTCACTTTTTGATTAAAAACTGCCTAGTTTATTGCAAGTACTTTTGGTTTTCTAATCAATTTTATGTGAAAGTATATTAATTTCAAAGTTGTTGGACTCTATATGATATAGAAATCAAGCAAATCCTGACACTGAAGATAAATTCAATCCAAGTGAGAGATTTATATCAAGGAAGATAAGCTAATGTTTTGAAAATGAAGGACTGAATCAATGACAGATCTCTCTGCTACTTGCATTAAATTTTGGCAATAAAACTTAACACATCATTTTTGGTTCCATTTACAACTTGTGTATCTTTGATTGCAATGTGACAGAATTGATCTTGAGATAGCTCAATAGGATACTTGTATGATGTATAGGTTGTATTTGATGTAATACTTGCACATGCCTTAATAATCGCACACCCCTCCTTTTATTCAAGCCTTGGAAAAATATCCCATACTGAGTGCATATTTCTTGATCTCATCATGCCTGATTGGAGAGAAGCTGCTCATTTTCTGAAACCTGCCACTTTGCATCTAAAATGTCTTGTTACAATATAATTTTACCACTCTGCATGTCAAATGTCTTGTTACAACATAATTTTACCACTTTGCATGTCAAATGTCTTGTTACAATATAATTTTAACACTCTGCATGTCAAATGTCTTGTTACAATATAATTTTAACACTCTGCATGTCAACTGTCTTGTTACAATATAATTTTACCACTCTGTATGTCAAATGTCTTGTCACAACATAATTTACTACTGTGCATGTCAAATGTCTTGTTACAATATAATTTTACCACTGTGCATGTCAAATGTCTCATTACAATATAATTTTACCACTTTGCATGTCAAATGTCTTGTTACAATAAAATTTTACCACTTTGCATGTCAAATGTCTTGTTAGAATATAATTTTACCACTGTGCATGTCAAATGTCTTGTTAGAATATAACTGTACCACTTTGCATGTCAAATGTCTTGCTACAATATAATTTTACCACTTTGCATGTCAAATGTCTTGTTACAATATAATTTTAACACTCTGCATGTCAAATGTCTCATTACAATACAATTTTACCACTTTGCATGTCAAATGTCTTGTTACAATATAATTTTAACACTCTGCTTGTCAAATGTCCATTACAATACAATTTTACCACTTTGCATGTCAAATGTCTAATTACAATATAATTTTATCACTCTGCATGCCGAATGTCTTGTTACAATATAATTTTACCACTTTGCATGTCAATATCTAGTTATAATATAATTTTACCACTTTACATGTCAAATGTCTAATTACAATATAATTTTATCACTCTGCATGCCAAATGTCTTGTTACAATATAATTTTACCACTTTGCATGTCAAATATCTAGTTATAATATAATTTTACCACTGTACATGTCAAATGTCTAATTACAATATAATTTTATCACTCTGCATGCCAAATGTCTTGTTACAATATAATTTTACCACTTTGCATGTCAAATATCTAGTTATAATATAACTTTACCACTTTACATGTCAAATGTCTAATTACAATATAATTGTATCACTCTGCATGCCAAATGTCTTGTTACAATATAATTTTACCACTTTGCATGTCAAATGTCTAGTTATAATATAATTTTATCACTCTGCATGCCAAATGTCTTGTTACAATATAATTTTACCACTTTGCATGTCAAATGTCTAATTACAATATAATTTTATCACTCTGCATGCCAAATGTCGTTACAATATAATTTTATCACTCTGCATGTCAAATATATAGTTATAATATAATTTTACCACTGGACATATCAAATGTCTAATTACAATATAATGTTATCACTATACATGTAAAATGTCTAATTACAATATAATTTTACCACTGTACATGTCAAATGTCTCATTACAATATAATTTTACCACTGTACATGTCAAATGTCTAATTACAATATAATTTTACCACTGTACATGTCAAATGTCTCATTACAATATAATTTTACCACTGTACATGTCAAATGTCTAATTACAATATGATTTTACCACTGTACATGTCAAATGTCTCATTACAATATAATTTTACCACTGTGCATGTCCAATGTCTCATTACAATATAATCTGTATGGGTTAAATCAGTCTACACAAGACTACTGTGAATTGGCACATTGTATGCTCACCCTGTGTTAAATAGTCCTCAATATAGGCATTAGTAGAGCATGGTTGACTCTGGAGATTATTCACCAATAAATCTCAATGACCTGGACTGTTGCTGAAGGTATGCAGCCTTGAATTAAAGTTGCTGTGCAGAAACCATTATTTTCTTATTAGACTTACTGTGACCATGAACTCTGACCTTTAACCCCAGAATTTATAGGTTTCTTTATTACCTTGAGTCACCCCCAATATTTGGTCAAGGAACTTACCCTAGAAATTTTTCTTCTTCTGAAAAACCCATTTTATCTTTGAGCCACAATTACCTTGACCTTTGGCCTTTCAAACCCAAACTTGATAGGCCTCTTCCATACCTCAAGTGTAAGCCCTACACTGAGTTTGGTCAAGGTATATGGTCTAGAACTAAAGTTAATATGAAAAAACCCCACTTTTCTTCTATCAGTCAGTGACCTTGACCTTTAACCTACTGACCCCAAAATCAATAGGCTTCTTTCTTACCCAATGTGCAAGTCATCCACAAACTTTTGCTGAAGGTACATGGTTGAGAACCTTAGTCTTTGACCTTTGACCTGAAACTGACATGGTTCTTATTTACCTCAGGTGGAAGCCATCCACAAAGATATGTAACTGTAGATGGTTGTAAACTTGAGCTATTGTGCTGAAAACCTTTTCTTCTTTCAGTCACAGTGACCATGACCTTACCTTTTGATCCATAAATTGATGGGGTTCTTCCTCGTCATAAGTACAAGCCATCCACAAAGTTTGGTGACTTTACATGCTGAATAACTCAAGTCATTGTGTCGAAACCATTTTTCTTCTTTCAGTCACAGTGGCTTTGACCTTTGGCCTTTTGACTCTGAAAGGTCCCACTCACAGTTTTGTATTTTGCAAAGGGTTAAAATTTTAAAGGAAAAGCTAGTCTCGATATTTAACCTATGGGATCGTATGCTATTTAACGAAGAATCTGGGAATGCTTATGTTAACATAAATCAGTTTCATTTAGTCATTCAGTATGTATCAGATGCTGCAGGTATCTAGTTCAGTTTGATTACCACAGTGTTCAAATGTGAAACAATGCGCTCAGAATGAATGCCAAATTTTTGAAAGCAAAAATGTGTACCAAATGTTTGAAATGAAATCTGAAATTAAAAAAGTTCAGCCAGTCAGATTTTATTTAAATTGCGTTTAGAGAAAGGCAAATTAAGGTTCTTCAATCTCTATATGAGTGTAGAAGTAGGAAAATTTATTTGTGAAAACAGGGACAGGGCAAATATTTTGAATTTCAGCTATTTCAGAAGCATGTTTGCAAATTCACAAGCTGGATTTAAATGGGTGCATAATAAGTCTGACTAAAAAATATGATAAAATTACCAGCTACCCTGAAACAGAAGCTTATTTTGAATTGTATGAGATGAAAAAAGTCCCAAGATTTCACTGCAAAGGTTTAACCTCAAGCAGATGACATATATGCCAGAAAGTGAAATTTTGTGACAATAGGGTTCTTCCTTATCCCAAGTGCAAGTCATCCACAAAGTTTGGTATCTGTAGATTGTGGACAGCTCAAGTTACTGTGCAGAAACCAAATTGGGAACATATGGATGGATGGACAGACAGACAACATCATAACATAGGATGCTCTGCTTTATGGCGGGTGTATAAATATGAATCTAACATTCTTTTATTCATTGCATCCATATTGGGAGGGACAATGCACCTCCTAAGTGAAGAGCTCTCAACATAAACAATTGGAGCTAATTCTTCTAGTGTGTACATACATGTAATGAAGACATTATTATTATATGATTGGTGTGCATTTATTATTATTTATCTGACTGTAGTTTATAACCATAGACAAATCTTGTAAACTGATTTTGGCTCAAGCCCCATGTACAGTTGTCCCCTCTTATAGTGGCCATCCTATCCTGGATCAAGGTAGTTCATTTTTAACATTTTGACCCCCTAACCAAAGCCAACCTCTGTTGTAATGCCTTCTTTTTATTACAGAAGGGGTAGCCTCATATTAGGTGGACCACCATATTTTTTTAACTATAGTCTAAGCCAAGAATCAAACATTCCCATAAGGCACATTCATAATCTAAATAAGATCAGATGGAAGAACTTAACTCCGCAGATATTGCTATTCATGGTCCATTTTACTACTGTAAAGAAACTGCTACAAATAATCATTATAATATCAATCTAAATTTATTTGTTATGTCATTAGAGAACTTATATTAATAATGGAAAAATTATTTGAGGATTATTGCGGTGATTTAATTTTTAAAAGCATTTTCTATTGTAGTTCCAAGTTTCAGTGGAACATATTCAAGGTAGATAACCACTATAAGGTGTAATCGTTTACTAAATTTGAGTTGACTCCCTTGACATATAATACTAACCTGAAAGGCCAGTGGAACTATAGTTTTGTTACTAATTTTAGCAAGACCATACAGTGTGTTACTGTGGGTATTATTAGTAATACAAACTATATTTGGTAAAAGAGAATGGATAATATGCCATAGACATGGTGGGATTGAAATCACTCCAAGCAAAAAATGTCATATTAGTAATACATAATTTATCTGGATACAAATCATCCAAACATAGAACTGTCCTTGTATTCATAATTTATTTTGTCAATCATTATGAATTCGCAAAAAAAACAATTTATCAGCATTCATATACTAGCAAGAATCTACATTCTGGAACCTAGGTCAAGTTTACAACTTTGTAGAGTAAGTAAAAGTTTCATTAAATAAATGTATACAATATGAGGGAAAAATTCCAGATTTTTGTGCCTGTTTGTGAAATGTATGCTTTCCATCGAGTCCTGATGTTCAATGCTCTACTGTAGTCTCAAAAAAATGTAAAATCAGGCTTTTAAAGTTAAAACTTGCAACTCAATAGATGAAAAGTTTTGCAAAATGCTGACTAAAGGTAGAGATGGACATTTGTCTTCTATTTCAATACAAATCATATAGCAGATAACAAGTTTAAGAAAACCGATTTTGTTGAAAAAGTGATTCAATTCTTAATGACCTTCAATAAATGATCTTCAAGATTCATACAAATAAACACATATGGTACACATGATAACCCTACAATGCCAATACAAATTTGTATTTTCAGAGATGAAGATTTTGATTACAATGTGGTTGTTTTTTTTATTTTTAATTTTTATTTGACATAATGGACAATCATTTTTTTCCTGTCTGTTCATCATAGTTTTACCATTAACAGCTTTTGAGTGAAGAAATTTAAAACAAAATATATATAAAGAACACTTTTCATTAATAATTTAAAGCATACAAATAGCATTTGCCACTTAGATACATTATAAAAACAAGAGTCCCTCAAAGGGACGGACGCTCTACAGTCCAAAAAGAATTTCCAGGAATTCAAGATAAGACCATTTCTTCCTTTTAACTGCTGAGTGTTAAAACCATCTCTGATATTTTTTAAATCAGCCATAGTGGCAGTCATTTTGGATGTAAGATCAGCAACATTTGTATTTGGGACAAAGTCAACACCATTAGAAGATTTTTGATGAAAACCCCCATGTTGATATGACCATCCATGCAGAAAATTAGTGACAATATTTTCATTGTGTTCATTGTGGCAGCAATATTTGAGGTCAGATCAGCACCATTTTCACTCACAACTAACTAGATAGCATACTTAGTCTTCTGGTGAAAACCCCTTGTTGATATGGCTTTCCATTTAGGAGGAGTAACTGTAACAAGATTTCAAGATTGATGCCATGGTGGCCATATTGGATGTCAAATCAGTACATTTTCATCTAACACCAACTAGACATCTTAAGAAGTTTTCTGGTGAAAATCCCATGGTGATATGACTTTCTGTTCAAGAGGAGTAGCAATAACAAGATTATTAAGATGGCTGGTATGGTAGCCATATTAGGCATTAGATTGGAACCATTTTCATTTAGGACCAAGTAGATATCATAAAAAAGTATTTTAGTGAAAAACCCATGTTGATATAACTACACATTCAGGAGTAGTTGCAATAACAAGATTTAAAGATGGCCACTAAGGCAGCCATATTGGAAGTCCAAGCGGAACTATTTTCATTTAGAATCAACCAGACATCATAAGAAGTCTTCTTGTGAAAACCCCATGTCAATATAACTTGCCATTCAGGAGGAGTAGTGATCACCAGATTTTCAAGATGGTTGCTGAGGTGGCCATAATGGACATCAGATTAGCACCATTTTCATTTAGGATAAACTAAACATCACAAGAAGTCCCCATATTGATATGACCATCCATTCAGGTGGAGCAGCAATAAGATTTTCAAGATGGACCAACTGGACCTTGGGACTAATGTATGTGTAAAGTTTCATGGCAATCCTCCAAGTAGTTTAGGAGGAGTAGCGATAACAAATTTGTACAAACAGACAAATGGACGACAGACAACAATCCATCACATAACCATAATCCCATAGCCTGGGATGGATTTAGGAATTTTTCTAAGGGGGTTTAGTTTTGAGAGAGACTGCTTCCATTTGCTCAAACTGGCAACATTTTTGTTTTTCAATTAAAAAGGTTTAATTATTACTAATTACTATTTTAACTGGAAAAAGAGTTTCAATTAAACTCTTCAACCCCAATGACTCCCTGGCTTGATCTGCCACTGAAAACTACACACACTACAATCAAAATAAGATTCTAAGACTAATCTAGATACAGATTTTATCTCCCAGATGGGAGACCAGCAGTTTGGCCTCAAATCTGTGAGACTCCTGGACAATCCAGGAAACATCACACATTTAATGTTGTCAATATATGGAGATTAAAGAGGCCAAACCAAATCAGCAGATGGCAACCTTTACTAAGTACAGAAAAATACAAATAATAATGTCCATGTAAATTGTTTTCTTGGCATTAAACATACACTGCACTTGCACATATACAAACAGCGATGGGAAAGCAATCAGAATGTCCAAAATGAGCCTTCTTATTATCAAAATTTTGAACATCTAAGTAAACAACAGTAAGTTCCAGACAAGCAGAACATAAACAACAACAGATATTCATCTTCAGGAAAAGCAATAATTGTCTTTATAAATTGTTTTCCATGCAACTAACATCATCTGCACTGTATGCACTTCACAGCAGCCACATTTTGGAATGTGCAAATTACCATGAGAAAATGAAAGGAATGTATCAAAACGCTTCAACTTATTTTTTTCCTCCTAAATTTTAAATTTCCAACTGTAATAGTTCTTCAACAAAGTCTGCATTGCATATCTGGAAATGCCATTACCTGCATACACTAGTGGAGCAACTGCATACTTTTGAGACATATATCTCCCTCGACTGTCAGATTTAATTCCATCATGGCTGCCAATCAAATCCTTGACATTGACATTGACAGTAAGAGGGTTTCCCACCCCAATGCATTCGTATGTGGTGACCTATCATAACAGTTTTCATTACTAAATGTACACACTGTTTGACTTTGAATAGTGACTTTCAAGTTCAAAAGGTCACATGGAAGAGTTGGTCAAATAGATTTAGGAATCTACACAGTTTAGTATATTCCATATTCTGATTCAGATTTTGATTACTAATTTGCATACATTAGTGATATTAGTGATAGAAACATGAAAAACAATGAACTAAAATTATGTTGTTAAAGACTTAGGCCCTACCATAAATGGGAGTAGATTATCTCTTTCATTCAGAGTTTGAATTTGGCCATTGTTGAGAAAAATAGCTCCTTATCTGAATGGCTGTTAGACATTGGCAACTACCTGATACAGTGATTGATTGATGAAGTTTAACACCTAATTGATCAGCTGTCAGAACTGATTGGCTACAGTGTGAAACTAATTAGCCTACTATTCAGTACACCAAAAGACTGAGCAATTGGTGCTTTTGTTTTAACAAATTGTTTGATACGTTTAGGTACAGTACCTAAGTTCCACCTGCTCCACCAATCATAATTTGTATGCAGCATATGTTACCTACCCCTAACTAGCGACTGAACTTTAAATAGTTTTTTACATTATCAAGGATAAACACAATGCACATTACAATGTGCATCAGAATGCACATGGATATTAGGGATATAATTGTTGACACTTGTTGACACATTGTTAATTACTTCTTTTTTTTCTGTAAAATTATAAACAAGAGTACTGTGAACAGTACATTATATACCTACCCTGTGTTTTATAAGTCCTCTATACAGGCACTAGTAAGGCATATAGTTGACTCTGGTGATTACTGATCAATTGGTCTCAATGAGTTTGACCTTTGGTCAAGGTATGTGGTCTTAAACTAAAATTACTGTGCAGAAACCTTAATTTTCTTATCAGACTTACCATGACCATGACCTTTGACCTTTGAACAAAAGTTATTGTGCAAAAACCATTTTTCTTTAAGTTACAATGACCTTGAACATTTGACCCCAACATCAAAAGGCCTCTTTCTTATCTTATGTGCAAGCCCTATACAAAAAATAGTTATCATACAGAAACTATTATCTTCTTTTAGTCAGTGACCTTGGCTCTGGACCTTTTGACCTCAAAACCAATATGCTTCTTTCCTACCCAAAGTGTGAACCATCCACAAACTTTGGTGAATGTACATGGCTGAAAACTGAAGCTACTGTACAGAAGTCATTTTTTATTTTTCAGCCAGTGAACTTTGACCTTCTGACCCCCAAAATCATTATGCTTTTTCCTTACTTCAAATGTAAACCATCCACAATGTTTGGTCCAGGTCTGTTATGTAAAACTAAAGTTACTGTGCAGAAACCATTTCTCTTCCTTCAGTCATGGTTACCTTAAACTTGTACCCTAAGAACCCAAATAATAAGCTTCTTCCTTGATCCAAGTGAAAACCAGCCACAAGGTTTGTTAATGGCACATGGAGTAAAATTAAAACTATTGTGCAGACATGAACTAGGTAATGGATGAACAGATGGACATACAGACATACGTATGGACAGAGAAACGGACAATACCATTATTCACATAATAAGTGGCTTGTGTTGATTATCATTTTTATCAATTTTTTGTGAAGGTGGTGAAATGTATATGAACAAACTTTGCTACACATATTTTTCATTTTTAACAAAAAAAAAAAAACTATCACCTAAACTGCATTGAAAATTTAAGTGGACTGATACTGATCATCTATAAAATTTAAGTTAATCTCTTGGATTTGTAAAGAAAAACCCTTTCAATACATACATATGCCTACAGCAGAGCTTCAAGCCCATCTTAGATTCTTCACTTGATCACACAATTAGCTTGCTCTCTTTCATTAAGCTTCTGTCACAACAGATGATACAAAAAACAATTAGCAATCCTTCAAAACTCATTTTCTCATGCCAATAGTCCCTCAGTTTTCTAACTTGGTAGATACTGCAATGCCAGTGCTCACTCAGCTGCTTTCTAACTGTACTGATTGAGAATCCGATAACAACATAGTCTGCATAATTAGATATCTATCCCAGTAGCAAACACATCAGCTTGTCAAGATTAGTGATGCTGCTTGAATCTTGCTCCTTCAATACTATGCAGACACATGTTTTCTGAATAGGAGTGAATCATTCTCTTTAACAACTTTCTATAATTGAATTTGAACAGAGATGGACTGGTATGCCAAAATACTTTGGCAAGCATTAAACAAGAGGCCCAAGTAAGCCTGATGTCACTCACCTGGCTTAGATAACTTAACAGTTGACCATTTCGCTAAGCAGGTTTATGTAGTAATGTAAGAACAGAACTTATATAAACTATCTCCCAAACTTTGTAACACCCTGATTTTACCTATTTTACAACATCCTGAACAAAATTCTTTCAAAAGATAAGGGTGTCATTAATATATATAGTCTCGTGCTCATAATCAAAGTCATCCATGATCTTGATGATATAAACCCATTTACCAAGTTTTATAAAATAGTCTCTAAATCTAGTGAGGTAACAACCTCAGCCAAACAGATGTAACGTGTCTCATTAATATATGCAGATCCCACATATCATAAAAATTGTCTACAACAATAATAATATAAGCTTATTTATTAAGGTAGAGCAAAGCTTCGATGATCAGATAAAAGATTACCTCATTATTATGTGTAGATCTTGCTCATAATTGAACTCATCCAACATTTTGATATTATATGACTATTTAACATGTTTGATCAAAATCTGATCAGATATACAATTGCTAGAGTGTTGAGAAGCTCAGTCAATGAGATGCATGGTCACATCATTAATATATGTGAATTTCATCATAGTCATACTCAAACAAGGTCTTGATAACATAGTCCTTTTTACCAAGTTTGATCAAAATCCTATAAAAAAAACAGTCTCTAGAGTGGTGAAAATACTCAGCCAATCTGATGCAAGTTGACCTCACAAATATGCATTGATCTTTGCTCATAATAACAATCATCCAAAAGCCTGACAATATTATCCCATTTACCAAGTATGATTAAAATCGGGTCAGAAATGGTAAGAAGCTATGCCAATCATATGCATGACCCCATTAACATGTATACCGGTAGATCTTGCTCATAATAAAACACACTATATATCTTGATGATATAGGCCCATACATGTGATTCTACCATTGATAGGACGAAAATATAGTTTTTAAGGCGGTCTACTGCACCTCCTTTTATATATGAAATCTACCACTTTTAAAAATTAACCGATTTTAAAAATTAAAAAAAAGATTGAAAAAAGAAAGAAAACAGAAGTGGTATTTTTACACATTCGATCCACACATTACAGAACCAGCCAGCAGTCATTGCGACTGGTGCAATGATGCATGGCTGAGTAACTGGATTATCTTTAAGGCTAAATTGTGTACACAATAAGCTGTTAATTGATTACCTTACTGTTGTAATCTGAAGAGTTTAGGACAAATGCAGGATGTTTTTTGAGGTGTTATAAGTAATGAAGGGATCAATGGTGGTCCAGGATGGCTTTTGAGTCTTTGATTAAAACTCAGCTGTCCTTTGGCAGAGATGAGATAAAAAGGAGAGACAGACCAAAAATTGATTTCAGCAGAAACACTTGAGTAAGTATTTTGATCTTTTTAATTGCTATTGTTCAAGATGTTTCAAGAGGTATATTTAAGGTCAGCTCTTAAATTTTTTTGTTAAATTCAATTAAATTAAATGTCAAAATGTGGAAGTGTGTACTTTCTTCCAATGCTAAAAAAACACCGACTGAGAAATATTGCAACAAGTTCAGCAATGCTTGGAAATCAGTGTTTAAGTGTGGACTGGCGAGTAGCAAAGACAATGAGTTTGCATTGTGTGTTTCATGCAAAGTGGATTTTAAGATATTATATGGAGAAATAAATGATGCCACCAGGCATCTGTAGCCACCATTACATAAGGGGCAATGATTCTTCTGTAACAAACACACCCACTTTGAAGATCTTTTTTGAGACTCCATCCAAAGTTTATAAAGTGGCACTTGTAGAGACTATGTTTGCAAATTTTGTGGCTGAGCACAATTATTATTCCTCATAGCAGATCAATTTACTAAACTGGTTCAAGTTATGTTTCCAGACTATGAGACTGTACAGAAGTTTTCCTTCCATCGTACAAAGACAACACATTGTCACTCAGGCCATAGTCCCTCATTCTAATGCTGATACAGAGAGGATATTCTATATTCTTCACAAAATACAAAGTGATTCAAGGAGAAATCTGGACCAAAGAACTATTGAGAGCTTGTTAAGTGTGAAACTTAATAATCACAATGAATGTCATCAGTTGTCACCAGTCAGTGATCTTGTGAAGAAACCAAAATTCTTATGGATTTTATAAAATAACTGTAACATTTTCTGACAGAATCTAATTTATGTTCAAAACTCGCTGTTTTATTATAGTATGAAGTGAATACACTTATTATTTTTTTTAATACGCTTAAAACACATAAACATTATGTCGATAAAAAATCTACTGGTTTAAAAGCTAATCTACTGATCAAAATTTGTAAATCTACTGGTTTGATGTCCTGCTTCTGTCACATGTATGTAGGCCTATTTACCAAGACTGATTCAATTATGATCAGAAAGAGTCACTAAAGTGTGGACAAGCTCAGACAATCATATGTAAAATCACCTCATTGATATGCATGGTTCTTGCTTATAACTGAACATATCCAAAATCCTGATGATTTAATCCTACTGACCAAGTTTGATCAAACCTGGATCAGAACACAGTCTCTAATGTGGTCACAGCTCAGCAAATCGTGCGCAAGATCACCTTATTAATATACAGTGATCCCATGCATTATTGAACTCAAGCAAGATCTTGATCATATGAGCCTATATTTAAAGTCTGATCAAAACCAAATAAAAAAATATGGCTTCCAGAGTGGTAACAAGCTCAGTTAATTAGATGCAAGATCACACTATTAATATGTGTGGATCTTGCTCATTGTATAACTCATTAAAGTTCTCGATATAAACCCATAACCCAAGTTTGATCAAAACTGGATCACAATTATGGCTTCCAGAGTGGTAACAAGCTCAGCCAATCATATGCAAAATAACATCATAAATATGTGTGGATCTCGTTCATTATCAAAACTGTCCAAGATCTTGATGATATAGGCATATATTCCAAGTTTGATCAAAACTGGATGAGAAATATGGCTTCCAGAGTGGTAACAAGCTTAGCCAATCAGATGCAAGATCACCTCATTAATATGCATGTGTCTTGCTCATTACTGAACTTGTGCAAAATCTTGATGATATAAGCATACCTTCCAAGTCTGATCAAAATCAGATCAGAAAATATGGCCTTTAGAGTGGTAACAAGCTAATCACTTCATTACCATGCATCCATGCATGGATCTCGTTCATTATTTAATACATTTGAGATATTGAACAATATAAGTATATATTCCATGTTTTTTAAAAATCAGTTCAGAAATACAACTTCCAGACTGGTAACAAGATCAGGCAAACAGATGCAATATCACCTCATTGATGTGTGCACGTCTCACTCATTATCGGACAAATCCAAGATCTTGATGATATGAGCATATATTTCAAGTTGAAACAAGAGCCCCTTGAAGGGACGGATGCTCTACTAGGTGAAAAGAATTTCCAGGAATTCAAGATAAGACCATTTCTTCCTTTTAACTGCAAAGTGTTGAAACCATCTCTGGTATTCTACAGCGATATCATGATTTTCAAATTAGCTGCTGTGGTGGACATATTGGATGTCAGATTGACACCATTTTCATTTAGGACAAAGTATACATCATTAAAAGTCTTTTGGTCAAAACTCCATGTCATAATGATCATCCATTCAGGAGGAGTAGTGACAACAAGAGTTTCATGACAGCTGTCATTGCAGCCACATTGGTTGTACGACTGGCACCATTTCCATTTAGGACCAACTAGGTATCATGAGAAGTCTGTTGGTGAAAACCCCATATTGATATAGCCATCCATTTGGGAGTAGAGATAACAATATTTTCAAGATAGCCACCATGGTGGCCATATTGAGGGTTAGTCATTTTTCATTTAAGACCAAGCAGATACCATAAGAACTCTTCTGATGAAAACCCCATGTCAAAATGACCTTCCCTTTAAGAGGAGTAGCTAAAATAAGATTTTCAAGATGGCCATATATCGGAGGTCAGATCAGCTTCATTTTTAATTTAAGATCAACAAAACATTATAAGAAATCTTTTACTGAAAACCCGATGTTGATATGACCATTCATTCAGGAGAAGTAGTGATAAAAAGATTTTCAAGCTTGGCACTGTGGCAGCCATATCAGACACCAGATCAGCACCATTTTCATTTAGGACCAAGTAGATATCATAAGAAGTCTTTTGGTGAAAACCCCATGTCAATATGACTTTCCATTCAGGAGGAGTAGCGATAACAAGATTTTCTTGATGGCTGCTGTGGTGGCCATACTGGACATCAGATTGGCACCATTTTCATTTAGGACCAAGTTGACATCATAAAAATGCTTTTGGTGACAACCCCACGTCAATATGACATTCCATTCAGGAGGAGTAGCGATAACAAGATTTTCTTGATGGCTGCCATGGTGGCCATATTGGACATCAGATCAGCACAATTTTCATTTAAGACCAAGTAGACATCATAAGAAGTCTTTTAATGAAAACCTCATGTTGATATGACTATCCATTCAGGAATTCAGGAGGAGTAGCTATAACAAGATTTTCAAGATGGCCACTGTGTGGCAGTCACGTTGGATGTCAGATCCTCATCATGTTCATTTAAGACCAACTGGACATCATAAGAAGTCTTTTGGTAAAAAAACCCATGTCAATATAACTTTTTGTTTAAGAGGAGTTGTGATCAAGATGGCTGCCATGGCAGCCATATTGAACTTCAGATCGGCAGCATTTTCTGTTCAAGAGGAGTAGTAGCGATAACAAGATTTTTAAGATGGCTGCTATGGTGGCCATATTGGATGTCAGATTGGCACCATTTTCATTTAGGACCAAGCAGATATCATAAGAAGTCTTTTAGTGAAAACCCCATGTTCATATGACCAGCCATTCATGTGGTGACCATATTGGATGTTCGAGCAGCACCATTTTCATCTAGGACAAACTAGACCATGGGATGAATGTGTGTGTGTAAAGTTTTATGGCAATCGTCCAAGTAGTTTATGAGGAGTAGCGATAACAAACTTGTGCAAATGGACAGATGGACAATGGATGACAGACAACAGACCATCCCATAAGCTCTTCTGGTCTATGACCAGTAGAGCTAAAAAAACTGGATCAGAAATATGTCCTCCAGAGTGGTAACAAGATGAGTCAAACAGATGCAAGATAACCTCATCAGTATGCATGGATCTCATTATCGAACTTGTCCAAGATTTTGTTGATACAAGCTCATATTCCAGAACAAGCAATTATTGACAGACGGACAACACACGACAGATGATGGATGATGCAGGACGTATGCAGAGCCATATCATAAGCAACTGTTGGCCTTATGACCATGTGAGATAAATAGGTACTAATTATAGAAAAACAAGACAGTATACCAGTCAATCTTTTTTCCACTACTCTTTCCTGAGTAGAAATGAGAGAAAAATAATCCATCACGTGTTGGTGTGGGATAAGGAAATTCCACCTTTGGGATCAGAATTTGTTGCCAGAAACTTGGCAAACCTCTTTGTTGCTCACAAATTTTGACCCTCATAGGGGATTTCCCTGTCTGACACCACAGCATAATTATGATGGATTCTATAAGTCTTGCTGGCAAACCCTGCATACGCTTCGCAAAAAGTATAGATGTTGAAACCTCTGTTGTGGCTGCTGCCATCACTGCAAAGAAAGTGGAACCGTTGTCTCCCTATCTATTAATACTGATGAGATAAAAATCACTACTTTTGACTCACCATCATTAGGGTCAGGTTTGATGTGGACTGTGGTTGTGTTGTGAGTCCCGAGTCTCCCCCCCATTGGCTGACTGAGAGTCACGTGAAACACTTCTTCCTCCTCATAAAGGGAGTCATCAATGACCATGACATTACAAAACTTCTTGTCCTCATTGCGGTCAAATCGTATCACATTATTATGATCTTCAGTACGTGTAATGTAGTCCGAGTAGGACAGAACTTTATTTGGGATTGTGCCTGTGGCTGAAGCTGTAAATAAATCAAAACAAGTAGATAATATGTATTTAAAGACTGGGTTTTGACATCAGCTCTTTAAATGTGTAAAGGTGTCATGCTGGGTGAGACTATCAAAACCATTAGGCCAATGTGCCTGACCAATCAGGGAGCTGCTAAGAGAACTGTTCATCTTCATGGTCAGAGAGAAAGTGATACCTTTTATACCCCAAACCTGTCTTTAAACCCTGTCAATATGTGCAAAGATTCCCCAAGCACAATGGAAAATATTTTACTGTAAATCAAGATATTAAAATGTTGACCAAAAATGACTGACAAGTACACTGCAATTTACCATATAGGATAATTAAAAAAAATATTTTCACAATTTCAGTTTCCTTGTTAAAATTCAATGCTTGTGAAAATTTTAGAATTAACAGTATGTGGACACTAAAGGCAAGCTAATATCTTGGCATGATTAGGCTGTGGATAAAATCACTTACAGGACAAAAGCTATAATCAAAAGATTGCTGAGCAACATTTACTGCTGGAACAAGAAATAATCCATGGTGCCAAAGATCAACACTATAGAGCTTCTGATCTATATTGTAGATCAGTTATTTTGTCTCCATTGGAATAACACCAAAGAGTTAAGTTGTATTAAATGAAAAACATTTTAGTGTACAAATCTAATCAAATTATATAAAAATATGTTTATATATTAGATTTGTTTTGTAAAACATCAATGTTTCCAATGCAGCCCAAAACATCTAGGTCCAAAATATCCACACAAAAAAAGAAAAACACTTGCAAAAATCATTTGAATAACAAAAACAAAAAGTACTGTGAACAGCACATTATACACCCTGCCCTTGTTAAATAGTCCTTTATGTAGGCACTAGTATGGTATGATTAACTTGTGAGATTACTGACCAAGGGGTCTCAGGGACCTTGATCTTTAGGCAAGATATGTAATCTTGAACTAAACTTAATGTGCTGGAACCATTATTTTCACCTGTGACCTTTAGACCCCAGAATCTAGAGGTTTCATTATTACCTTGATCTTTTACCTTCTGACCCCAAAATCAAAATCAATAGGTTTTTATTTCTTTGGTATAGGTCTGTGATGTAGAACTAATGTTACTGTTCACAAACCACTGATCTTCTTTCAGTCAGTGACCTTGACCTTTGACCTTCAGGAGGAGAAGAGAAGCGATAACAAGATTTCCAAGAAAGCTGCTTGGCAGCCATTTTGGATGTCAGATTGGCACCATTTTCATTTAGGACCAACTAAATATCATGAGAAGTATTTTAGTAAAACCCCCTGCTGATTTGACCATTAATTCAGGAGTAGCAACAACAAGATTTTCAAGATCGACACTGTGGCAGCCATATTGGATGCCCAAGCTGAACCATTTTCATTTAGGACCAACTAGACATCATAAGAAGTCTTTTACTGAAAATCCCATGCTGATATGACTATCCATTCAGGAAGATGGCTGCTGTGGTGTCCATATTGGATGTCTGATCGGCACCAATTTCATTTAGGACCAACTAGACCTTGGGATGAATGTATGTGTAAGTTTCATGACAATCCTCCAAGCAGTTTAGGAGGAGTTTTGATAATAAACTTGTGTAACCGATGTATAGACGCTGGACAACAGGCCATCCCATAAGCTCTTCTGGTCTACGACCAGTAGAGCTCAAAATCATGTGAGCTGTACGTTAGTGTAGCAGCTCCATCAATATTTATCTTCTTGTATGGAACAAATAACAATTAGTCTATCTGACAGATCACCCAGATCTGTGGACTGGTTTGTAATGCAGCAGTGATCCAGTTTGTACTAAAATTCCTAAAGAAAAGTGCCCAATCTGTCAATTGCATATCTTCCTAATGGCAAATAATAAAATATATACTCCTACTTTGCCCAATAAAATCTGTCATTAAAATACTCACCTTCCTGTGTGGAACAGATCACCATCAGTTCATCCGACAGATCACCAGATCTGTGAACTGGTATAGCTAGTGTTCCCACATGCTCATCAATTTTATACTGGGACTCCATAATGTAGGCTGTGGATTCTAAAGATAAAGGAAGCTTTTTGTAATTCATGAAGATTCAATTTAAATATGTATTTTTTCTGGTCTTTTCTGGCTTCTTTTCTTGTGTTGATACATTTGTATGATACATACACCACAACGAATTTAACCCAAAAGAACAACTCTAAGTTGCCTTTATTGGCAAAGTCACTTTTAAATCCTGCCTTGTCAAAATGTGAGGAAAACGATGATAGAGTTTATTTATGTAAATGGCTTAAATAAATAAAAAGTTACACAAAGCAAGATATAAATAATATAAAACAAATGCCATTTTAATAAAGTCTTTAAATTTGGAACATTCTTGGATGTTCTACACCATATTCATTAATTTCTTTCAATCTTGTTACCATATAATATTTGCGTATAAGTTGGGTCTAACTGCGAACAACATAGACCCTGATCTGTCAATGCATAATGCACCAGCAGATCAGGGTCTATGTTGTTTGTTCTACTTATTACTCCTAACAAATTGCATAGACCCAGATCTGCTGGTGCAATATGCGATGGCAGATCTGGGTCTATGCAGTTTGCAGTTGGATCCTACTTAAACATGAGTATTATGAATTAAATTAAATGAATTCTTTAATTGCCTGTATTATGCAGTATAGCATGAGTGTACATTCAAGGTTTTTCGTTTGAATAAAACTTCTAAATAAAGCTTACCCTCATTATAACGTGCTTTATTATAATGCGATTCTGGATATAATGCAGTGCCACTATGGACCCCATGACCAAAGTCATATCAATGTATAATAATATGGGTTGAAAAAAGACACAGTGAAGCTTAGTCTTTTATCTTTATTTCCTTTTCAAAATGCCATTATTTTGTAAAAAATGTAGTTTTCACTATATCAAGGCTTGGTGTATTATGCCATTCTCAATATCTTGTGGTTCCATACATAATGTGATTCTCACTATAACACAGTTTGGTACACAACACAAGTCAATGTTTATGGACCCCGACTACCACATTATAATGAGAGCTGTAATATGGAAAAAGAAAAGACTCATTTGGGATTTTGATTACTCAACCTGACTGACATCTACCTAATAGCCCAATGCAAGAGCAGTTGGCCAAGAAATCTGGGTCAGTAGGATGCTTTCTATTGAAATTTCTACCAATGCAGTTGATTGCATATGGTATGAAAATAATTGTTGCAAGGTTTCCCTATTTTTTTGTATCTTCACTCATATCTGATACCACTTCAGCATCATTTGTCCAATATTGAAAGGCCTTTATGCCAGGATATTGTCCTTCTACATTGGTCATATTCTGTTGAGAAGGTTTGTTTTAGATAAAGTTATTTGAATTTTTGTCTATTTTTAGTAATGTTAGTAATGATGGCCATATTTGGTAGTAAATCTGCATCTATTCATCTGTTTGAAAGGCCTGGACATTTTCTGACAAATGTGGTAAGGTTTTACTGTTTTTAGTAATGGCAGCCATATATAATGGTGAATCAGTGTCACTTGTCAAAATCTGAAACTATTTGATGCTAGGGTGCTTTCTGTCAAATTTGGTCAAATTCTCTTGAGTGTTTTTTGAGAAAAAAAGTTGTTTAAAGGTTTTCCTTTTTATATTAATCATGGCCATATTTGATAGCAGCTCAGTATGATTTGTACAAAATTGAAAGTCCCTTTGAACCATGATGGTTTCTGTCAAATGTGGTCAAATTCAGTTCAGTTAGTTTCTGAGAAGCAGTTTGAAAGTGTTTCTTTTTTAGTAATGGTGATGATATCTGAGGGTAGATCAGAATTATTTGTACAAACTTAAAAGTCATTCATGTCAGGATGCTTTCTATCAAATCTGGTTAAATTCTGTTTGGCAGTTTTTCTATTTTAGTAATGGTGGTCATTTGATGGTGGAAAAGCATTATTTGTATAAATCTGAAAAGTCTTCATGCAAGGATGCTTTTTGTTAAATTTGGTTGAATTCTGTTCAGTGGTTTCTGAGAAAAAGTCTTTTGAAGATTTGTTTTAAAATATTTTAAAGTGTGTCTATATTAAATAGTGGATTGGTATTATCTGTATAAATTTGCAAAGCCTTCATGCCAGAATGCTTTCTGTAAAATATGCTCCAATTCTGTTTAGCAGTTTCTGAAAAGTCATTTAAAGGGTTTTCTATTTTCAGTAATGGTGGCCATATTCTAACGTTATATTGGCATCATTTGTACAAACTTCAAAAGGTCTTCATGACAGACTGCTTTCTTTCAAATTTGGTCAAATTTTCTTTTCAGCAGTGTTTTTGAGAAGATGTATAAAGATTCTTCTATTTGTAGTATCAGCAGTCATACCTGATTGTTAATCAGAATTATTTGTACAAATTTCCAAAGCTTTAATGCCAGGATGCTCTTTGCCAAGTTTGGTTGAAATTTGTCTAGATTTATTTGAGAAGTTGAAAATAGCAATTGTTGACAGACACATGATAATTGCAGGGCCATACCAAAAGCTTACTTGGTTATACAGCCAGGTGAGTTAAAAAAAATATCTTACCATCCTCAGCATCCAGAATGGTGACTGTTGCAAGACTAGGTACATCTAAAATGGCTAATACTGGATCTACTAGTTCTAACTGAAAGGTCTCCGACTCTTCATAAACTGTGTCGTCCTTCATCCTGATGTTCCATGTCATTTCAGTCTGACCTGTAAAAATTAACATTATTTGGTCATCAGTCTACACAAGTTCAATCATCGTCTTTGTTAGTGTAACAGAACCGATATACTAATGTGTTTTTAAGTATTATACTGCATGGATTTCACAAACTCAACAAAAAGCTAGACTTAATCTAAAGGCTTGAATCCAGCAATGTGATTGGATGAAAGTAAAGTCTAAACAAAACGTAATGCATCAAATGTAGAGTCTTGTACTTTAAGGCATGTCAGTGAAAAATGGACTAGGCTTTTGAATTTTCCAAAGGATTAAGTATTATCAGAGAAAGCAGATGATAAAAAAGAAGAAAAAAATCACACCTACTGATAAATCTTTCATTGGGTTAATGCTCCACAGCAATTCAGAAGCACTGCATATGTTGTGTCAAGTTAAACAAGCCAAAGAGATTTTTGTATACTTCTGAGTCCAAATCTATCAGCTTGGTTCTACAAGCTCTTCAAGATGAATATAGAGAAATGGTAAAAAATTTAAAACATTTACAATTTAACATGAATTTCAAGACAGTCAGTTACCAGTATATTCAGAATACTGCTTAGAAATACAGTAAATTCTTAACATTTAAGTAGATGTTGTTTTGTAACAATTTGTGAAGTTTTATACACAGGAAAAATTTGCTGATCATATAGATCATAACAAAAAGTTTAGTTTTACCAAACATGTGATATGCCCCCAAGACAAGCTGTCAATATATGAAAGGGCATAACCGCATGACCCCAATCAGGGACCTGACCCAAGAGGCACCAACCAAAGTCATGGCCAAGTGCAGGAAAGCTACAGGAAGTAAGAGAAGAATATGATGTTATATATTCCAAATAGGTATTACAAAATATTAAAAAAATAAAGTATCATACTTGTTGACCCAATGGTCCCATCCAAGGACATAACGCAAGAACTAAAATTATACATGGTGACATGTAAGAATGTGATTATATTATATTCCAAATATGCATTGAATTGGGTAAGGCTTTTAAAAAATAATAATAATAATAACAATAATAATAATAATAATATTGATAGCAATAATAATAATAATAATAATAATAATAATAATAATAATAATAATAATAATAATAATAATAATAATAATAATAATAACAACAATAATAATAAAGTGTCCTACTTCTTGACCCCATGGGACTCAACCCTGGGGTAATAATGGTATTGAGAGAAAGAGAAGTATGGGATCATAAATTATTCCAACTATTAAGTGAACCGAGTGAGGGATTATTTGAATATTATATACAAAACAAGAGTCCCTCGAAGGGACTGATGCCCTACTGGGCAAAAAGAATTTCCAGGAATTCAAGATAAGACCATTTCTTCCTTTTAACTGTCAAGTGTTGAAACCATCTCTGATATTCTTCAGCGATAAAAAGATTTTCAAATTAGCTGCTGTGGTGGACATATTGGCTGTCTGCTTAGCACCATTTTCATTTAGGACAAAGTCGACATCATTAGAAGTCTTTTAAAACCCCATGTCATAATGATCATCCATTGAAGATGAGTAGCAACAACAAGATTTTTAAGACAGTCATTGTGGCAGCCATATTTGATGTACGACTGGCACCATTTTCATTTAGGACTTGGTGAAAAACCTCTGTCATAATGATCATCCATTATAGGGTAGAAGTGAGAACAAGATTTTTAAGACAGTCGTCATGGCAGCCATATTGGATGTACGACTGGCACCATTTTCATTTAGGACCAACTAGGTATCATAAGAAGTCTATTGGTGAAAACTTCATATTGATATAGCCATCCATTTGGAGAGAAACAGAGATCAATATTTTCATGATATGACTTTCCATTCAGGAGTAGCAATTAAAAGATTTTCAGATCGGAACCATTTTCATTTAGGACTAAGTAGACATCATAAAAAGTCTTATAGTGAAAACCCCATGTTGATAAGACCATTCTTATAGAAGAAGTAGCGATAACAAGATTTTCATACTGGACGTCAGATCGGCACCATTTTCATTTATGACCAACTAGACATTATAAGAACTCTTTTAGTGAAAACCCCATGTTCACATGACCATCCATTCAGAAGAAGTACCAATAACAAGATTTACAAGATGGCTGCTATGGTGGCCATATTGGATGTCAGATTGGCACCATTTTCATTTAGGACCAACTAGACATCATAACAAGTCTTTTAGAGAAAACCCATGATGATACAACCATCCATCCTGGATGAGTAAGGATAACAAGATTTTCAAGATGGCTGTCATGGTGGCCATATTGGACATCAGATCAGCACCATTTTCATTTAGAACAAGTAGATATCATAAGAAGTCTTTTGGTGGAAACCCCATGTTGATATGATCATCCATTCAAGAGGAGTAGCGATAACAAGATTTTCAAGATGGTCACTGTGACAGGCATATTGGATGTCCAAGCAGCACCATTTTCATTTAGGACCAACTAGACCATGGGATGAATGTGTGTGTAAACTTTGACGGCAATCCTCCAAGTAGTTTAGGAGGAGTAGCAATAACAAACTTGTGCTAATGGATGGACGGACAACAGATCATCCCATAACCTCTTCTGATCTATGACCAGTAGAGCTAAAAAATAACAAAAGGAATCCTTCTTGTTGATGCCATGGCCCCATCCAGAGGCAAAACCCAGGGAACAACAGCAGTATAGGGAAAAAGGGGAGTTTGGGATCATACAAAATTCCAAATCTACAGCGAATTGGATATAAACTTCGTTAAAGCATAAGAGATGGAATTAGAACTGTCCATGTGACCCCTTGGCCCCACCCAGGGACTCGACCCAGGGATAGGAGTGGTAAAATGCATAAGGTCAGTGTATGATGATGTTATAATCTAAACATGAAATAAATTGGTTATGGAAATATAAGTGAAGAAAAACACTGGAACCAAAATGTGTAGTCCATATAATTCCTGATCCCATGACCCCACTCAGGGGCAGAACTCTGGGACATGAGTGGTACTGACAGAAGGGGAGCATGTGATGATACTGTATTCCAAATGTTAGGTGACTTAGGTAAGGGGTTGAAGAATTATAAAATCTTTGCCAATAAACTTTGGGCAAAATGTGTCCCCAATATAATTCTTGACCCCATGGCCCCACCATGTGACAGAACCCAGAAGCAGGAGTGGTACTTTGTGAAGGGGAGTATATGATGATGTTATAATCCTAACATCAGGTGAATTGGTTGAGGGGTTATGCAAATACAGTTGATGAAAAAAACTATAACCAAAATGTGTCTCCATTATCATTCCTGACCAATCGGCCCTGCCCAAGAGCAGAACCCCAAGGGGCAGGTGTGGTACTGAGAAACAGGAAGTTATGTGATGATATTATATGCCAGATATGAAGTCAACTGGTAAGGGGTTACTGAGCTACAAGTGCTGGAAGAAACTTCAAACCAAAATATGTCCCATTAATTCTTGACCCCATGGCCCCACCCAAGGACAGAAGTGGTACTGAGACAAGAGGAGCATGTGATGATGTTATATTCCAAAACATGGGTTATGAAAATATGAATGATGGAAGAAAACTTTAACTAAAATGCGTCCCCAGTATAATTCTTTACCTCATGGCCTCACCCAAGGGCAGAACCCTGGGGTAGGGTGGTACAGAAAGAAGAGTATTATGTAACAATATTGAATTCAGCACATGAAGTGAATTGAAAGGAGAGTTACTGAGCTACAAACACTGGCATATACTTTAACCAAAGCTGTCCACACACCCAAAAACGGACAACTAAAATCTTGGGGTATACAAATAGTTTAAGGTGTAAGACTCCACAATAGAGAGAAACCTACCATAATGGTCATCTCCCTGAAGCAAAAACTTCTCAAATCCAGCCAGTGTTTGATTTTTGTTTCTCTTAATTTGGTCTGCATTTTTCAATTCCCCTATCCTGCCAAAATTTTACCAACACTTTGGTGGCTGCTTAAGGTGGGCCTCTTGTGTAAAATCAACATTTACCGTGCAACGACAAACGATGTAATCATTACATGATGATATTATCAATAGTGAAATCATTTTTTATCAAGGGGTATCATAGCACTATAAACTCTGGGTGGGAGAGACTGGACATAAAATGACATGGTTGTGACTTCTGCAACTTATGAAATAATGTACAAGAAAAATGTTTATACAATATTGATAACTGCAATAAAAATCCAGTGAAAGACGCTGATAAAGTCAATGAAAGTTTATGAGACCTTGGAAAATCTTTAGCAAATTATGACAAACATAAACTGACCATGTGGCTTTCTGTTGCAGAAAACCGATGTAATCTCAATAACTGTCATAATGAAGAAAAAAAAATCCACTCACCAACATACCATTTTATTTGTGTATTTAACAAGAGGAGTCTATGATCTTCAAATCTGACCAATTTGTCAATAATCATTCAGCTTTTTTTTTATGGTCAATTAGTGACAGGTACTTTTTCCCATACTTTCTGTGTAATACCCTTCAGCTAAGAATAGTACAAGAAAATGCATAGCAACCAATACATTTTAAGCTTGGTACAAATACCATTTTTTTTTAAAAAAAAAAGTTAAAATTTTACTCCAACATTTCACAAGCAATCATCCTTGAGAGGTTGCACTGTTAATAATGAGAACTTGTAATCTAACCTTATTTACTCAAATAGACAAATAAAATACAGCATTAGAGCTTTGATTGGTTGAAATGCTGCAGACCAAAAGTTTTTGTTAGAGTTTTCTGTACTTTCAAGTTTTCCTACATTGCAAACATGAGAGTGAGTCATATTATATGGGCAAACCCCAGGAACATTTCAAGTTTCTAGGAGACATCAAATTCTATCATTTCAAGGATACATGTATATCAAATTTCTTGGTTCATTGATGTTTGGCTCATACAACAACAGCTACCATTGCATATGTTGGGGTTTTTTTTGTTTGCCACAAAGACAGAAATGGACTATGTTCCAGTCAAAGAAGATATAGTGAGGGAAAGCTTGGTAAAAATCCTTGAGTGACTCAGAGGGTTATCACTTTAATGGGATTTTTCATTTGCTGTGTTTAACAATTTGTAAAGTTTTATACACAGGAACACATTGGGGGTGGGGGGCAGTCCCTATAGTATTTCAATGGGACTGAGCAAGTCATCTGAATGATGTTAAGTATTTGTGTGATTGATGTATAATTGTGTACACAAATTAAATTTTATTGTACGGTAAATCTTGGTTTCAACAGAAATATTGTTCTAACATGAGACATTGCTTTAAATTTTGGTCAACATATTGTATTAATGGAGTACATGTAATCACTGGTTTGCAGGTTCAAATCCTGTTCTGACCAGCCCAGGTTGGTTGTCATGGTGTGTCGTTTGGACGAGGCACTTTATCCCCAATGCCTAGGCAGGTTCAAATCCTGTCCTGACCAGCCCTGGTTGGATGCCATGGTGTCTCTTGGGCAAGGCACTTTATCTCCAATGCCTAGGCAGGTTCAAATCCTGTCTTGACCATCCTGGGTTGGCTGCAATGGTGTCTCTTGGGCAAGGCACTTTATCTCCAATGCCTAGGCAGGTTCAAATCCTGTCTTGACCATCCTGGGTTGGCTGCCATGGTGTGTCTCTTGGGCAAGGCACTTCAACACCAATCAATAAAGAAGTAAATGAAGTAAGCTAGGGAAGATTTAAAGGGGTTTTTTTTGGGGTGGGGGTGGGGGGTGGGACTGAATCCTCTCTCCAGTAAAAACAATACACTTTTCAGTGTAAAAATGAAGAAATCTGATACTTTTAAGCAAAATGAACCTCCTGTTGTCAACTCAAACCCCCCCCCCCATCCCCTGCTTATAACAAATCCTGGTTCTGTTCCTGGTATGTATGCATATATCTGCAGAAAAAGATTTTGAAGAAAAAATCCCTAGATTTGCAATACTTTAGTACAGAAAAAAAGTTTATGGATTGTACACACTTTTAAAAGCATACCTCTTTCATTTTCTTCAGGTTTTGGAAGGCTGTTTATCAGTATCCCAGATAAGAATCACTAGTTAAAGGTCTTGTATCAAATTAAATCCAACATCTCTCTAAATATAGCACTTTAAGTCATCAATTAGTAATGTTACACCTAATATGCACTGCAGGATCTTAAAATTCACCTCCAGTTCTTAAAATGTATCCTCAGTTTGCCACAATGAGTGATAACAGTCCTAGACTTGGAACATAAAATTCCTTTTATTATAAATTGATTACTGCAGTTGTATCAAATTAAGGTATTAGTTATAATAGTCTATAATTTTTCATACATTTTTTTCAAATAATTACTCCTTTGTTGCATAAGTAATTACACGTAAAACTTACAATCTTTAGCAAATTTGAATGTATAAATGTTTACAAATTCTTAACAAGAGTACAGGTTCTCTGTATGAATAATCTAATTATACAAATAATGAAGATTTGTTTGGTTTTGGAGTGTGAAAAATGAGAGGGTTTGAAAACTTACAGACAATATAGTAAGTAGTACATTTCTTTATTGGGTTAATAGTGTATAACTGTCCTGGAGTTCTACTGTATATATTCATATATAGACCTAATTGTTTACAGTGTACATGCAAATCTACCTGCATTATCATAACCATTCAATTCAACCAACACCATCTCCCCTAACATTTCTTACGAATATCAACAGTATTTCAATAATTAACATTCTCAAGCTGTATGATGAGTTTAGATGATCAACGTTCTACTATCTGTCTGTCTGCATAGATGGATGGGTGGATGGATGGATTGAAGGATTCATGGATGGATAGATGAATGGATGGATGGATATATGCATGTATGTATGTATATATGTATGTATGTATGTATGTATGTATGTATGTATGTATGTATGTATGTATGTATGTGTGTGTGTGTGTATGTATGTATGTATGTATGTATGTATGTATGTATGTATGTATGTATGTATGTATGTATGTATGTATGTATGTATATATGTATATCAATGCTTCCCAAATTCCCCTAGGCCTTGCCAGATACTTTTTCCCAAAAATTAGTGCAGTCACTGGACAGTAATGAAAATGATCATTAATACATGAAAATCAAGTGATATTAGTTGCAATAAATGAGAAAATATTGATCTATTTCATTATTAAATGTATTTTCCATTCTGAATTTGCTATTGCTTCAGTTTTAGTATCATCCTTTCATTCTTTATTCTTTTTTTAAAAACTATTTACTTTTAAAACAGAGTCATTTAGAGATAACACATCACCCCCAATCATCCACTTATGTCAAGATTAATACTGAAAGTACCCTATGGTACAGTACTCTCAATTTCTCTTCTACTAGTACCCTATGGTCCAGTACTCTCAATTTCTATTCTACTTGTACCCTATGGTCCAGTACTCTCAATTTCTATTCTACTTGTACCCTATGGTCCAGTACTCTCAATTTCTATTCTACTAGTACCCTATGGTCCAGTACTCTCAATTTCTATTCTACTAGTACCCTATAGTCCAGTACTCTCAATTTCTATTCTACTTACACTAGTATCCTATGGTCCAGTACTCTCAATTTCTATTCTACTTATAATAGTATCCTAGGGTCCAGTATGCTAAATTTCTATTCTACTTACAATAGTACCCTATGGTCCATTACTTTCAATTTCTATTTTACTAGTATCCTATGGTCCAGTACTCTCAATTTCTATTCTACTTACACTAGTACCCTATACTCCAGTACTCTCAATTTCTATTCGACTTAAATAGTATCCTATAGTCCAGTACATTCAATTTCTATTCTACTTACAATAGTACCTTATGGTCATGTACTCTCAATTTATATTTAACTTTAATAGTACCCTATGGTCCATTACTTTCAATTTGTATTCTACTTACAATAGTACCCTATGGTCTGGTACACTCAATTTATATTCTACTTACAATAGTACCTTATGGTCATGTACTCTCAATTTCTATTCTACTTACAATAGTACCCTATGGTCCAGGACACTCAATTTATATTCTACTTATATTAGTACCCTATAGTCCAGTACATTCAATTTATATTCTACTTACAATAGTACCTTATGGTCATGTACTCTCAATTTCTATTCTACTTACAATAGTACCCTATGGTCCAGTACACTCAATTTATATTTTACTTATATTAGTACCCTATAGTCCAGTACATTCAATTTCTATTCTACTTACAATAGTACCATATGGTCATGTACTATCAATTTCTATTCTACTTACAATAGTACCCTATGGTACGGTACACTCAATTTATATTCTACTTATATTAGTACCCTATAGTCAAGTACTATCATTTTATATTCTACTTACACTAGTACCCTATGGGGTCAAGTATGCTCAATTTCTATTCTACTTACAATAGTACCCTATAGTCCAGTAAGCTCAATTTCTATTTACACTAGTATGCTATGGTCCAGTACTCTCAATTTCTATTCTACTTATAATAGTACCCTATGGTCCAGCACTCTCAATTTCTATTCTACTTATAATAGTACCCTATGGTCCAGCACTCTCAATTTCTATTCTACTTACACTAGTACCCTATGGTACAGTATGCTCAATTTCTATTCTACTTACACTAGAACTCTATGGTCTAGTATTTTCAATTTATATTCTACTTATGCTACACTTTGCTTCTATGGTTGCCATAAAATATGAATGCAGAAAAAAACTGGGCAAAAAGAATTTCCACGAATTTAATATAAGACCATTTCTTTCTTTCAACTGCTAATGTTGAATCCATCTCTGATATTCTTCAACAATAACAAGATTTTCAAATTAGCTGCTGTGGTGGACATAATGGATATCAGATTGGTACCATTCTCATTTAGTATAAAGTAGATATCATCAGAAGTCTTTTGGTCAAAATTCCATGTCATAATGATCATCCATTCAGGTGGAGCTGTGACAACAACATTTCACAACAACCGTCATTGCAGCCATATTGGATGAACGACTGGCACCATTTTCATTTAGAACCAACTAGGGATCGTAAGAAGTCTATTGGTAAAAACCTCATGTTGATATAGCTATCCATTTGGGAGTAGACATAACAATATTTTCAAGATAGCCACCATGGTGGCCATATTGAGGATTAGTCATTTTCATTTAGGACCAACTAGACACCATAAGAACTCTTCTGATGAAACCCGATGTCAAAATGACTTTCTGTAGGGAAAACAAGATTTTCAAGATGGCCACATATTGGACATCAGATGAGCACCATTTTAAATTAAGATTAACAAAACATGATAAGAAGTCTTTTTAGTGAAAACCCCATGATGATATAACCATTCTTTCAGGAGAAGTAGTGATAACAAGATTTTCAAGCTGGCCACTGTGGCAGCCATATTAGATCCTAGATCAGCACCATTTTCATTTAGGACCAAGCAGACATCATAAGAAGTCTTTTGGTGAAAACCCAATATCAATATGACTTTCCGTTCAGAAGAAGTAGCTATAGCAAGATTTTCTAGATAGCCACTGTGTGGCGGCCATATTTGATGTCAGAATGGCACCATGTTTATTTAAGACCAACTGGACATCATAATAAGTCTTTCAGTGAAAACCCCATGTCAATATAACTTTCTGTTCAGGAGGAGCTGCAAGAAGAAGATTTTCAAGATGGCTGCCATTTTTATTTAGGGCAAACTAGACATCATAAGAAGTCTTTTAATGAAAACCCCAGATCAGCACCATTTTCATTTAGGAATAACTAGACATCATAAGAAGTCTTTTGGTGATATATTGATATGACCATGCATCTAGGAGTAGTAGCAACAACATTTTCAAGATGGCTGCCTTGGTGGCCATATTGGATGTCGGAATGGCACCATGTTCATTTAAGACCAACTTGGACATCATAAGAAGTCTTTCAGTGAAAACCCCATGTCAATATAACTCTCTGTTCAGGAGTTGGAATAAGAAGATTTTCAAGATAGCTGTTGTGGTGGGCATATTGGACTTTAGATTGGCACCATTTTCATTTAGGACCAAGCAGACATCATAAAAAGTATTTTAGTGAAAACCCCATGTTGATATGACCATCCATTGAGGAGGAGTATCAACAACAAGATTTTCAAAATGGCTGCCATGGTGGCCACATTGGTTGTCAGATTGGCACCATTTTCATTTAGGACCAAATAGACATCATAAGAAGTCTTTTAGTGAAAACCCCATGTCGATATGACCACCCATTCAGGAGGAGTAGCAATAACAAGATTTTCAAGATGGCCACTGTGGTGGCCATATTGGATGTCCAAGCATCAACATTTTCATCTAGGACCAACTAGACCATGTGATGAATATGTGTGTAAAGTTTCACGGCAATCCTCCATGTAGTTTAGGATTAGTAGCAATAACAAATTTGTGCTAATGGACAGAAGGACAACAGACAATCCCATAAGCTCTTCTGGTCTATTACCAGTAAAGCTAAAAATTAATTCAGCAAGAATACAAAAAACTTAATTAGGACACATATTTGGTTGACCCTGCCACTAAAGTAGCTCCTAAAACATATTCAAGGATGATATTATAGGTTAGTTGTGTTGCTTTTATCTTTTCATTTGCTTTTCAATTTGAGCCTAGGCTACATATATGTTGTTTTAAAGGTTTTCTATGAGCTGACATGTTTTCATAAAAAGACAGATCACATGGTATGAAGGACTGATGTAAGGTCATTCCAGTAAAGAGCCCAGGGCAATCATTCAATTATAAGGTCATTCCATTAAAAATTCAAGGGCAATCATTCAATTATAAGGTCATTCCAGTAAAAATCCAAGGGCAATCATTCAATTATAAGGTCATTTCAGTAAAAATCCAAGGGCAATCATCCAATTATAAGGTCTTTAAAAGTATTGAGATTTAAAAACTTCCATTATCTTATGCTTCTTTTAATGTACATGTTTAAAAAGTATTCATTTAATAAGAAGGAAAAAAATAAAAAGTGAATAATTGCAAGGGATAATTATAGGCCTGTTCCGTCAAATGTTGGACATGACAAATTATCATTCAGCATGTTAACCTGTAATCTGACAGGTACAGCAAACATTGCTGTTTTGGAATCCTTATATATATTCATTCTCATGCATGTATGGATGGATGACTAACTGACTTTCTTTTTTTCCTGTTTAAAAGAGATTACATTGTTATTTTCATTATAACATAACATCATTATGAACATTAATGAATAAACAGCACACTAAACATGTACATATATTTACAAAGGTACAATGATTGTCATTAGACCTCCACATTAAAATTATATTTCCTGCCTAGATTTCATTAATATGATATACTGTATGTAAAGCATAGGAAATGCAAGAATATATGTCTCATCTTCAAAACAATGCCGAATTTAGAACATCAAATAATTTTGATACAAGTATCTGGTACACTGTATAATAAATACATGCAGTATAACATGTATTTGATTTGAAACAGAATCATTTTAAACAAGTAACGTTATATTAAACATGAAGCTACTATATACATGAAATATATATAAAGCATGCAAGGACATGAACATATGTGTAGGTGTTCAAAGAGTGTATGTATGTATGTATGTGTTTGTATGTATGTATATATGTATGAGTGTGTGTATGTATGTATATATCCATGTACATATGTATGTATGTATGTATGTATGGATGGATGGATGGATGGATGGATGTATAGATGTATGTTTATATGTATATATGTATGTATGTATATATGTATGTATGTATGTATGTATATATGTATGTATGTATATATGTATGTATGTATGTATGTATGTATGTATGTATGTATGTATGTATGTATGTATCTATGTATGTATCTATGTATGTATCTATGTATGTATCTATGTATGTATCTATGTATGTATGTCATCAAAGGAAGCAATTATTTTGGGCAAATGGGTCGAGAAGAACCTTAGAAATGTATGTATACCATGTATACTCGGGTGTAAGTCAGATCCAACTGCAAACTGCACAGACTCTGATCTGCTGTTGCATAATGTGATGGGTGATCTGGGTCTATTCAGTTTGTTAGGAGTAATCAGTAGAACAAACAACACAGATCCTGATCTGCTGGCACATTATGCAATGGCAGATCAGGGTCTATATTGTTTTTGCAGTTGGAAATAACTGACAAGCAAGTACATATGGTAAATTATTGAATGGATGGCATCTACATGTATCTACATCATCTGTATATCCTATTTTATTATATACTTTAAAGCGTTCTAATTCATTATAAATTTTAGTTACAATGATGAAGCCATGGTAGCTCATTTGGTAAAGTGTCATACTTTTAATCCAAGGGTTGCAGGTTCAATGCATGCCCTGGACAGCCCAGGTTGGCTGCATTGGTGTGTCCTTGGATAAGGCACTAGCTCCCATTTCCTCAGCATTATATAGCCAATAATGTGCTAAAAGTGCCATTAAAACCAACAACAAAAAAAAAAAAGAAGAAAAAAGAACATATTACATAGATAAGGTCATATTGTACCAGAACTTCTGCATGTACCGTTGTCAAATAGGCAAATTCAGGGTACTTTTATCTTACTGAAAACATGGCATCCTGTAATGCTAATGACAGGGTAACAAAAATTACAATATTTTAGATTTTACAAGAAATTTTCAATGTGGTGGTGACACTCGCCATATAATAGCCAATGCAAATAGTAGTGAATTGGTTTTTTAACCAAGTCACTAGAGTGCCTCAAAGGGACTGATGCTCTACTGGCTGAAAAGAATGTACAGGAATTCAATATAAGACCATTTCTCTATTTTAACTGCCAAGTATTGAAACCATCTTTAATGTTCTTGGGAATCAGATATATTCACAAACTGAATTTGATAAAGCTCCATTCATTCTTGTTTGTGTTATTATGCTCACAAGCCAGTACAGCTAGAAACCTGAGTCCAGACCATTGACCTTAAAATCAATGTCAGAGTTACGACTATCAACTTGTTCATTGGAATGTAACTAAATAAAAAGTCTGGCCAAAATTCATTTGTATAGGTACAAGTCACTGTGTTCATAAGCTCAGTAAAGTACAAAAATGCAAGCAATGGCCTTTGACTTGACTCCAAGGTCATTTAGGTCTGGTTTTCAAAATCCTCCACAAAAGTGCTAATATGTTGCTGGTCAGATCTGCAACATTTTCATTCAGAACCAATAAAATATTACAAGAAGTGTTTAGTGAAAATCCATGTCAATGCTATCATTCATACAAGAGAAGTAGTCACAACAAGATTTTCAAGATGGCCACTATTGTGCCACATTGGAGGTCAGATAAATACCATTTTCATTCAAAACCAGCTACAGATTGCTATAGCAGGGTCTCAGTAAAAAACACATGTCGATAAGACCATCTGAAGAAGTAGCTATATTAGGATTTTCAGGATGGCTGTCAAGGGAGCCATTTTGGAGGTTAGACTGGCATAATTTTAATAACTATATATTGGAATTTTTTTTTTTAATGTTGGAATGGCCATCCATTAAGTAGAAGTAGCTGTTGCAAGATTTTAAACATGTTGGAAGGTCACACTGGCATCAGTTTCATTTAGGATCAGCGACATATAGTGAGAAGTGAAAACCCCTTATCGATACAACCAACCCTTTGAGAAGAGGAGTGATTAGATTTTGTCACATTCTGTTGAGAGGTTTCACATTTATTCTATTTTTAGTGATGGTGGTCATATTTAATGGCAGATTGGGATTAATTTTACAAGTATAAAAGGTTTTTATACCAGGATGATTTTATTAAATTTGGTTAAATTCTGAAGATCAGTTTTCGAGAACAAGTCATTTAAAGATTTTGCTATTTTTTTTGGTACTGGAGCCACATTTGATGGTGGATCAGCATAACATTTACAACTCTCAGAGGGAGCTGTAGTGACTAAGTGATTAACATGTAGTGACTTTGTAATTAACATGCCAAACTCCCAACCAAAAGTGAGCGGGTTCAAATGGTACCATCAGAACAGCCCAACTCAGTTACTGTGGTGTATCCTTGGGCATGGCACTTTACTCCATTTGCCTCTGCACTAAATAACCTACTAGTGTGTTGTTGTGCCATAAAACACTCAACCAAACTAAACAACTCTGAGAGCCCTTGACACTTGAATGCTGCCTGTGAAATTTAGTCAAAATTTGTTGAGTGGTTTTGAAGAAGAAATTGCAAATGCCAAATGCTGACAGCTGACACACAATATAAGATGGATAATACCCAATGGACGCAGGGCAAAACCGCTGATGCGGATTGGCATAATTTAACAACTATGAAAGGCCTTCATTATTTTCTGTTACATTTGGTCAAATTCTTCTGAGTAGTTTTTGAGAAGTTGTTTAAAGGTCTTTCTATTTTTAGCAACAACTGCCATATTTGATGGCAGGTTGGCTTAATTTTCACAAATCTGAAAGGCCATACCAAGATACGTTCTGTTAAAAATCAGTTTTAAATGTTGTTGAGCTGTTTTTAAGAAGCTGTTTAAAAGTTGTTCTATTTTTAGTAATGGTGGCCATATTTGACGGCAGATGGGCACAAGCTTAACAACAATGAAAGGCTTTATATTAGGATGCTTTCTCTTAAATTTGGTCAAATTCTGTTGAGTGGTTTTGAGAAGTCATGTAATGGATTTTCTATTTTTAGGAATGGAGCCATATTTGACAAAACAGATTGGCACAATTTTTATAACTTTGACAGACCTTTATAGTAGAACGCCTTCTGGTCACATTTTTGTTGAGTGGTTTTGGAGAAGAAATTGTTTAAAAGGTTTTATATTTTTAGCTATATCTGATGATAGATTTGCTTTCTATTAAATTTGGTCAAATTGTGTCGAGTAGTACTTCAGAAGTCGTTTAAGGTTTTTCTATTTTTTAGTAATAGCAGCCATATTTGATGGTGGATTGGAATCATTTCACAACTTTAAGGTGAGCTAAAAAAAACATATAAATCTTAGGAAAAACCTGAGCGTGAGTTGAAGTTGGAGACTGACATTATTTATGTTCTTTATGGGAGGATGCTTGAAGATGTTTTGTATACAATTACCTGGATTAAACTGCACCTGCTGTGCATATTGTCTGCTCACATCTTTTCCTACATTAGCTGTTCCGTTGACCACATTGATGGCTGTAACAGAAAATAATATGCATACAGTGTATAACAAAAAGAGTTTCCATGGAATGCTGCACCTCACCTGCTAATACACCACGATATATCATCCTAGTGTCACCCCACCCTCTTCAAAACCCCTTTAACATAATATCTGAACACTTACCATGATGATGTGGCCAAAAATAAAACTGCTTAAGAAAACTGCAGCGATGAAGACAAAAGAAACAAGAGGCACAGAGGGCCTGAGAACACTCACATGACAAATACTGATACAAAATCCAGTTCAAAGATATTTCATATTGAACACTCACGTAACAGATCCCGATACAAAATCCAATTCAAAGAAATTCCATGTCATATTTGGGAAAAATTGATGTAGATTACTCTTAAAACAAATGCTGATGCAAAATCCAATTCAAAGATATTCCATGTCAAACACACACATAACAAATGCTGATACAAAATCCAATTCAAAGATATTCCATGTCAAATTTGGGAAAAATTGATGTAGAACCTTTTGAGTGGTATTTTTTAGGGTCGTAGGGGATTTTTCCCACCTTAGTAACTCTAGCTACATATTTGGTCAAAATTAGTAAAGCAGTTATTGACAAATATTTAGAACTAATGGCAGCTACAATTTGTTGTCATGTACAACATCCCTATTTGTATAACCTCAATGGCCTTAATGCCAATTTACCCTATAGCCACTGGCTAAAGAACATTCCTACCAAATATTATTTCAAATTCTTTTGAGTTTATTTTCCATAATATTTCTGTATTCAGAGTAACTTCATATGGAGTCAAATATACTATTTTCTACTGATCAATATCCTTGGTAATATTTCATACTTGGCCAGAGCTCTATAAAAGAATTGAATAAATTGAGTAATTTACTTCCTGGTTTGGAACTAATTGTGTTTTTAAAAATGTAATGGGGTATTCTATAAACATTACAAAACACAAAACATATGCTAAGAGACTGAGTCTTATTCCTCAAGACATTAGTCATGCCTTTTTTAAATTCATCAAATGGATTTAAGTTAGTGACAAGAACTAGTTCAGGGTCAGTTTGATTATAAGACTCTATTTAAGTGGGTGTTCTCACAGTGATCATGTATTATCATTTCAAACATGCAGGGAACATCTGCAACTTGCACTCATAGCATAGTTTATATTGATTTAATGTGGCATCATATGACATTGACTATGCTTATGGTTAGAGCTATACACCAACAACTTTGGACTAAATGCTTAAAGGTCAATTGTAGAAAAAAAACTAAATTTAAATTTGTCATGATTTTTGAAGAACATTATGTGTAGATTAAAAATCCGCATATCTGGTAAAATTTAGGCCAAACAAATTCCTGAAATTCACCATTAAAATTAATGAAAAGTTAGAACGTCCACAATTACCAATTGCATTACTGAGAGTGTCCAATATTACCAATTGCATTACCGAGTGTCCAAAATTACCAATTGCATTACCAAGAATGTCCAAAATTACCAATTGCATTACATAGTGTCCAATATTACCAATTGCATTACCGAGAATGTCCAAAATTACCAATTGCATTACATAGTGTCCAATATTACCAATTGCATTACCGAGTGTCCAAAATTACCAACTGCATTACCAAGAATGTCCAAAATTACCAATTGCATTACATAGTGTCCAAAATTACCAATTGCATTACATAGTGTCCAATATTACCAATTGCATTACATAGTGTCCAATATTACCAATTGCATTACCGAGTGTCCAAAATTACCAATTGCATTACCAAGAATGTCCAAAATTACCAATTGCATTACCAAGAATGTCCAAAATTACCAATTGCATTACATAGTGTCCAAAATTACCAATTGCATTACATAGTGTCCAATATTACCAATTGCATTACATAGTGTCCAATATTACCAATTGCAGTACCGAGAATGTCCAAAATTACCAATTGCATTACATAGTGTCCAAAATTACCAATTGCATTACATAGTGTCCAATATTACCAATTGCAGTACCGAGAATGTCCAAAATTACCTCCTTTGACTAAGCTTGGTTTGTGGTTATGTGTGATGTCATTCTTGAACAAGCCAAGCAGCCTGACTGCATGGTCATTTCAAGCAATAATTACTGATTTTTTGCCATATACAGTCATATATTGTGATTAAAAAAAATGGCTATTGTTTTCCTGTTTAGGAATCCTAAATGAAGAAAGACTGAGAATAGGGATCTACCAATTATACTGTGTCAAAGCAAGAAATATTACGAAGAACTTTCCAAGCAGGTCAACTGCTCATTCTATTTTTTCCTAGCATATTACAAATGATCAAATCATCACAAATCCTTCTAAATGTTGAAAAAAAGAGTTAGACATACAATCTAGGCAATCATCAAGAGAAAATGAGAGAAACAGCAATCAAGTGAGAGAGGGAGAAGAAGAAGAATTTTGAAAAAAAAAGTTGTTCCCTTTTATATGGTACAGAAATTTGAACTGCAGTTATATATTGTCATTAAACCTTTTACATTATATATTTATCACAGAGAAATAAGATCAGCAATGGTGGAATATTATCGGTGACCATATTGACCCAAACTGTAATTCTAGTCATTTCACTTTCTTAAGTTTCCACAAGATCACTGTTAATTTCATAACTTATCGTAGATTCCTTCCACTATAATCTAAACATTAGCGAGTTCTTTGTTAAACTGATACATCACTTCTGCATGCATATCGAAGACAGATAATACCTGTGCCAACTTTTTTGAGGGTCATGCATTTTAACACAATGACTCATAAAAAATGCAAAAGAAATTTAGAATAACAACAAAAATGGGATTTTCAGGTCTGGAAGATTCGAAGATAAGTTAAAACAGAAATATCCATATCTGACCTTTAAAATTAAATTGTTTTGCAAGATTTGATCGCATTAAAAATATTTTTGATGCAGATTTAGTCATATTAAAATGTGCAAATATGCTGCTTATCAAAACATTTTTGCTATGGAAACCACCTGGTAAGGTCTTCGGCAGCATATGTCATAAGGAACATTCCAACCAAGTTTTATCAAAACTGACTCTGCCATTTGGATGAAGTCATAACTAGGTTTTTGACTTGGTTGCTTTGGAAGGCACACTGTTACTATTTTTGTTGAGCATTTCCTACCAAGTTTAATCAAACTCAGCCCTGTGATTTTTTGTGAAGCGATAACAAATGTTGACATATGGATGAATGGCTGCAGGACTATCCCATAGGCTCAAATGGCCACTGGCCTGGTAAGCTGAACATGAGGCCCAAGTGGACCTGATATTGCTCACCAGGCTTATATTGGTCTAAAAGGCAAATGTAGTAATAAGGCAGGTACCTTGGGTTGAAAGACCCATGTCTTGATAGTTTCCAGCTATTTGGTTGAAAATGGTGGTATCTGACATGTTGTTTAACTCTGTTTCTACTATGAACAACTGCAGCTGGACTAGATGATGCATTGCCATCTTTTGTATGAATGTGAAAGGTGTTCATTCCAGGACTTTACCTATCACATCTGGTCTGACATGGAAAGGCAGTTTTGGAGTTGTTATATGATAGTTAATTTTGTATATATTGGTAAAAGCTAGCCATACATGATTGGAGATAAGTATCATCTGAAGGATTTCCAACCAGCTGCTATGAAAACCACACCATTGCTAGGGGAGCCAACCCAAACTTTGACAAAGCATGTCTTAAGAAACATTCTTACCAGGTTTGATCAAAATTTGCAAGACCATTTGGAGGAAGAAGGTAAAAATAGGTTTTTAATATGTTTGCTATGGAAGCCACACTATTGGTAAGGGAGCCATGTCAGAACCAACTGTGACAGGATGTCCTAAGAAACTCTCCTACCAAATTTGATCAAAATTAGCTCAGCCATTCTAGAAAAGAAGTCAAAAATATGTTTTCCACCTGGCTGCTAAGAAAGCAACACTGTTGCTAGAGGAGCTAACCTGAACACAATTTTGACTCAGCATGTCCAAAGAAATATTCCTACTAAGTTTGATCAAAAAATGACTCAGCCACTCTGGACAAGTTGAAAATAGGGTTTCCATATTGTTGCTATTTAAGCCACACTGCCATCTCAGACACAATTTTGACAGATCATGTTCTTACAAACATTCCTACAAAGTTTGAAAAAATAATTGGCTCAACCATTCTGGAGAAGAAGTTTAAAATAGGTTTTCCATAAGGTTGCTATGGAAGCCACACAATTGCTAGGGGACTGAAATTGACTCATCTGTTCTAAACAAGTCAAAAATATGTTTCCAATATGGCTGCTAATTAAGCGATATTGTTGCTAGGCCTGCCACCTCAAACATAATTTTGATGAGCATGTCCTAAGAAACATTCCTACCAAGTTTGATCAAAGTAGGCTCCGCTGTTCTGGAGAAGTTGAAAACAGATTTTCCATTTTGGTTGCTATGGAAGCAACACCTTTGCTAGCGGAGCCACAACATACACAATTTTAATAAAGTATGTCCTAAAAAACACTCATACCAAGTTTGATGTTTGATTGAAATTAGGCCTGCTGTTCTAGGGAAGAAGCTGAAAATAGCTTTTCCACCCGGTTCCTAAGGAATCCACACCATTGATAGGGAAGTCACCCTGAACAATAGTTTGATAGAAGATGTCCAATGAAACACTCCTACCAAGTTTGATCAAAATCGGCTCAGGCAGTTCTGGAGAAAAAGTTTGGTTTGGTTTGGTGCATTATGGCACAGAAACACAAATAGGTTATTTATTGCCAAGGCAACTGAAATAATGTGCCTTACACAAGAACACACTATAGTAGCCAAACCAGTATTTGAACCCTTTTGGGACACTAACCACTGTGCCACTATGGCTCCTGTCTCTACTAGTCACTTCTTATGACAAGCGAGAGGGCACATAGGCCTATTCTATACATCCCTGAGCCTACAAGGGGTAAAGAAAAAATCAAAAATAGGTTTTCCACCCAGTTGCTAAGAAAGCCACACACCACTGCAAGTAAAGCCACCCCTGGACATAATTTTGATGCCACATGTCCTAACAAACATTGCTACCAAGTTTGATCAAAATGGCAAAGCTGTTCTGGAGAAGAAGTTGAAAATTTCTTGTGCAGAAGTCATTTAAAGTTTTTTTTTATTTTTAGTAGTTGTAGCTATATTTGATGAACAAATTTGAAAGACCTTCAAGTCAGGATGTTTTCTGTCAAAAATGGTATAGTTCTATTGAGTGGTTTTTGAAAATGTGTAAATAGCAACTGTGAACAGATGACAGATGATGGACGCACAACAGAAAAAGGACCCTGCATTATGGCCAGGTGAGAAACTGACAGAAGTCAGCGGTGTGCTGTATGTCAGTTTTTACTTTAATATACTGACATGTCGGAGATTTCATTAGTGTTCTGAAACTGTACAGAAATCCATTCAAAGGACTAAGCTACTGGTACCTCATACTTTCCTAGTTTTTAGTGTGGACAGACAAATGGATGATGATGAAAAGGACGAATAATATTAAAATTCTACATCTGAACATAGCTATCTCAAAACAGTAACTTTAGCAACTTTGATGGCTTGCCATTCCAAATCTCCAAGCTTTTCTCATATATTCCCTCCCCTCCTCCAAAGACTTTAACCCAGGGGTTGTAACCTGAAATCCATCACACAGATATATCATGTGTCTTCATGCTGACTATACAGCTTTTGGTCACAAAATATTCCATAAATGTTAATGTAGTTGAAAGTACTGAATAACAAACATACAGATGGAGAGACAAATGGATGATATCACAATATCCTTACTAAAGCATAAGGATATTTATTGTAGTACTCACTGACAAAGCATGTCTCCCCTAGATATCCTCGCCTCTTCAAGGTGACCTCCAATTTTTCCTCTGTCTCATTGACATAGATCTGATTGCTCTTAAAGTATATCCATGCCCAGTGGAGATGGAAGGGCTGATTGGCAAGGGTGTTTCCACCTGAAATGAGACAACATAACAAACATTAAAATAAAAACATAAATAATGATAGAAACTTTGATAGTAACTTTTCAAAACTTTTTACTGGTGTGTACCTGAACTACAATCTTTTTAATTTTTAAAGTCATTTGGCCAATTCCCATACCTGATCTAATTGGCCTGACTAATGTGATCTATATAAAGAGTAAATTTTACATAGGAAACAAAATGGCAGTTAATTTACTCATGAATGCAATTAGATGCGTGCTTGACATGTGATCAGTTTGGTTCCAGAGTTGGTATGCTATCCCTATACTGACTTTACAAGTCCAATATCTGAATGGAAATCAATGGTTAGGGTACAAGCTTAAGGCAACACCGCAAAGGCATGAAAAAAAAAACGAAAATATTAAGAGTCTTGTTACTATGGCAATATATTTCAAGTTCAGACATATTTTTTGCTTCAGTAATTCACACCAAGATTTTTCTTTCAAGTCAAGGCATGTGGACACCATGGAAGTTGCCATATCTAACACCAAACAGGTGTAACAAGCTCTTCTATTGGCTAGCACAAATCAGCTACTATAGTGTGTCCTTGGGCAAGGCACTTTATTCCAATTGCTTCTGCACTATATAACCTACTTGTGTTGCTGTGCCATATAACACCAAACCTATCCTATTGGCCAACTGATTTCACTAGCTAAGGGTCATAACTCTTTCACCCACAATATAGCACATGCTCAAAACATTGTTTTGGCTTGCTACATATGCCAAGGGTTGATGTCAAATGCAGTGGATCAATGACTCTTGACCAGCAAAGATGGATAAATATGCAAATTAGCTTGTTCATCATTTCATGCAAGCTCAAATGATACACTGAATCATTAATTTCATAAAGTATTTCCAATTGTATTTTTGAAGGGAAGATATGGTTCATCTTGTTAATCTACCTTGCCTGTGTCGGACTACCAATCTATTGTGATAAAATGAAAAGGAACAATTTAATGGATGTCTTGTAAAATCATAATAATTTATCTCTCATTTTGATTTAGCTGTAATTTTTAGAGGGTACAATTTAGACTACTGACTATATTCAGACAATATCTAATTTCTGGAATCTATTGGCATTCATAATAATTCAAATGAATGCATACATGTATTGCGGTACTTCTATGGGTGCATTTTAAAGAACAAAATATCACTGGTAAATTTAGAAAAGATCATTAATTTCCAGTTTCTAACACAACACAATATTCTACATTTCTCATAATGTCTGTTGAAGAATTACAGTAGTATATATATATATATATATATATATATATATATATATATATATATATATATATATATATATATATATATATATATATATATATATATATATATATACACACACACACACACACACACATATATATATATATATATATATATATATATATATATATATATATATACAGTGAAACTCCTCAAAACCAAACCCTCAGGATACCGGAATCCCCTCAAGACCGATTTTTTTTTTAGTCCCGAAATTTTCCTTCTTTAATATCATCATTTTTTCCCCAGTAAACCAAAACCCCTCAACTCTGAACACTGGAACAATTTTTGATCCCAAATTTCAATTTTACGCTTAAAAATATCCAATAAAACCGAAACTCAGTTGAAACTTGGAAATATATATTAGCTGCTAAATTCCTGACACACGTTGGAACAGATTAATTATGGTTAACAGGTGCTGAAGTAGTCTGATCGATGAGACAACGACCTGGAAACTGCCCCAAGGGCACATGAGGTTAAAACAACACTTGACACACACGCCGACACAGATTAGGGCTGATAGACTAATCTGAAGCCTTTGCACCATACAAAAGAGTCAACTTTTAAGGCTAATTACATGTATTAATAACTAAATGCTTATAGGTAAGCCAATTGAGAAAGACTATGTTTATCTGCTGATTATCTAATTGTGATTGATGCTATTCATTTGGATACAGGATCAATAGAACATTGTTTGCTTGTTGTTTTTTTTTAAAAGTTATATATCAGCGCTTTATTAACCAGCCATGTGGCTTCACTTTTGATACTCTGCCGACACAGACCGACAATAAATGTAAGATTCAATCAAATGAGTTTCAATAGAGAAAAATCATTACATACATGTATCTAAATAGCCATGACCATCGTTTGTCTTCACTCACTTGTCAAGATGTCAGAATGACCAGCTAAGCATTGTAGAATTGAACTATCCTTACAGGATAAAATTAGTCTAATCAAAGAGTATGAATCTGTGCCAAAATCTACACTGAAGAAACAAGGGGAAATATTAGGCATAGGAAAATCTACTGTTTCAGATATTCTAAAGAAAAAGGAATTCTACAAGAATGAATTTGAAAAGAACAGTGATATAAACAAGCGTCGTTTCAATAATGCCTGCAAATTTGACAAACTGAATGATCTAGTGGTTTGGTCTAGCCAAGCTAGGGCCAAAAACATTCCAATCTCAGGCCCTATAATCAAAGAAAAGGCAAGTAATTTTGCCAAAGAACTCTCAGTTTTGGACTTTAAAGGATCTAATAGATGGTTACACACACAAACACTGATGCTTTCATAACTGCATTCTCTATCTCTCTATCTCTCTCTCGCATCACATAAGAGCTCAGAAAGAGATTTTTTTCACATCTGCAAAAGCCTTAAAGTAAACCGAAAACTTCTCAAAACCGGAAAAAATGTTGATCCCAAGGGTGTTAGGTTTTGAGGAGTTTCACTGTATATATATATATATATATATATATATATATATATATATATATATATATATATATATATATATATATATATATATATATACATGAGATCATGAAATCTGTGTTATTTGCCAGACATGACCAGCTGATCAAAGGATTTGGCCAGCACATACTCTGAGCAACTGGACAGCAGTCATAGGACATCTCAAATATCATTACATCAAATTGTCTCTCATTTGTTTATCCATTAAACTGTCGATTAAACACCTTAACAAAATATAATTCAAAGTCATTATGTCTAGTTTACAGATTGTTTCTTTGTCAAACAATCATTAAATGTGTTGCCAACTATGCTTAATTCAAAGGTGACTATGTCAAGTTTACACATTGTTTCTTTGTCAGCCAATCAATTGAGGTGTCATCAACTAAGCTTGTTATAGTTCAACTACTTGAGGGCTATACTGCTCAGCTAATTAAAATGGGTAGCAAAAGGCAACTTGATCCTTTTGTGGTAAATTTCAAAGTTTGGCTTCTCAGTCAAGATATTTCTTTGTATTCCAAAGCAGTTTTTTTTTAATTGGTAAGCTCGTATATGCATAGTTGAGGCAATAATCAGTATCAGTCTTAGTTTTGCTGTTTGAGAGAGCACTACTCACCATGTCAAAGCAAAAAAGTAATGCTGATGAAAACTGCAAACCAAGCAAGAAAGCTAGAATTTTTAATAGAAGGTGGACAGAGCTATTCCTTTGGCTGAGGTATGATAGCAGCATTAGTGCTGTGTTTTGTGAACTGTGCCTAAAGCATCATCATGAAAACAACTTCATATCACCTGGATCTACAAACTTTAGGAAATCTGTATTTATGGAGCAAACTATGCAATGACAAAACAAAGCTGCAGTGTAGGCTAAGTGCTGGCACTCTGGATGAACTTATGAACATAAATCTCAGTGTTGATGTAAAACATCATAATCGGTGATAGGACCAGTGTGGAAATACATTTTTTTTTAAAATGAGAAAAGGAACTGTTGCGAGGAAATCTGTGGCAAATCAAAGGGAGAAACTTATGGTTTGCTGCTACTGCCTGATGAGACCAATGGAGGGGGTCGAAACAGATTTTTTAAAAAATGAATATATATGACAAACATTAGATTCATGTGTTATGATAAAGTTTGGCAAATTGTCCAGTTGTCTTCAAAAAATTTCAGAATCCCTATATATATATATATATATATATATATATATATATATATATATATATATATATATGGCTCTTTCCTGACATTTTACCCTTAAAACTAATGTGGTGGCCATCTATTTGTACAATTTAATTATAAAAACATTTAAAAAGGAGTCAGAACAAGTTGTGACATAAAAGAAAACATTTGTATATCTAAGAATTAAATGTACCTGTCATTTTAAATTCTGGAATTGCTGCTGCTTTAGTATTAGTATTATCCCTAGCCTCTCTCTCTCTCTCTCTCTCTCTCTCTCTCTCTCTCTCTCTCTCTCTATATATATATATATATATATATATATATATATATATATATATATATATATATATATATATATATAATATATATATATATATATATATTAGTATTATCCCTAGCCTCTCTCTCTCTCTCCCTTTCTCTCTCTCTCTCTCTCCCTCTCTCTCTCTCTCTGTGTTTTTTTCTATATATATATATATATATATATATATATATATATATATATATATATATATATATATATATATATATATATAAATAGAGAGAGAGAGAGAGAGAGGGAGAGACACACACAGACATAGACAGAGAGAGGCTAGGTAAACTAGAGCATAACTAATGCTGAATTTGTTCCACATTTATAGAAGACATGTCACTTAATCACCACTGTAATTACCTAGGGCAGTCATTTACATACATTTTACCATGAAGGTATAAGCTCAATGACAATGAAAAGTGACAAGTTTGCACATTCTTATATAATGAGTTCCTTTGAAATTCCCATATCTTGCTGACACTGTAAAACTGCTCTTGCACGCATAAATATCTAAAACATTTAGTCTGCATATTAATGAGGGGTTGAACATCTTTGACTGTCCTAAATCAATATGCCTTCCTTTATTTACATGATAATGTATGCAGACTTGTAAAATGCCTAAGGTCTTCGCTTTGTCAATGTCATGCGTTGAAAAATGGATATAGGTACTTTTGAATTAGTGCCAGACCCCTAGGGTTCTATTTATCTGTTCCAGTCTGATCCTTTACCACATCTACTGCATATTGTAATCCCCAAATATACAGAAGTCATTTTTTATTGTGCCACAAGTTGCGAGTTTAAAATATTATGATGTGATAAGAATACTACCACAGCAGAGAAACTTTAAAATATGACATTATGCAATTATATTTTATAATGTTGTAGCTTACAGACAAAGCTAGAACTATTAGCAATGTGTGCATCACAAAGGGACTTGCTCGCTTCAATTTGCTCTATAGGGCTTTAAACTTAAAAGGAACTTATATGGAAAACCAAAATTAGCAGAAGATGGGTATTCAGGTCCTCTATATAAGGAAGTGGAATGCTTGAAATCCAACTCTTCAAGGACCCATCAATACAAGCAACATCCCAGGTAAAGAAATGAAGTCGACTGACAAGAGCCATAACTCTGTCCAAAATGGAGTAGACAACACAAATTCCATAAAAGATACGTCTAGGCCCATGAAACATTGTTCACATCAAGCTACATCAGAATATGATGATTGGTTCTTGAGCTATGCTGATTAAAAGCAACACCACATGTAAAGATAAGAATTTGATCAACATGGGCCATATCTGTCCAAAAATGGTACAGTTGACACAAAACACATAAAAGGCACATCTAGGTATAAGAGATTACAAGCAACATTCCAAGTTTCCATGTGAAGACAAGAATTTTCTTGACAAGGTTTTGGTTTTGTGGGTTTAATGCCATTTTTCAGCACATGATAGGCTATACATGGCGGCCAGTATATTTGGTGAAAGAAGAACCCAAGAAAACACTGGGAAGAACCACCAACCCACAGGAAGCTACTGGTAAGCTTTCTCACATACTCATGATAGTTTAGCCGAGACTCGAACCCACGCTGACAGAGGTGAGATGTCAGTGATCTGTGCCTTATACCACTCAGTCACCCAAGGCCCCTTGCTTGACAAGGGGCATGGAGTAAGAATAAACCCATAAAAGGCATATGTACGTCAGTGGTGTTCTTGAGCTGTACGGGTTACAAGCAGCATCCCATGTGAACTGAGATAGTTGATTAATTGTAAAGGGTAGTATATGCACATCTCTATCCAAATTTGAGTTGATGAGATAAAACCTATAAAAGGCACACAAAGGTGTATGAGACAATGTTCATACCAAATGATATCAGAATATGTTGAGTGGATCTTCAGCTATGCTGCTTAAAAGAAAAATCCTATGTGAAAATATGAAGTTAATTGTGAAGGGACATAACTCTACCATATCTCAAATGGAGTCGATGAGACAAAACCCATAAAAGGCACATCTAGGTCTACGAGACAATGTTCATACAAAACTGCATCAGAATATGTTGAATGGTTCCAAAGCTATACTTGTTACAAGGACCTGATGTAGGGGAGATTTAAAATTGATGGATAAGAACAATAACTCCATCAAAATTGGACCCAAAAAGACAAAACCTTAAAAAGGCACATCTATGTTTAATAGTCAATTCACCTAAAAAATGTCATCCAATTATGTGCAATGGTTGCAAAACTTTTGAGGTTACAAGAGGTGTAGACAGACGGATTGACAGAAAAGGTGATTACTGTTGGGCTCCCACATTTTAATGTAGAGTCCAAATAAACTGTAACATATGAAACATGGATACAAATTAAATTTCTCAATAAAAAATTAAACAGACAGACAAACAGATAGATAGAGCTATTCATACTATAAATTTACAATAACCAGTCCAATTTAATACCGAATTTACAATAACCAGTCCAATTTAATACCGAATTTACAATAACCAGTCCAATTTAATACCGAATTTACAATAACCAGTCCAATAAAAAAATTCAAAATTTACAATAACCAGTCCAATTTAATACCAAAATTACAATAACCAGTCCAATTTAATACCGAATTTACTAGATTACAGAGAGTAACAATAGATTTGCAAGGATAGTTCAATGAAATAAATTTTAATCGTAATGTTGGTATCATGAAAATCTGGTAATAAAGATTTTAAAGTGGATCGAAATAAATCTTGTCTCTATCATCCATATTGTGGATGGGTAAAATACAGAGTTTGGGAGATCTGGGTTTTGTGTCCAGATCTGTCCATACACATTTTTACAGACATCTCAGTTTACTGTCAGCGCTATCCTTAAAAAATGTACTATTCAGACTTGATAATGATGGAGTTCTGTTGTGCCTCACTGACTGTTACTTGTTGAGTAATGATGAAGTTCCGTTGTGCCTCACTGACTGTTACTTATTGAGTAATGATGAAGTTCCGTTGTGCCATACTGACTGTTACTTGTTTATATATTTAATGTGACTTATAAGTCCATTGGGATGCATGTTTATTGCACATGTTATGTTATTAGTGTATTCATGAAAAGTTTTTGTAGCTCTGGACTGTGTAATATATATGTCACCATAATAAATAATTACATGTACTTACTTACTTACTATTGACACCAAAGGTAAGATAACCCAGTACTGTTTTGCCCCTATCCAAATTCAATATTTCAAAGGGATCATGTGGCCTGTCGGTCCAGCCAGATAGATACGTATCTCCCATTTACCATCTAAAGAGGCAATCAGTCATCCCCAATTACAACTGGCTGCAAACTTTGTGCTTTTATTATTTGCAGAAATAGTTGTGGGCTTGGAATAAGACCAAAGGAGATGGGAATTTTGTTGTATTAGTGTAGTACAGAACATGTAGAAAATATCGTTGAGCAGAACTGTTTAAATGCATGCAGTTGGTTTTAAATTATTTATTATTTTGAAAAATCTCAAATCCTGAACTTTGTTTAATATTCTGCTATCATTGCTATATTTAAATTATTTTATTGTAAATTCAAGCAACAATAACTTACCCTTTCTTTGCTTTCAATGCCCTATTTTTAGCTGAACACATCTGGTTCATATTTCAGGGATGACACCTGCTGAACTAGTGGACAGTGAGCGTTCATTTGCATACAAATATTGTTTGGACCAATGATCTCTGTTCTGAGTAGGTTTTATTTACAAACACGTCTAGTCGTATCTGTTCCATTTATACCATATTATTAAAAAAACAAACAAACAGACTCATAAACTGTTTGTATTATTTTTAGCCACCATACAAAATTTTGCTTTGGCATCTAACTACATTGCTCCTTAGTACTAGATTCAATGGGGATTGTCTATTATGAACACAACCTGAATGACTGTAATAAAATAAGAGGCTCAAGTGGGTCTGATGTCATTCACCTGGTAACTGACATCTGTTAGCTTGAGAAAGCAAATATACATGTATTGAAACTGTGGAGCGGAAGGAAAAGTTTGGAACACTTAGTTGAAGAGTCCCTTGAAGGGACTGATGCTCTACTGGGTGAAAAAAAATTCCAGGAATTCAAGATACCACCATTTCTTCTTTTTAACTGCAGAGTGTTGAAACTACCTCTGATATTCTTCAGCGATAACAAGATTTTCAAATTAGCTGCTGTGGTGGATATACTGAATGTCAGATTGGCACTATTTTCATTTTGGACAAAGTAGACATCATCAGAAGTCTTTTGATCAAAACCCCATGTCATAATGATCATCCATTCAGTGGGAGTAGTGACAACAACATTTTCAAAACAGCCTTCATGACAGCCATACTGGATGAACGACTGGCACCATTTTCATTTAGGACCAACTAGGTATCATAAGAAGTCTATTGGTAAAAAACCCATGTTGATATAGCCATCCATTTGGGGGTAAAGATAACAATATTTTCAAGATATCCACCATGGTGGCCATATTGAGGGTTAGTCATTTTCATTTGGGACCAAGCAGACACCGTAAGAACTCTTCTGATAAAAACCCCAAGTCAAAATTACTTTCCCTTTAAGAGTAGCTAAAATAAGATTTTCAAGATGGCCAAATATTGGAGGTCTGATCAGCACAATTTGTAATTTAAGAGCAAGAAAACATAAGTCTTTTAGTGAAAACCCCATGATGATATGACCATTCATTCAGGAAAAGTAGTCATAACAAGATTTTCAAGTTGGCCGCTGTGACAGCCATATTAGACCCCAGATCAGCACCATTTTCATTTTAGGACCACTTAGACATCATAAGAAGTCTTTTGGTGAAAACCCCATGTCAATACGACTTTCCATTTAGGAGAAGTAGCAATAACAATATTTTCAAGATGGCCTCTGTGTGGCGGCCATAATGGATGTAAAATCGGCACAATGTTCATTTAAGACCAATGAAAATCAAAAGAAGTCTTTTAGTGAAAACCCCATGTAAATATCACTTTTGGTTCAGGAGGAGTTGCAAAAAGAAGATTTTCAAAATGGATGCCATGGTGGCCATACTGGACTTCAAAATGGCAACATTTTTATTTAGGCCCAACTAAACATCATAAGAAGTCTTTTAGTGAAAACCCCATGTTGATATAACCATCCATGTAGGAGGAGTAGCGACAAGATTTTCAATATGGCTGCTGTGGCGGCCATACTGAATTTCAGATCGGTGCCATTTTTAGTTAGGACCAACTAGACATCATAAGAAGTCTGTCAGTGAAAACCCCATGTTGATATGACCATCCATTCAGGAGGAGTAATGATAACAAGATTTTCAAGATGGCCACTATAGTGGCCATATTGGATGTGCAAGCAGCACCATTTTCATTTAGGACCAACTAAACCATGGGATGAATATTTGTGTAAAGTTTCATGGCAATCCTCCAAATTCTTTAGGAGGAGTAGTGATAACAAACTTGTGTTAACGAACGACGGACAACACACCATCCCATAAGCTCTTCTGGTCTATGACCAGCAGAGATAAAAATTAATAGTCTATGTCCAGTAGGTGCTAAAAAATACTGGGACAAATAGTAAGTGTCTTAATGAGCATGACACTTAATACTATTACCTATGAACTAAATGAAATGCAATCTGGTTGCAACATTAATAAAATCTGGCATTTTTTTGTTTGTTGATGCTTTTCTAAATATCTTTTTTCACAGATGGAAAATATCTAGGGCTGGCCACCTAGAAAATTGGAGGGTCTGGATATCTGCTATAATAACAGTAGTTAAATATAGAAGTGTTTCAGGAGAAAAGCATACTGGATTATTGCTTTTTTCCCATTAAAAACTAAAAACACTAAATAAAAATTTAAAATAATTTGAGATTAATGGCATTTAATTTATGAAATGACATAAAACATAGCATATATATGAATTACATAACAAGAGTCCCTCAAAAGGACTGACACTCTAATGGGCGAAAAGAATTTCCATGAATTCAAGATAAGACCATTTCTGCCTTTTAACTGTCGAGTGTTGAAACCATCTCTGATATTCTTCAGTGATAAAAAAAAGTTTAAAATTAGTTGCTGTGGTGCACATATTGGATGACAGCTTGGCACCATTTTCATTTAGGACAAAGTAGACTTCATTAGAAGTCTTTTGGTGAAAACTCCATGTCATAATGATGATCCATTCAGGGTGAGTAGTAACAACAAGATTTTCAAGACAGTCGTGATGGCAGCCATATTAGATGTATGACTGGCAAAATTTTCATGTTGATATGACTATCCATGTAAGAGGAGTAGCAATAACAAGATTTTCAAGATGGTCGCTTTGGCAGCCATATTGGATGTCAGAATGGTACCATTTTCATTTAGGACCAACTAGACACAGGAGTAGAAATAATAAGATTGTCAGGATGGCTGCTGTGGTGGCCATATTGGACATTAGATCTGCACCTTTATAACTTAAGACCAACCAGACATCATAAGAAGTCTATTAGTGAAACCCCCATGCTGATAAGGCCATCCATGTAGGAGAAGTAGCAATAACAAGATTTACAAGATGGCTGATGTGGCAGTCATATTGGACATCAGATCAGCACCATTTTTATTTAGGACCAACTAGACATCATAAGAAGTCTTTTAGTTAAAACTCCATGTTGATATGACCATCCAATCAGGAGAAGTAGCAATAAAAAGATTTTCAAGATGGCTGCCATGGTGGCCATAGTGGACATCAGATTGGCACCATTGTGATTTAGGACCATCTAGACATCATAGGAAGTCTATTAGTGAAAACCCCATGTTGACATGACCATCCATTCAGGAGTAGTAGTGATAACAAGATTTTCAAGATGGTGGCCATAATGGATGTCTGAGCAGCACCATTTTGATTTAGGACCAACTAGACAAAGTGATGAATGTGTTTGTAAAGTTTCATGGCAATCCTCCAAGTAGTTTAGGAGGAGTAGGATAACAAACTTGTGCTGACAGATGGACAGTAGCCTTGACAACAGACCAACAATAAAATTTTAAGGTAAAGGTCAAGCTTTAATTTAGTTTTTGCTGGGTAATAAGAGTATCATGTTTCACCACAATAACAGCAAAAATTCACAACCCTACATACTGCATACACTTTATTGTTTTCCCAGCTAATTTGATCCATAATTTATTTCAATGACTTGAAGTGTTACTTGTTATATATTTATTTATTTTTCTTCAGCTTTAACATACAAATTATTAAAATTAACCACTATGGTGTATTATACAAGTAATTTAATTTACTTGTTTTATTGAAGCTGGTGAATGCTGTATTCTACAATTATTTTTAAAAATCTGTTAAAATCTTTTCCACAAGGTGGAAAACTGTTCATAACCCCAAGCCCACAAATCTCATTCATCCTCATCATTGGTTACTTCCCTTGCTTTAATAGCCACACTGACCAGTACAGTATTTTTCTATTTTTAGTAATGATGACCATGTTTCCTGGCAGATCAGCATCATTTGTAAAAAAAACCTGATATATGATGGTGGATCAGCATCAGGTTTACACATTTGAAAACCCTCTAAGCCAGGAGGCCTTCTATCAAATTTGGTCAAATTCTGTTGAGCATTGTTTGAGAAGTCATTTAAAGTTGTTTTTTTCTTCTGTTTTTAGTATTGGTGGCTGTATTTGATGGCTGAAAAGCATAATTTGTGTAAACTTGAAAGGTCTTCATGCCAGGGTATTTTCATTGAAAATTGGATACAATTCTGTTTATCTGTTTTTGACAAGAAAAGTCATTTAAAGGTTTTTCTATTTTTATTAATGGTAGCCATATTGGATGTTTAATCAGCATCATTTGTATAAACTTGAAAGAACTTCATGCTAGAATGCCGTCTGTCATGTTTGGTCAAATTCTATCCAGCAGTTTTGGAAAAGTCGTTTAAAGGCTTTTTCTATTGTTTATAACAGCTGCTTTCTATTTTTGGAATGGTGGCCATATTTAAAGGCAGATTGGCATCATTTGTATAAAGTTGAAAGATCTTCCTTCTGTCAAATTTGATCAAATTCTGGAAGTCATTTAAAAGGTTTTAACTATTATTAGTAACAGTGGCCATATTTGATGGGAGATTAGCATCATGTGTACAAATTTCAAAATTCTTCATGCCAGGATGCTCTGTGCCAAATTTGGTCAAAACTGGATCTATTGATTTTTCAGACGAAGTTTAAAAATAGCAATTGTTGACAGACATAAAATGGATGCAAGGCCATGTCATAAACTCACTTGGCCTTACAGCCAGGTGTGCTAAAAAAAATTAAAAAATCTGGAGATGTTATTTTAGGAGGCTCAAAAAAGTGGTAACAAGAGAAGAATAACAGGATTCCAGAGTGTGCCCCCCATGTATGTGCTACAAACAAATCAATGAATTTTACAAGTTATTCCCCTATTTTCTGATAACACCATCTCTGCCTGTTGGGTATAAAGAGGTGTCACTTTCAACACTCTTTGTCTAAACAGGATTAGAAACTTATTGGTGTTATTAGTGAAGAATGCCTCATTTCTCTGTCTCTTGTTCCTAACAGCTAGCTTTCTTCATTTCCCTTGCCACTTGTCAATCTGTCTGTCTGTCTGCCTGATGCACTAGTGCTCTTGATAAAATAAGATACTAAATATGATTAATAACTAGATACAAAGTTTCACTAAGGACAAGAAAAATTGTATGATAAACAACCAAAACATTACATTTTTTACATGTAAATTTGACTCTATTAATAGGCTGGCTACACTGTAATTAAGAAAATTTATAAGCATGTACATTAAGAGATAGGTCTACTTTATCACAGTGTAATCTCAGTCATCATTTTCCTTATATTTTACTTGTAGAGAAAATTCGATTTTATTCATAAATATGTCATCTCAATCTTCTTTGAGACAAAATATACCATATATACTCGCTTTTAAGTTGAGTCCAATTGCAAACTGCACAGACCCAGATCTGCCATCTCATAATGCGCAAGCAAATCTGGGTCTATGCAGTTTGTTAGTAGCAATCAGTAGCACAAATAACACAGACCTTGATCTGCCTGCGCATTTATGTGATGGCAAATTAGGGTCTATGTTGTTTGCAGTTGGACTCTGTTTATAAGCGAGTATATATTGTACTTAACAAAAGGTTACTAATCCAGTGTGGGCATCTTTTTAAAAAATCTCCCACACCCTGGTAGATAAAAGGGGTTTAATTCACAGCCCTTTAATCCCTTGTAAACCTGCTAAATGAAGGTGCCCAACCCATTTAACATTCCTTGGTCATGATATGAAAACAGTTCTTTAAACATTAATCACATGGTCCCATTACATAACATCCAAGCTGCATAAACTTGGGTTTACAAGGGTCAATATATATTCATTCCAGTTCATTTCCAATGAGTTACATTATTAACTTTTTGAACAGTCTGCCAAAGGTGGTAATTTTGAAAGTCACCTCTATCCAAATTAAACTGGATCAAAGTAAGAAGAAAAAAATTCACATTTCTGAAAATAGCTTCAGCTTCATCTAAATTTATCTTCTTGTTTCCTGTGAATTTTTCATAGCCTAAACTATTGAAAACCTGCAGTGGTTGAAGTTCAGAGGCAGAATTCTGTTGCTTGCTGCTTAAATACACTTTATATTGTACTAGTGGCATGCTCATACATAATAAAGGCTAATGCTGTGTGTGGCAGTTATGCTAAAAAGCTTCTTAAATTAAATAACTAAACAGAAGAATTGCAAAAGTATCTAAATATTGAAGACAGACTTAAAATTCTAAATTCTGCAATAATCTGAAGAAAAAAATATTTACAACTAAACATTAAAGTGATTAGAACAAACAGAGTAGAAACTTGTTTATCCATGCAAGTATGAAAGAACCTGCAAATGTATGTAAACAGTATGTTTGATATCAAAGCAATTTTGTAAAAATAATTTAAAAAGATAGGAGAAGAAAAACTAGACAAATTGTCATTCTTGAGAACTGTCATCTTAGGAACATGAATTTTGTTTCCTCTAATTTTTTTAAAAAATTGAGAATTTTTTAAAACAGTAAATTACCTAGTATACAGGGATGGGGTAAGCAAAGGAATCAATCATCACATCATTCAAAAATGTAACACTTTTGTTTTGTGGTTATTCTACAGAGTAAATAAGGTAACATTCCAAGCCTTCCAGTTTGTTCACTGTCTACTTTAAGAATGTCAAGCCTAGGAGCCAGGAGAAACTGAAATGTAGCCCCTCTTTGATAAATTTCATTTTAGTGGGTTCTGTGGGGCCAGCTGGACCTGTCAGGAGGTAATGGAAGAGTTTAACCCTTGTGCATGATCAGGGAATATTACAGGAGTCTCTACATACCATCCAGATAAGAGGGCTGCAAAGGAAGCATGGGATATTTCAATGTACATCAGTCTATTTTGCTCTGATGGACACCAGGAAATATTGCTTTACTCTGCAGCATCAAAGTTTGTGTCTCATTTAGATATCATTGGAATGAAATAAATTTAATGTTACCATATTTCTCCAGCAATAAGCCCATGCTAAAAGATAAGCCCGTCCCTACACATTTTAGCAACATTTTCATAATAGGACACTATATTCGATTATAAGACCAGATCCAACTTTTCAAAAAATGTATTGGTAAGACCCCTGTGCTAATTACAGAGAAGTATGCTAATAATGTTCTCTGTGGGGAAGGTTGGGGAAACAAAATGCAAGAATCTGCAGTGAAGCAACATAATCTTCACAATTGTAAGTTTTGCCCACATTTACAAATGGACATTACAGGGACTACTTGAAGCAAACGATGATTAAGTAAGCTAGAATCATATTATGCATCAAAGACCTATTGGTAAAACAGAGATTGTTTTTTTCCTTCTGTACATTGACATATTCCATGCTTTCCCATACAGCCCACTTATCTGAAAGATATGGTTGGGTCATGTTTTATACATAAAGGCTTGATCCTTGGATTACCCCCACCTGAGCCTTTTTTCAAAAAATGTACAAGGGAAGGCCACCTAGACTTACTATAGGAGAAATAGTTTGGATTGGTGTTGAATGGCACAGCAACACAAGTATTTTATTTAATGTTGCAGCAATCAGAGTAAATTGCCTTGCCCAAGGACACACCATGGTAGCAGACCTGGGCTGATCAAATGGTAGGATTTAAACCTGCATCCTTTCGGTCACGAGTCCAGCACACTAACCACTTGGCCACTGGCCTCCACTAGTCAACTCTTATGACATGCAGGAGGGCACATGGGGCCTATTCTACATCTTCAAACCCACTGGGGGACATTGAACAGATAGCAAAGCAAACAAGCCGACAGAAGACATATTTTGTGGGGCTTAAACTTAATACAAAAGAAGCACAGAATTTTTAATAGAGGCATGGCCAGTCGGTTTACCAGATTTTGAGAACACGGGAAATAAATTTCCAAGAAATGGAAAAAGACTTTTAAAAATACATTGCATTGATAAAGATATGGTCTTTTCTAAACTTCCAAACCAGTGTAATATATGACAGTCTTCTAATTCTATAAAAAGGTATGTATACAAGAATTCATGGGCACAAAATTCATCTCTGGTTTAAATAATAATAATAATAATAATAATAATAATAATAATAACAAAATAATAATATTGTTTTTATGGAGACTAACTCAATTAGTGGTGTACAAATAATAACCCTTGAGGCCCTCTACTATGAACAAAATCTACCAATTATTATCACTCGTATAAAGGTCAAGTATTCTCTTGGTCTCTCTCTCTCTCTCTCTCTCTCTCTCTCTGGGAAAATAAGCATTTGCAAGTAAACACACCTGCACAGACATTACTAAAATACATTAAGGAAGCAGGAGGATTTATCTACATGCAGTAGCAGCACGAGGGTTCGAGGCGCTGGTGGCACCCCTAATGAGGCGCCTGAGGGGCAATGTTCTGAAGTGGCATCTTTATTTTGCTACAGAGAACAGTTTTTATGTCAGTTGTCAACCTTCCTCCTCCTCCCTCCTAAATGTAAGTTTTGTGAAGAATTGCATCCGTTACACTAAGGTGAAGGTGAAATACTACGAAAATGTCAGCTGCAAAAACAAACAAAAAAAGCTCCCAATTTCACCCCCTTCACCTAGGGGCAATTGCCCCTCCCTACCCCACTGTCTACATGTATGCATTAATATTTCATCCATTTAACAACTCTGTTTTGAAATGCTTTTTATTTCTTATCATGTGTGAACATCTGTAAGATGACATGTGTGAACATCTGTAAGATGACATGTGTGAACATCTGTAAGATGACATGTGTGAACATCTGTAAGATGACATGTGTGAACATCTGTAAGATGACATGTGTGAACATCTGTAAGATGACATGTGTGAACATCTGTAAGATGACATGTGTGAACATCTGTAAGATGACATGTGTGAACATCTGTAAGATGACATGTGTGAACATCTGTAAGATGACATGTGTGAACATCTGTAAGATGACATTATTAAAGTTATTGTTAAGACTTTTATTTCTCAACTTCAATCATTTTTCTATGTGGCTATGAAAAGTACTGTGCTTTTCTTACTCTTTGGTTATAGAAGTACCATTTTTACTACCTTATAAGTGAATCCGACTGCAAACAACACAGACCATGATCTGCCATCACATAATGTGCTGGCAGATCAGGGTACATCTTTCTATGTTCTACTGATTACTTCTAAAAAACTGCAGCGACCCAGGTCTGCTGGTGCATTATGCAATGGAAGATCTGGATCTGTGCAGTTTGCAGTTGGATGCAACCTATAAGTGAGTATATATGGTTAGTTGCACTCTCTGCTATAGACCTTTCCATGATGGTTTTAAAGGAAGTGGCCATATTTTTTTCGCCTGCCATTACACAACTGATATTACCCACCACCCATTACTATTGAAGCTATATTCACACATTTATTGCTGGTGCTGCAGCTCTTAGAAGTCTTTACCCAATTTGATCTAATCCAGTTGACTTTTTAACATTCAAATTTTGCAGAAATTTGAGTCCTTTTTCTTCTTCTACTTCTGTATGTACATGTACAGAATGATGCCATTATTATAAAAGGTAAAAAAAGACATTTGTTTTTTCTATTCAATTTTTTTAAAAACTTTGGAATTACAGAAGCCTTCTATCCATAATTTTAAAATTTCCGTCATCCCATGTATGAACAAATCAGAAATGCTTATTCCTCTGGTATTTATCCCTACTTGGTATTTATCCCTAAGGTTTTACTGATTTCTGTGACAAATGTCAAAAATAATGCTGCTAAATGTGAACCATGAAAACATCAACAAATGTTTTCAGCATATTTGATGAGTCTTATATTTCAACTAGTTTTTAAAAAATTGGTGAGGTTAACAATTTTACACAAGATTGTGGATACGGTCATAACCTGTATGGGAAAATAATGGATTATTTTTTAGTACACACTGTTCTAAGGTTACTTAAATGTAATGTGACAATTAGTCACAGAGGTCAAAACTATATGAACATACTTACATGGTAATGTTTCTAGTTTAAAAACATTACCCAGTATGCCAAATTTTTAAAATATTTTATGGGTAAAATATTTTTAAAAAATCTTATGATCAAAATCACCTTCATCTCCAAGGGTAATAAACCACATAAAACAAAGTCAAATTCATAAATATGTCAAATTATATAGACATAACCCCACTTCAGTAAACCACTGTTTTTTCTTTTACGTCTTTTGTATCAATGGCCTCCCACCAAGTATCTGAGAGAAAAATGGTTCTGGCCATTCTCTGGTGCCAAGATGATTTCAGAAGCCTGTGTTAGTCATTACCAGGAATCTTGTAGCATGCCTTGTTTTGATGTTGGGTGAGTTGAATGTCTCAATAACAATCAGCCAAAGGAAGAAAAACTGTAGTAAAAGTCATCAATCCCTGTTGTAGATACAAAATTTGCACCTATCAAAACATACCAGGGGCATTTGTTTGTACAAGTCATGTTAAAAACATGTTTTAGAGGTAGGTCCTGACATTTTATTGACTCTCGATTTATGATGGATGTGTTACTGATACTTAGCAATTCCAAGCTGATGAAAGCTGAGTCTGGTCAGTTACAAGATAAAGTTATCTGTGGACAGACAAGGTTTAAATTTCCCAGATGTAGCAACCATAAGTTTTAAAGGTATTCAAGGTTTGGATTCATCACAGCTGAATGATGACAAAGTGTTAGCAATGTTGACAATGGATTCAATGATGACAAAGTGCTAGCAAAATGTTGACAAATGGCTGAATGATGACAAAGTGTTAGCAATGTAGACAATGACTGAATGATGACAAAGTGTTAGCAATGTTGACAATGACTGAATGATGACAAAGTATTAGCAATGCTGACAATGGTTGAATGATGACAAAATGTTAGCAATGTTGACAATGGCTGAATGATGACAAAGTGTTATCAATGTTGACAATGGCTGAAAAATATCAAAGTGTTAGCAATGTTGACAATGACTGAATGATGACACAGTGTTAGCAATGTTGACAATTGCTGCATGATGACAAAATGTTAGCAATTGAACCTTATTTGATCTCTACATACACATTAAATAATGAAATTGATATCAAAATATTTATATTTGTTAACATCACTTATCTAAGCTATTATAAGATAAATATATAATACATCTTAATTTTTCTCGGATAAATGTCATACATGTCACTACAACTCCATCAAGTCCTTCATTATTGTAACCATTTTTCCCTGTGGATATGTAAATCAATGAGAACTTTGCATTGTTTGATTTTTGAAAGATGATTATTTACTTCCTGAATTTTTCACTTTGGTTTGCAGAAGTTCCCATACGTATGAGGTAGAAGTGTTGGCTTGTCATTTGTACATGAGTACAATTGTGAGTTTGATTCAGAGCTGGGATGAATTATCAAGATTATTATTTTTTTGGTATGCCCTGCCATATATATGGAGGGGACATTTAGTATTAATTATGACTACTTATCCAATCGATAATGAATGTAGTTTCTCCTCAATAGCTTTTGAACGACTTGGACTGAAATCAAATTTGGAATAAGGCTTTAAATTAAAACCTAAGTCAAGTTAGATTTTCACTATTTATGACAAAATTTAATGGAGTTATGGCCCCTGTATGGCTTTGAACTATGCTGGTTACAAGTATCTGTTGCAGTGGAAATGTATTATTGATGGAAAAAAGAGCAATAACTCCATCAAAATTGTACCTCAAAAGATGACACCCTTAAACAGCACGGCCACATTAATAAGCAATTCACCTACATCCAATTATGTGCAAGGGTTGCTGAGTTATGCTGGTCACAAGCAACATTCCATACGAAGATATTATACTAATTGTCAGGAGCCATAACTCTATCCAAAATTGAGTTGAGACAAAACCCACACGAGGCACATCTATGAGACAATGTACACATCAAATTGCAACAGAATGTGTTCAATGGTTCCAGAGCAATGCTGGTTACAAGGATGTGCTGTAATGGAGATGTAATATTGGTGGAAAAGGGGCAATAACTCTATCAAAATTGGACCTGAAAAGACAAAACCTTTACAAGACATATACCTGTAATAAGCAATTCATGTATCAAATGGCATCCAATTATGTGTAAGGGTTGCAGAGCAATGTCTGGTTAAAAAAAGTGTGAATGGATGGACAAATGGCTCCAACATCTCAATGTCGGGCTTTATTAATAAGCAGGCAGTATACAGGATTCACTTTGCCCACATGTTCATGCAAGCACCCAACTGTCCATCAAATTGTAAATCTGTCCATCAAATTGTAAATCTGTACATCAAATTGTAAATCTGTTCATCAAATCATAAATCTGTCTATCAAATCATAAATCTGTCCATCAAATTGTAAATCTGTCCATTGAATTGTAAATCTGTCCATTAAATTGTAACCACGGATTTTCAAAAGTGTATGTGTTATTCATTCTTCTTTTCATTGGACTCTTAATCCAAGAGTTGTGGGTATGATACTTGCCTAAGCCAGCCTAGGTCGGATGCCTGTTTTCTTGGGAAAGGCATTTCCTCAGAATGATATAGCCAATAATGTGTTGAAAGTGCCATTAAAAATCAACCAACAAATCGTCTCTTTTATTTTCCAACATCAGAATATTTCAGATAGTAGCTTAAGTTATGATGTTTATGATGAGTCTTTCCTGTCCACTTTTAAAAAAAACTCTTTCACATGTAATACTAAATTTGACTTATTATCTCTAAATCACATGTAATACTAAATTTGACTTTTTTTCTCTAAATCACATGTATTACTAAATTTGACTTTTTTTCTCTAAATCACATGTAATACTAAATTTGACTTTTAATCTCTAAATCACATGTAATACAAAATTTGACTTTTTATCTCTAAATCACATGTAATACAAAATTTGACTTTTTATCTCTAAATCACATGTAATACTAAATTTGATTTATTATCTCTAAATCACATGTAATACTAAATTTGACTTTTTATCTCTAAATCACAAGTAATACTAAATTTGACTTTTTATCTCTAAATCACATGTAATACTAAAATTTGACTTATTATCTCTAAATCACATGTAATACTAAATTTGACTTTTTTTCTCTAAATCACATGTAATACTAAATTTGACTTTTTATCTCTAAATCACATGTAATACTAAATTTGACTTTTTATCTCTAAATCACATGTAATACTAAATTTGACTTTTAATCTCTAAAAAACATGTAATAATAAATTTGACTTCTTATCTCTAAATCACATGTAATACTAAATTTGACTTTTTTTCTCTAAATCACATGTATTACTAAATTTGACTTTTTTTCTCTAAATCACATGTAATACTAAATTTGACTTTTTATCTCTAAATCACATGTAATACAAAATTTGACTTTTTATCTCTAAATCACATGTAATACTAAATTTGATTTATTATCTCTAAATCACATGTAATACTAAATTTGACTTTTTATCTCTAAATCACAAGTAATACTAAATTTGACTTTTTATCTCTAAATCACATGTAATACTAAAATTTGACTTATTATCTCTAAATCACATGTAATACTAAATTTGACTTTTTTTCTCTAAATCACATGTAATACTAAATTTGACTTGTTATCTCTAAATCACATGTAATACTAAATTTGACTTTTTATCTCTAAATCACATGTAATACTAAATTTGACTTTTAATCTCTAAAAAACATGTAATAATAAATTTGACTTCTTATCTCTAAATCACATGTAATACTAAATTTGACTTTTTTTCTCTAAATCACATGTATTACTAAATTTGACTTTTTTTCTCTAAATCACATGTAATACTAAATTTGACTTTTAATCTCTAAATCACATGTAATACAAAATTTGACTTTTTATCTCTAAATCACATGTAATACTAAATTTGACTTTTAATCTCTAAATCACATGTAATACTAAATTTGACTTTTAATCTCTAAATCACATGTAATACTAAATTTGACATTTTATCTCTAAATCACATGTAATACTAAATTTGATTTTTAATCTCTAAATCACATGTAATACTAAATTTGACTTTTTATCTCTAAATCTTGCAAATACATGTAACAATTTAAGATGTTTCTCCAAACACAAATAACTGGTTGATGGCAACTGAAAACACATTTTAATTAGAGAAAAAAAACCTGATGCAAAATACTTCAGGATTGTCCAGCTTGATGAATGTTCTTTCAAGATTTTGTGTCAAGTAGTGGTCTCTGCCTCGAGCTGATAAAGAATGGCGAGCTTTACTTGACTAGGTGTACTGATGATACAACTCACATAAAAAACCCATTTGGAACATCATCATCTCTTTCCAATGCAAGCTGAATAACTTCAACTCTCTGAAAGAGACTTGGAGGTAATCGTAGCGATACTTCCTAAATTGGTACGTTTTTGGTGGACAAATGTCCATCTAGATGCGCGAGAACAGAGTCTTGTAACATAATAGGTCTTGAAAATAACATTTGATGACGTTTCAACAATCAATGAAATACCTGCAAATTTAATGTTTAATGTTATTCCTGCAACTTTGTAATGAAAAATTTAAGAAATCATTCAGTTTCAATTGCCTGCAACTATTTCTTGCACTGCTGTTAGTGATGACACGTCATATATTCATTGTGACATTATGAAGTCATTATGACACAATAACAGCCATGGACTTGAGGGCAGTTAAAATGGCCATTATTTACATCTGAGGTTTTTTCTAGTATGCGATGGAAAAGACAGAGGATGTTCCGATTGAACAAAAACCCTGTTAGTGATAATCATTAAATAATCTTGGTGACGCACATGGTTTCTTTGTAAAACTGCCCATGCTATCATTGTCTATTTCATTATTCTTCAGAATAAGCTTGTATCAGTGTCCCCATTGATCTTTGGATTTTCTTAGATTTTAACCCATGTATGTTCTAGATGAACTGTATATTCCAATCAAGTTGTTTTGGATCGAATGGTTTCTTGAGTTTAGTTTATGTAAACATGCCTGGTTATAACTTGTTAAGACACAAGTCATAGTTTTGAATTTTATTTTGAGAAACATGGATTATTTTTCTTTTTCTTTTTAAGAAGTTAAATTAAACTGAATTTTTCCTACAACTTGGCCAAAGGTAAGTCTAGTAGTAAGGTTTATTTTGGTATACTTTGTATTGGAAAGTATTTTTGCCACTTAACATATATGCTCGCGTATAAGCAGATACCAACTGCGGACTGCATAGACCCAGATCTGCCGTCAAATAATGCGCCAGCAGATCTGGGTCTATGCAGTTTGTAAGGACTAATCAGTAGAACAAACAACATAGACCCTGATCTGCCGGCGTATTATGCGACGGTAGATCTGGGTCTATGTTGTTTGCATTTGGACTCGACTTATATGCGAGTATACAGTAGTCTGTCTTGGAAAGTGTCGCTTTAACAAATGAAGAATGTCACATGTAGCTAAAATTAATGCCTCTCTAATCCAACAATACTGGACTGCAGCCTACAGTGTTTATATAATGCAACCTACTGAGAGCTCACAAGGCAAATTCTTCTGGGCATCTGTAACACATGCTGAGACCATACAGCATGCACATTATTTGGTATCAGAGAGGCAAAATGTGGGAACACAGAAACTTGATTAGAGGGTTTGCACCAGCTGCCACACAGAACTGGTTACCACATGATCATTACTTTTTTTGGACTCTGACTATGATTTTTTAAACTAGCAGAAGAAAAATTTTACACTTAATTTAATTTTTGTCTCTGCAACTAATAATATAAAAAGCTGTCCGAAGAACGACTGATCCCCGGGACCAAATAGAGTATTACAACTGTAAAATTAACATAATTTAGCAATTTCACATCCAGCAACATTGACCTTTGATCAGTTGATCACAGACTCAATAGGGAGCTTTCCTTCCTCAAATGTAATGCAACTATGAAATTACGTATGGGAACTTGAGGAAAGTACCGGTAGATTTGTCAGGTGGAACCCAAAATGTCAATTTTGAGCTCCTGTGACCATGACCTTTGACCTCTGGGCTCAAGAATCAACTTGGAGGCGTGTCTGCCTAAGTATAGACTAACTGCAAAGTTTTATTAAAATTTGATATCGAAAACTTGACTTATCAAATGAAAACCAAGAAAATTACACTGTCAGCTCCAGTAACCTTGACCTTTCACCCCTCAGCATAAGAATCAATAATCATATGTACCTGTCTACCTATGAAGTTTGATGAAAATTAGGCCAAGGAAGCTTGATTTCTCATGCTGAAAAGAAAATCACATTTTCTGCTCCAGTGACCTTGACCTTAGACCTAGCAGCATCAAAGTTGGTAGGCTTATGCCTTTACCCAAGAGGTTTGAGAAAAAAAGACACAGCAAACTAAAGTTATGTTGCAGAAATCATCTTGTGGGCAGATGAATGGACTAATGGACATTGCTATTGCTATATCCTCCAGCACCTACAGTCGGATAATAAAAATGCAATAAAATCAAGAATAAATAACAATCATGCAGTAACTGCTTCTGTGCAGTGACTGGTACAGATCTTCTATACATGACTGTCATATAATCAAAGATGCTAACCATAAAAAAACTGTAATATTGTTTGTTATTAGTCATGTACAATCATTTATTAAAATACAAAACAGGAAGAACATACAAAAAGCTATTTACAAATATTTCAAAAATAGTTTAAATCACAATAGTCTTATTGATCTAGTACATTCATCATATTTTTTGTATTTTATCGATCTAGTACATTCATCATATTTTTTGTTCCACAAAATATTTTCAGAAATAATCATGAACTAAATATATTTAATATGTTCTATCAAGGTTTACCATAAAAAAAAGTGTATCCATTTTATATGCTTCTTTTGTGAAAGTTGTATGCTTTTTGAAATTTTTACAATTAACACCAATTAAATAAGTTTTTCAAAACAGTCAGTGTAACAGACAATTTTCCAAGCACAACTGATGGTTTCCAATGGAAGAAAACTCTGTGCAATTGTTAATTGCTTGGTTTTTCGATGGGACTTTCAATACATTATTGGGTATATCATGCAGAGGAAATGAGAGCTAAGTGACTTTCCCACAGACACACCAAGGCAGCCAACCCAATCTGGCCTGGGTAGGTATCAAACCCAGGACCCTTGGATTATGAGACTGTGTGCAAACATGACTTCCTACTCTGTAACTGTTTGAAAATACAGGTATTGACAGACTATCTAGATCACCGTCTCGAAAGAGATGATTGATTGACTGATTGGTGTTTAAAGGTACACCAACACAATAAAAGACTATATACTGCCTACACAACTGGAGTAAAGTGCCTTGCCAGAGATGCACCAAGCAAGCTGACCCATACTGAATTGGCAGGATTTAAATACACACTACAAAACTATTATGCCATGAAAATATGGCTGCTGCTGATGATGATGTTTACAGTGGCTGTTCATAATTACCGTATATTCTTGCATATAATCCCAGTCCAAATGCAAACAACATAGAACCTGATCTGCTGTCACATAATGCGCTGACAGATCAGGGTCTATGTTATTTGTTCAACTGATTAGTCCCTACAAACTGCATAGACCCAGATCTGCCGGCGCATTATGCATTGGCAGATCTGGATCTATGCAGTTTGCAGTTGGTATCAGATTATACGCAAGTATAGACAGTATGCATCACCAATTTATACACAAATTTAACATCTATTGTCAGTTCCAATTGTAATGATACCCAGGGAATCCCAACAATTATACCACTACACATGTATATCCAAATATCATAAAAACAGATAAAGAGTATTTTATGAAATACAGGTATGAATACACAATATGCATCATACTAACTTGTATATTGTTGTATGAATACACAATATGCATCATACTAACTTGCATATTGTTGTATGAATACACAATATGTATCATACTAACTTGTATATTTCTGTATGAATACACAATATGCATCATACTAACTTGTATATTTCTGTATGAATAGACAATATCCATCATACTAATTTATATATTGTTGTATGAATACACAATATGCATCATACTAACTTGTATATTGTTGTATGAATACACAATATGCATCATACTAACTTGTATATTTCTGTATGCTAAATTATTAGCTGAATTTACTGTATAAAATTAAGGATTAAATTTTAGAACCATTTCTTTCCCACGAGCAGAAAATCATTTAATATATAAGCCCAAATAAGCATCCGAATTTAACTGATCACAGGAGCTGCAGATGATTATTTTAAGATATGATGGTGCATTTTACAGTGAGATTATGAAGACTTTACTTACGTTACATATGCATTAATTGTATCAAAAGATTGGAAAATTTCTTTATCATTTAATATGCAAACAAAATCTCCTTGAGAACAAAATTAAAATGCCATTATCAAAAACACTGATGCAACTTAAATGCACTGTAAACCTTAATTGTTTACAAAGGTATAGCATCAAATAACAGTAAATGACTTTAAAAAAGCAATTAAAAATGTTTGCATTTTCAATTTGCTTTCTATTACAAATTTTTTTTGTTACTTGGTTTGCAAAATATCAGTTTTTTGAGAACTATAATGTTATAAGCACCATATCTTAAGTACCTGTTGTGGTTAACTTTGGATTAAAACCCAACATAAATTATGGAATATTTATTTTAACAACAGTACCAAAAGCTTGGAAAAGTAGAATTTTGGAATAAGAAATAGGTTATCTACAGCCATAAGAAAGGGTTTCCAGACGAATCCATGCTGTTTCTGCATACAATAGTTGCTGAAATGCATATTTTTTAGCAAAAAGCATCGAAAATTTAATGTAAACTCCCCACCACCACCTCCATCCCATGAAGGATTTTTTAAAACCGCTCAAACTTTTTTTTAAGTATTATCAAGTCAGTTTACAGTTATAAAATGAATGAAGAAAAAACCAAGCAAAGTAAAACTTTGTCTTATGCCTTCTTTTTACCAATGTGATAGGCAAGCATAGTGAGCCAGTCTTTTGAGGATTGATAGCAAATGAGAAAAGTCAATGAGCCATGACTGGTATACAAGCCCTCTCATAGACTGTTTACACCCAGCATCACAAGCCCCTGCTGATCAGTTTACACAGAGAGCTGTGAAAAGTGAGTCAGAGTGCCAGTCCATCATTAATGTGGATGACATTGGAGCCCTTGGGAGGTCTTCATTGGTAGGAAGATCAGAGTACAAGCTCTTTATACTGCAGTCAAACTTCATTTATCTTTTTCTGTAACCTGTAAAACACTAAATCAGAATAATTTGGCATCTGTAGCTGTTGCCAAATTTTTGACTGTCAGACTTTAGCAACCAAACTTTTTTAGTGAGATAATGATTGACATACATGTATTAAATAGCATAATTTATTATCATTAATTAGTTGATTGTAATCCTTGAAAATGAAATTTCACTAAATTTATTGAATTTACTAAATCTGCTAAAACTGAATGTCAGTATTTTGTGATCTATAGTTAATACTGAAATAATTGCAGACAGAACTTGTATGTGATACTGTACTTCTGAAAGCTTTCCGAGAGTTCTTTTCTTCACATTAGGGATATACCAATACCGTACTTCACTTTAGGGAGATATTGTACTTCTTGAATAACCTTATGGGTGTTCTTTTCTTCACTTTTGGGAGATTTTTCCAAAAATACATTGTATATGGAACTAATGATTTGCTGCTGAGCGATTTAAAATTGTCTTTCTTCTGGAGCCAAATCTTTGAGTCTGAATCAAGAGTCTCCGTACTGACGATGGCAATATATAGTAATTTAGCTTTAAATGTAATATTATGTATTTGTGTATCATTATATTTTTAGAGTGGACATTTGCAAACATTTCACCCATCACAGTATAAACCTGAACAAAACTGACTCAATTTGATTCTTGAAGCAAGTAGTCGTCTAACATACACAGTTTTTCCAATAATCTGGACTTTTAGAGTGAAAGGAGTTTTTAAAAACAGGGACAAACACAACTGTATTTTTACATTTCCCACATGGTATTACTGTTAGTTTAAATCTCATTGCTTTTGTCATTTTTGTATCTACCATTTAAACTTGCTTGTAAGTCAAGTCCAACTGCAAACAACATCGACCCTGATCTGCCATCGCATAATGTGCAGGCAGATCAGGCTCCATGTTTGTTGTACTGATCACTTATAACAAACTGCACAGTCCCAAATCTGCCAACGCATAATGTGCCAATAGATCCGGGTCTGTGCAGTTTGCAGTTGGACTTAATTTATAAGTGAGTATATACAGTATCATTTGTCCCTTTTGTCCCAAATTATTTTGTGTGTTCTTGTGTGAGACTTTGCAAAACTAACTGTTCAAGACAGGTGATTGCTTAATACAAGTGACCATAAAGGCAGGTTCAACTGTATACATTTATTCTAATCCACTTTTTATGTACATGTTATACATTCAAAGGGTTATGAAGAAAACTCTAGGGTAACCAAAACCACAATACATTTATTGTATCAATATCCTCTCACTTAACTAGGAAAACAATGGTTTTTCTCAGGATAGCATCTGGGCCATTTTGAATTAGGGCTTTCTGCAACAGTGTAAAGGTGGGTAAAATGCCAGTCTACTGTAGGCTTACAGAAAGGCTGCTTTTGAATTCTCTACAATCATTCACTATCAAGGATTATATTTAAGGATCAAAATCACCAGGCTATTTTTAGAAATTAGTTATCAGGTTGTGGTGGGGTGGGGTGTGGTTTAAAAAGGGAAACTCAAGTATCTTGTTACCTTTGTTTCATCATCTATGAAAGGAATGTACATGTACTAGCATACTAAATTACATGTTTGTTTTTTGTTACTATCAATACAACATGATTCATATCTATTTGGCAACAAGAAACCTTCAAACATTCTTGTGACATCTGAGATAATGAAAACATATTCGTTCACATGCTTCTTTTCACACTAAGAAGCACAACTTGATCCTTTGTTTTTTGTCCAACTTTCAGCACTCACCACAGAAGCATCACTCTTATTATGGAAAGAAAGAAACAGTACCGTCTATACTCACGTATAAGCCGAGTCCAAATACAAACAACATAGACGCTGATCTGCTGTCGCTTAATGCGCCGGCAGATCAGGATCTATATTGTTTGTTCTACTGATTAGTCCTTACAAACTGCATAGACCCAGATCTGCCAGCGCATTGTGCGACGGCAGATCTGGGTCTATGCAGTTTGCAATAGGTATTGGTTTATATGTGAGTATATACGGTAATATGTTTATTATGACTCGGTGTCAGGTGAGTTTATCCTTCAGTAGTATTCATGGTCCATATCTACTTCTTTCATTACTATCAGCATACAGTGCATCTTTTGAGCCATTTTTTCTGATACAGTACAAACAACAAGTCAATAAAAAGACAAGATACTTGCTGTGGTCTTTCAGTGTCAAAAAGGTTAAAGAAAAAGTGTTGACAATTTTAATCTCAACTGTGAAAGGTAAGACATCGGTATAATTTTTCCAGAAGCAACTGTGTTAACAATGACAAGGTGCTGTGTTAATGTTTATGAAAGTCATACCAGGTATATTAGCTATATCTTCTATATCACTAACTCTCTGCAACTAAAATGTTGGTAAAATATTACTCAAGGTCAAAAGTTTGTACCCAGGTATACTAGGAGAACCTTTCTTGCCTTTATAAACAGAGAGGTAGCAATTTTGGAGATGAGATTATCATTTTAATATTGGACCAACTACATATTGCAAGAAGTGTTTTAGTGAAAACCCCATGTTGATACAACCATCTGTTCAGGAGGAGTACCATCTATACTCACTTATAAGTTAAGTTCAAGTACAAACTGCACAGACCCAGATCTGACATCACATAATACACTAGCAGATCTGGGTCAATGCAGTTTGTTAGGAGTAATCAGAAGAACAAACAACATAGACCCTGATCTGCCAGTACATTGTGCAAGGGTAGAACAGGTCTATGTTGTTTGCAGTTGGACTCGACTTATAAGTGAGTATAGACAGTAGTCATAAAATGAGTTTGATGATACCACTGTGGCTGCCATATTGGGAGGTCATATTGACATCATTTTCATTCAGGACCAACTGCATATCATAAAACTTGTTATAGTGGCAACCCGTTGCCAATATGACCATCAGTTGGGGTGGAGGAGCAATAACAAGGTTTTCAATATGGCCACCATGGTAGCTATATGTTAGATGTCAGAATGGTGCCATTTTCATTTAGGACCATTTAAAGTCATCAGAATTGTAAGAAGCCTTTTCATGAAAACCTTACACTGCTATAAAAGCATCTGTTCAGGAAGAGTAGTGATAACATTTTTAAGATTGCTGCCATGGTGGCCATGCTGGATGCCAAATTAGCACATTTTTCATTTAAGACCATCGATGTGTCATAAAACCCCATGTTGATATGATTATCCAATCAGGAGTAGCGATAACAAGATTTTAATGTTAGGTTTCAGATTGGCATCATTTTCATTTAGGACCATTGACAAGTGATAAGAAGTATTTTAGTGAAAACCTCACATTGATATAAACATGCATTCAGGATGTTGGTATGACTATCCATTCAGGAGAAGAAAGCAAAAAAGATTTTCAAGATGGCCACTACAGTGGCCAAGTTTGTCATCAGATTGGCACCATTTAGGACCACCTACAAGTTATGAGAAGTCTTTTAGAAGAAGTTCACATCAATATGATAAACCATTCAGGAGAAGAAGTGAAAAGAAGATATTCAAAATGGCCACCATGTGGCCATATTGGAATTTCAAGGAGTACCATTTGCATTTAGTACCAGCTGACCTCTGGATGAAACTGACTTTCCTCTAAGTAGCTTAGGAGCAGTAGCAATAACAAACAACTGCTAATGGACAATGGATGGACAGATGACATCCCATTACATAAGTTCTGATTTCAACTACCATAGTAGAGCTAAATACTGTCATGGTTAAGCTTCTCTTCAACCTATTTTTGTTGATAGTGTTACTTGTTTATTTTAAAAATGATATTAGGAAAGGCTGAGATCCAGTAGAATAGAACTGAACTGGGCTTCAATCTTGAAATAGTTCAGATAAAGGCACACAATTTTGCATTTCTTGAATATGTAAATCTCAGTGAACTGTGGAAACATCCAAAGTTACTGAAATACAGCAGAACCCTGATTAACCAAACTTGTGGAGGAACATGAGAATGCTCTGGATAAGAAAGAGTTCAGATAATACAGCCTGTATTTGCGTATGCATATTATTGGAGACATGGTGGCTCAGTGGTTAGCATGTTTGACTTGTGACTAGAAGGTTGCTGGTTTGAATCCTGCCCAGACCAGGCCAGGCTGGCAACTGTGGTGTGTCTCTCAGCAAGACAATTTACTCCAATGGCTACAATACAATATAACCTTTCATGTGTTGATGTGCCATTAAAGACCAATCAATCAATCAACATATTAGAACTGTTGGAAAAGGACATTGGAACCAGGGTGACCATGCCAGCAATGGCTGGAACCAAATTTTTGCGAATTTATGACTATATTTATTGATTTCCATTCTAAAAAATTCCTCCCTACCTGTCCAAAATACAAAATCATTCTGACACTTCTGGTTTGGGGAAGATGGTATTGATTCAGAGGGACTTGCCTATCATAAATCTGCAGGATGACATACCTCATAAATTTATGAAAAGATGGAGTGGGCCTATCATGGCATTCAAATTTCTGAAAGAAAAATTTGTCAAGAAGAAGGCCAGGCCTGGATGTTGAGCCCATGACCAAAGCTTTGATGCAAAATGTATACAATGTGTGACCTTGACCTCAAGGTCAAATGGTTGAGTATGCATGTCAAAGAATGACTTATCTTTGCTTTATAATGAGTCACACAATGAATGAATAAAATGCATCAAGGGGTTTTGGAAATACAAACAAAAGAAAAAAAATTGAACCAAAACCTTAATGCAAATTTTCTTTGTGACCTTGACCCCAAGATCAAAGGGGTGAAAGCACATCCTGCAGAATGAATTGTCTTAGCTTCATAATAATTCATCCTAAGTATGAAGATAATCCATCAAGGGGTTTATGAAATATAAACAAATGAAAAAAACTTGAACCAAAACCTTAATGCAAATTTGTAACAACTGTGGCCTTCACCCAAAGATCAAAATGGCAAGGGTGTACATCACCGAATGAATTGTCTTAGCTTCATAATGATTCATCCCAAGTACTAAGAAAATCCATCATGTGGTTGAGGTAACAAAAGCAAATGAAAATACTAATCAAAACTTTAATGGAAATTTTCTATGACAGGGAAATTAACCCCAAGGTAAAAGGGGCAAGTGAACATGTCATATAACAAATTATCATAGGTTCATAATGATTTATGCCAAGAATGCTGAGAAATCTATTATGGGGTTCAGGAAATACATGCAAATGTAAAACTTTAACCAAAATGTTAAGAAACTGTTGACATCGCCACCAGTAGAAAAGTGACTGGCTCATCTTGCTTCCCACTAACATGGGCTCAACCAAAACAGTCAATATGCTTATTCAAGTATGGGCTTATCATGGGAGAAATATGGGTGTTAATTCATATCATAATTATGTGAAGTACTTACTGGTGAATTTTTATTATAAATAGTACAAGTAGTATTAATTTACTGATACTCCAATCAAAGTTCTTTCTTATTTGAAATGGTTTTTTAAATTATAATACTGGTACTACATTTACCCAATAACAAGACCCTGTTTGAGAATAAACTCACTTCACTTTCATTACAAATGTTTTGCAAATATTTTGGTTAAGATATCTTTGTCTGTTTATAACCCTACCAAAAGGTTATTGTGCTGTCCCTGGTTTTATTATTGGAGAAATACTGTAAAATATCTATGACTTTTTAATAGAATTTTTGTGTGTGCAAAAACCATATTATTTTACACTTTTCACCCATTCCACACTGGAGGTAATTTAAATATGTTACTTAGTCAGTCAAGCCAAATGTTAAGTTGCATCAACATTATATTTTTACACTCCGAGTCATTATCTATGATGCAGAATTGATTTCCTAACAGCTGTACTGGCAGTTATCTAAAATCTTGAGTGCAACTAGATTCTCAAGAGATTTGCACTGAACTATGTTAATGACAATATCATCTCAACCTAGAACTTTGCTGGTAAGAGTTATGCATTGCAGGAGGGAAAGGCATGTAATACTTACTGCAGGGAAAGGTATGTGCTGTTATCAGATAAATGAATAAAATAAATTGTGCACAAGGAAATCCTATTTTACAATTCTTGGTATTATCTGTAAGAAGCAATTTACTTCTGTCAAAAACCTCATTACAAATTAAGGAGGCTGAATGAAGTACTGGTAATATACTTGCTTTGCACTCCTGTAATCCTTTGATCAATATCCAGAACCAGAATAATGAAACTTAAGTAATAAATTAAGCTTTAGGTGAGGGGAAAAAACATTGATAAACAAACTCTATATTTGGATTCAGAAGGTCAAGAATCAAATTGTCTCTCTCCTTTGTTGTTTTTTTTTTTTTTTTTTTTTTTTTTTTTTTTATCATTTCTATTTCCATATCTTTGATGATACTGGATAGTAAACACATGGCATATATATTTAAAAAAAGATCGTTAATAAACTATATCAAGGACACTGTCCAGAAATAAAAAGACAATTCATTATTTTTTTAACAGTTAGTTATTAATTTCGCTGACTTAAAACAACCTAGTAAAGTTCAAATGAGCAGGGAAACAAATTGCGATTTAACCATCTCCTAACAGACCTGTGGCCATACAATTTTGAATAATGATACATTCAATGTTGGATAATGTTGCTTTATACATAAATTTCCTACAACTACTCAAGCTCAAGCTTTAAAATGGCATACCCAGACAATCTGGATCGCCAACTGGCTCAAGCAAAATTGTTCCACTAACCACAGCAATTTCAAAGCTGGTAAAACAAACATTGTGATCACTTGACTAGTCCGCACATTTCATAGTCAAGTTCTCCCTAGCATGATACATGCAGCCAGTGGACTTCAGTAATTTTTAAGTCTCGGTATACAAGTCACTTGGTTTACTTAAGAAAACAATACTAACATCTAGCATTTTAGTGAAGAAAACAAACAAACAAACAAAAACAGTTTACTTCATTTGACATTAGTATAAACTGCATCAGAGAGAAGGGGAGATAATAACTTGAAAATGTTAAGCCCACATTCAAGTGCAAAACTTATTAGCAGCTGAAGATTCCTATATATTTTATAAATGCAAAGTACTTGCAAATGAAAGTGCAAGTTTATCCAAATGTTTATGACACTTCTAAGATATGGTAATAGTGTAATGTAAGGTATTTAAATCATTTAAACCATAGTGCACCTATATTAAAGTGAATTTAACTTCAGCTCAGTCTTTTACAAAAATTAACAAAAATAAAATAAAATAAAACAATAGAATAAAGTAAAGAAATTGTCTTTCAATGTAACGATATTATTATTGTGTACAATTTAGTTCATGCTTAGGATATATTTTTATTTTTGATTGCATGCATTGCTAGATTTATGTCACCTTTGAAATCGATAGAAACCTAGCTTTCTACCCGATTTTACTTGGAGTGCCAGCATAAAGTATTTCTAAATGACTTGAATTGGAATACCCAAAGTAGTCAACAGACTTTGTAATTTGGTTTAACTGATAACAATTTTGGAGGCGAGGTAAGAATGAAACTGTAGTACTACATAACTGATATTGCCAATTATCAATTATCTCAACGTACCGGTATAATACTGGTAGGTTTCTTTCGGTAGATACTGTCTGCAAAAAAAAAAAAAAAAAAAAAAAAGATCTTTATCATTGCAAAATCTGCAGCGTCAAAATAAATGTGTGTGTACTTTCAATATAAAATCTAGCAATTCTGTGGTCCAAAATACATCTTTCATGACCAAACCAACACACAATTAATAGATCACAATTTTCGGGAAACATATAGCGTGTGTTGCTAACAGTACAGTGATATATTGTCCTACAGATCATGCCAGTACATGTACTGCAGTACATTGCCAATGGACTAGTGTTTATGGTATTTTTATAAAGAGTATACAAATATAATTTCTCCATTAGTCTTCATTTGTTTTGTTTGAATTTCAAAGTTTTATGGATAAAAGTCTAGTGTCAATTAAGTTTCATGTACCATCTAAACTCACTTATAAGTCAAGTTCAACTATAAACTGCACAGACCCAGATCTGCCATCATATAATACACCAGCAGATTTGGGTCTATGCAGTCTGTTAGGATTAATCAGTTGAACAAACAACATAGACTCTGATCTACTGGCACATCATGTAATGGCAGATTAGGGTCTATGTTGTTTGCAGTTGGACTTACTTATAACAGAGTATATACGGTACCAGACTTTAACCAGTTTCTGTAATAATTGTCTGTTAAGAGAGTGAAGAATGTATTATGTCTAATTTTCCACTCACAGTCAGGTAGTTTTCATCATAAAGTTTGATTTTTACATTTTTTTCTTGCCATTCCATTCAAATTGTATATAAAATGAAAATTGATCATATTGTAAGAATCTGCCCATTGACATGGTATTTTCTTTATCTACCAACTGAGCTTCCATGGCTCCCTTCAGTAGTCTAATCTAAATTTATCAATCTAAAATAACGAGATGTACACGTGATAGCCTCTTCGAATTCACATTTGAAATTGATCTTCAAAATATTTCTGAACAAGAAAACTGCAAATGGAGCATGATACACCTATCTTGTGACCTTTTTCCTACTAGTGACCTTGACCTTTGACTGACTGACATGACTATTGCATCAGCAGATGTGGACATGGGTCAAGTTTCATCAAAATACCTGCAGGTGTTAAACAGTGAAAGCCTGGTTAAGGAAACAGGTCATTGACTTACATTATCCTTTATTGTGACCTTGACCTTGAGGTCAGGAATATGGCTGAATATGTGATAAACTGTTAAGTCAAGAACCGGCCAAAGTTTCATTAAAATATCTTCACTAGATCCAAATGATACCTATACATAGAAAGAGGTTATTGATTTATATATATATATATATATATATATATATATATATATATATATATATATATATATATATATATATATATATATATATATATATATATATATATATACACACACACACATGTATATACGCCTCCCTTACAGGGAGTGTGACTACAGCCATGATATATAACTAGTTAAAGTTTTTAAAAAAATATCTTAAGTGGTTCAAAAGTTACACTCCTGACATCGATGCAAATCACAGAATTACATTTTCCCTTGCAGTACTCTTGACCTTGAGGCAAGATGAGTGCCTATGGTACACGACATAGACACCATCTAGTCATGATATATACTTGGGTAAAGTGTCATTAAAATATCTTCCGATGTTCAAAAGTTATACTCCAGACAAGGATAAAAGTCACAGAATTACATTTTCCCCTTGCCATGACCTTGACCTTAAGGCAAGGGGCCTGGCTATGGTAGCAACACACTGTCTAGTCATGATAAATATCTGAGCAAAGTTTCATGAAAATTTCTCAAACTGTTACAAAGTTATGGGTCAGACAATCAAATTTTAATGGATGGCAATATACCTGACTTAAGACGGGCATATAAAAAACCTTTTTAATGAAGATGCACTATGCACCAATTAAGTTTGATAACAAAGGAGCAAAGAAAGCTCAAGTATTATAATTGCCTTGCTGTATTTTGATTTAATGATTTCCAAAGTTGTGGCAATCAAGCCTTCTGGTTCAATGACAAGCCAGCAATCATGTTTGAAAATATGATTTAAAGCAGTGGTTCCCAACCATTTTTGCTGCGACCCAAAATTGACCATCAACAGGACCTCCCAACCCTCTGGCTTATTATATGATTTCTTCTGATGACCCTTCCCAACCCAAGTGAGGACCCCCCCCCCCCCCCCTTCATGACCCTGATTTGGGCTGATACCTGAGGTTGGGAACTGCCAATTTAAAGCAATGAAACTTAAAGCTATTATTTAATATGCCAAAAATCCAAGTTTTTACCTTGAACATTAAATCAAGGGTTATATAGGCAGGAATGCTTGTTTTGGAGTTCTTTTGAGGATCTGACAGGTAGGTAATTTATGTCCAGTTTGAACTGAACTGGATCTTTGTTAAGCTGCAATATAACCTTGACCTTTGCTTGTAAGATTCTGAAGGCTTCTTTGAATTTGGGGACAGAAGTCTTGTATTTAAAGATTTGAACATCTTATAGATGGCGTTTTCACCAATGTAAATTGTGTTCTAACTGCGATGCAAGTATCTGTGATAAGAAAGTCACCATTAATATCCTCAATTCAGAAAATACAAGATTGTTATCCCCATTCTAAGACATTTTAGAAAACTTTGCCAGAATTTGTCAAATATATCATTCTAGCACTGACTACATAACTGGAAATATCAGAAGCAAAATAAGCATAAGATGATCAATTTCATTCGATTACAGAAATGTCTTACTGATTCTGATAGCTGAGCAACAATCGAGAATACATGGTCAATAATCATAAATAGAAAATGCAAAGAAAAGAAGATGAAATCTTCTGCAGAAACATTGCTGCATTTATTTCAAAAGTAGCATACAGGGAGGAAGAAATGTAGTCTCAAATGTCCAAAATAAATTCTAGAGGGTAATTATTACTCAGGCTTGAGGAATTGAAATCCTGGCACCAAATACTTGCAGCAGGGGAGGCTGATAATGATATGTGTTTGAATTTTCTTGAATAAAGAAGAAACAGGTAAAAAAAGATTTCTGACCGTCTTGTCTACATGACCCCACTCTTTGACTTGGAATGAAAATTGCCTCACAATAAAGCAACTCAATATAGCATGGTCCCTCATATAACATAGGAATAGACATGGATCCTATTTTGGGGACAAGTGTAGTATTTACATTCAACTTACCATAATATCTGGTGGACTCACTTATAACACAGTACACTTATAACACAGTACACTTATAACACAGTGCACTTATAACACAGTACACTTATAACACAGTGCACTTATAACACAGTAAGGTGGCGCTCTCCAATTTCGTTCTTTGCATAGGGTTAGATTTTTAAAGAAAAAGAATTACCCAGGTTTTCCTCACTGGCTGTCCTGGCTATTTAAAAAAGACCTTGTATATCTTAGATATTGTTAAAAGAACGTTGAATTCCCTTTATTTTGGTGTATGATTGATGGGTGAAATTTGGGTTATAGAGTATACAGCTTGGTCTTACTTAAGATGTGCACCTCTCAAAAAACTGCTAGCTCCGCTTGGTCATTTTCACTTCCTGTACTTCAAAGGTAAATTTTTTTAAAAAGAGCCGATAACTTTTTTTACTTTTTGGATATTTTTTAATTCATTCATAGTGCTTTCAGAGGCTGGTATTGTCTGCTCTGGCAAAATTCGTTTCCCTATTTTAATAACTGCTGAAAATAGTGCACTTTTGACTAATTCAGGCTGATTTTTCGAGTACTTTGGAGCGGTCATTTTGTCCGCTGTGTGCTTAGATCACATCCAGTTTCCACAAGTACAATATGTAAAGAAATTTCAGCCACAGTACATAAATGTAACATAGAGGTATGCCAACATTCTCTCCATTGTGCATGTTGCAAATGCAAAATACTTCATCTTACACCTGTCACTCACTCAGAAGCATGTATTATCTGTAGAGCGCCCCCTAAACTTATAACAGTGCATTTCTATGGTTCTCCTGAACAGTGCTTGGTTTGGTTCTTTGCTTTTGTGGGTTTAACACCATTTTTCAGTACATGACAGTCTATACATGGTGGCCAGTATATTTGGTGGAGGAAGAACCCGGGAAAACCCCAAGAAGAACCATCGACCCATTGGACCAATGTATAAATATTAATACACATGTAAGAGAAAGTCTGAATTGCTGCTTGTTAATTGTGAATCCATATTTGCATCACTTCCCTTATTTTTATTTTTTAAGATGAATCCATGAAATGAAGTACCAGCAACATGATTTACAAGAAACACAGTATCTCACCTGCGTGCTATACAATTGTGTACCCCTACTGTCTCTGACTTCCAAACTAATGTATAATTATGTACCCCTACTGTATCTGACTTCCAAAATACTGTAGTTATGTACCCTTGCTGTATCTGACTTCCTATCTACTGTACAATTATGTACCCCTACTATATCTGACTTCCAAACTACTGTACAATTATGTACCCTTACTGTATCTGACTTCCAAACTACTGTATAATTATGTACCCTTACTGTATCTGACTTCCAAACTACTGTACAATTATGTATCCTTACTGTATCTGACTTCCATACTACTGTAAAATTATGTACCCCTACTGTATCTGACTTCCAAAATACTGTACAATCATGTACCCCTATTGTATCTGACTTCCAAACTACTTTACAATTATGTACCCCTACTGTATCTGACGTCCAAACTAATGTAACACAAAATCTCAACATTTATGTTGCTGCTTTAGACACTGGAAAAGTGATACCATTTGCTAGTGCAAGCGAGACAAAAATGTCTTGTTCAACCAAACCAAACAAATTTTATAGTGATGAATATAAAGTGATTCACAATGTACCAACACTACGGGTGAAATGATTCAATGATGCATTGATAATTTAGCCATTTTGATAAACACATAAATAAAAAAAAGGTGGAGAATTGACACAAATAGGTAATAACCTTAAATGGCCATGAATAATTTAGAAGTCATATGCCTCTTTATTCTTTAATTGAGAATTCATCAGAGTGAACCATTGCGGCATTTGTTTTGTATTTGCGGGAAGTTCGGTGTTGGCAATTTGTTGTTAGGCATCTCCGCTTTTGCACCCAGACCCGTTCTAGATAAGACTTTCCTAGCACAAGAAAATTGACTAATTTTTTTTTAAAGATAATACCATTCACAAACTTACATTCATATGATGAACTGACATGGTTATGGTAATCCTACCTTCAAGTTGGTGTGTTTATCAATATGTATCATATTTTAGTTAAAGTATTGCGATATGTATCAATATGTGTCACAGGCATATTGATTCACCTATAACCAATACCATTCTACTGTATTTAATAAAGCATTTAGAAACTACACTGGGTGTATATCAATTACTTAGAACCAAATACACTCAGGTGTGTCAGATGTTAAAAGTAATTCGGAAAAAGAAAATACATTAAAATAAACAAAATCAGATGAAAGCTATACAGGGTAAGAGTTTCTACTCATATGTGCTAGCAATCTATACTACTGTTCTCGGAAATGCAAATACATCAAGTTTAATATCTGCTGCATTGCACTGAATAAGCTGTGAACAATTATTTTTCTGTAACTTAATCCTGACTTATTTCTTCATTTGACACAAAACAAAGTGCAGGATATTTTGCACATACTATGTAACACAATTTTCAGCACACTGTTACTAATGGGGTGTATGACCTTTTAGTAATTTTATACATTTAAAAGTGCTACATCTAAAATATAATACAAAACAGATTATGTAACCCTTTCATTAGTATTATAAACCTAAATGAGACTGTTAGTTCCCACCAAATAGCCACTATTGTGCTGAGGTGCCATAAAACACTACTGTTAGTTTCACTGCTTTAGATAAAAGCACATTTGCTCATGTATGATGTAGGCCCAACTGTGAACAGTACAGACTCTGATCTGCCATCCCATAATGTACCAGTCAATCAGGGTCCATGTTGTTTGTTCTATTTATGACATAAAGGAAACAGTTTAGACCCTGATCTGCCATTTCATAATGCACCAGCCAATTAGGGTCCATGCTGTTTGTTCTATTTATAACACTAAGCAAACAGCTTAGACCCTTATCTGCCATCCCATAATGCCCCATCCAACAAGGGTCCATGTTGTTTGTTCTACTTATGATTTCAAGCAAACAGTATCAACCCTGAGCTTCCATCCCATAATGTACCAGCCAATCACGGTCCATGTTGTTTGTTCTACTTGTGCTTTCAAGCCTTATCTGCCATCCCATAATGCGCTGGGCAATCAGGACCCCCACTATTTGTTCTACTTATGATTTTCAAGTAAATAGTAAAGACCCTCATCTGCTTTCCCATAATGCACTGGCAAATCTAGATCCATGCTGTTTACAGCTGGATGTGTATTCTATATTCATAAATACCTCATATACTTACGACTGCAGCATCCAATGCAAAAACACATTATATTACTTTCTTATTAGTGTTATCAAGTGTGTGTGGTTGCTTTAGACTATGACTTGAAATGAAGCCAAAGTTAATATTTAATTAAATGATCTCTTGTAATCAGATTAACCATGTTGACCTGTGTGTACTATACACCCATGACTGTATACACCATAGATCCAAATCTGTCATCACATGACTGTATACACCATAGATCCAGATCTGTCATCACATGACTGTATACACCATAGATCCAGATCTGTCATCACATAACTGTATACAGCATAGATCATGATCTGACATCACATGACTGTATACACAGTAGATCCAGATCTGTCATCAAATAACTGTATATACAGTAGATCCAAATCTGCCATCACCATAACTGTATATACAGTAGATCCAAATCTGCCAACACATAACTGTATACACAGTAGATCCAGATCTGCCATCACATGATTGTATATACAGTAGATCCAGATCCGCCATCACATGACTGTATACATAGTAGATCCTAATCTGCCATCACATGACTGTATATACATTAGATCCAGATCTGCCATCACGTAAGTGTATACACAGTAGATCCAAATCTGCCATCACATAACTGTATATACAGTAGATCCAAATCTGCCATTGCATAGCTGTATACACCATAGATCCAGATCTGCCATCACATGACTGTATATACAGTAGATCCAGATCTGCCATCACATAACTGTATATACAGTAGATCCAAATCTGCCATCACATAACTGTATACACCATAGATGAAGACCTGCTATCACATGACTGTATACATAGTAGATCCAGATCTGCCATCACATGACTGTATATACAGTAGATCCAGATCTGCCATCACATGACTGTATACATAGTAGATCCAGATCTGCCATCACATGACTGTATATACAGTAGATCCAGATCTGCCATCACATAACTGTATACATAGTAGATCCAAATCTGCCATCACATGATTGTACACACCGTAGATCTAGATCTGCTATCACATGTAGTGTAAACACAGTATTTCAATCTGCCATCACATAACTGTATACACCATAGATTCTAATCTGCCATCGCATAACACAACATGCCATAGATCAAGATCTACCATCACATGATCAGCAATTTACATTACTGGTTGCCCAGTTTCCCAAAACCAGCAATTTATAGAGTAAACCAGTAATTTTTTAAGGAATTTTGCTATTTAAATTTGAACAGATGTTCACCCAAAGTCAGCATGTTTTAATTTTGAAAGTTAATTTAAAACATGGCACATAGTGTGCCAGTAATCAACAGGGTCTATACTGTTTGTTTGAAATTATAAGCAGAATGAGTAGTGTAGAGCTTGATATGTAAGTGCATTGTATGATGGAAGATATGGTTCTAAACTATTAGCGTTTGGATGTACGTTATACAGTGGTTTGCTTTGGTTTGGTGACTTTAATGCCACTTTTCAGCACATGATACATACATGCCAGCCAGTATATTTGGTGGAGGAAGACCCCAGAAAAACCCAGGAAGAACCACTGACCCACGAGAAGCTACTGGCAAGCTTTCTCACATACCCATGTTGGCTCAGCCAAGATTCAAACCCATGCGGACAGAGGTGAGATGCGAGTGATCTGTAAAGGCAAGAGCCTTAGACCCACTCGGCCACCCTGGGCCCCTGACCAATATGGTATCTATTAATACAAGTCTATAAGCTGTATTTCTAGTGCATGGAATACATAGAAACACTGCTTTAAATCGATCAAATGATGGAGACAAAATTTACTGGCATGTACAAGCAAATCATTATGAGGCTTTTTGGTATAATAAGAAAAACCATGGGATCTTCCAGATGATTTTTTTTTTTGTGGGAAACAAACTGCAGATGGCAGATTCACATTATGCAGTAATCATCAAAACCCAAGATCTTGCTGAGAAGATTTGGGGGGTTGGGGGGAGGCAGGTATTATTACAATGTATAGTGAAACAGAATTTACAAAGAAGTAATATATGCTGAAATATTATTTGAATCCTTATCTGATTTACCAAACTTCTGAACTTTTGGGATTTTTGCCAATTAGCACCACATGAAACAACTTGAACTGAAAACTTGACCATGATTTTCAAATGACCTTGACATTATTTTTCCTGAGAGTTAAAGGGAAGGTATGAGTGCATGGATTTGACAAAGTAGAACATCCTGATTCTATTGCAGAATCAGTCCAGATATGACAGCTATTCCTCAAAAATTTTTTTAACAATTGTTGATTCTGCCGTTGCCATTAACTGAATAATAAACATGTCTTCACTGTGCAAAAGCTGGCAAGAAAAGAATATGGCAGCCTAAAGGGAAGTATTACAGTACCACAGCCCCAACCTGGATCTGCTTCTGTAATGGCTATGGATCAAAGCAACTGATTAGAAATTTCCTTGAATGTACATTGGCAAAAATGTGGGATCCACAAAACAGGCTGAACTTGCATTGTCCAGTGCAAACACCACTCTGATCAATGGGGACAGATAACTTTTAGTGCATCACCCTACAGTCTGGTGCACTATGTATAATGCCAATTATTAAAGTAAAACATGTGCATAACACTAAGCACTGCTGGAGAACGCCCAATATCAGCCAAACATTTATATAATGGGATGTACTAATTGATGTACCATATTTCTTCTGATAAAAGGCCCTCCACTGACAAAGTTCTTTACTAACTTGAACAGAGATGTATGTCCATCACACTGTATTAGACCTTTTTTGCTAAATTTAGGAAGTAAAAACTTCCATCTTCTTCCTTATATGCCCAATCCTCTGAGTGTGTGTAGTTATATTGCTAACTAATTTTGGTATTTCATATACTGAACATGCAGGGTGGTCATTTAACAAACAGCAGAAACAGTTGTCAAATCAAGATACAAAGATTTTTTTTTTTACCACATTCTTTAGGTCCACAAAGTTTAACTCATTAACCCTGTGTGCTACATTTACGCGTCATGAGGTTGTACACTACTTCCGAGCTCTGTAAAGTCAACATCATTTACGATACACCAAAGTGGGTGGTATTGCAGAAAAGTAGACAAATGTAATTCTACAATAATACCAAATAATGTAGATTTTCTACCCACATGAAAAAATACTGCAGAAAAAAAACTAATTTTTGAGACCTGATTTTTTTTTTATTTGGCCAAAAGTTACCGGTTTAAGAACCGGAGCCTGTGTCCGGATTTTATACTTTTTGGCCTCAGATCTTAAGCAGACTGGTCCAAACTGCACATGGACAGGTGAACCTTTGCAAAAAGTAAGATACATTTGAGATTTGGAGTAAAAGGTGGCCGGCACACGAAAATTGTGAGTCCAATACACACACACACACACAAATCCAACTTTTACCTTTCTGCACATGCGCAAGCGAAATAGCCAATGTAAAACATTTTTGATACACCTAAGCATCTGGCTAAATGAAAATTTCTCTGAAGCAGATGTGTTTGACTGCATTCAGAAGTAACCCCAAAAATGCATTTCCTATTCCCATTTCAGACAAAAATGAAAAGAATCTACAGGGATTAATGAGTTCAAGTAAATTCCATGCCACTATTATGAAATCCATTTACCAATAATTAAAAAAATAATCCCCTAATAACAACCTTCTCCATCTTTCTGTACTAAATGTCATTTTGAGTATTGATGAAATTATAAACATTAACCATACTGAAGTACAAGACGCAACAGGCAAAATCATGACTTGACATTTTGACAATCATATCCTTTAAGACTGTAAGGGTGCAAATTTCGGTCGATGTATGTAGAGCGTATTAGCTTGGCAGATAACAATGAATCAGATTTATGAGGAAAGGTACCATATTAAATCGCTAGACTGTGATGGTTTTAATGTCCCTGTTTGGGGCAAGATTGATTCTTAATTAAGCATTCATCGTATAACGGTCAGACAGAAGGTTAATTTGGGGTCTAGGTATCGAAAATGTCAAAGTTGAGTGGATGCAGAGACTATTTATAACGCCAGTTGAAATAGTGTCATCTTTTGAAATTGTCCAGAATCGGTTATTTAAATAGCGCGCGAAATCTAGAGGGTTACGCTAACTACGATGGGCATGTATTTATAAAAGGCGGTAGATATGTTTAATCCTGATTGGCTATGCTAAATAAGAGGGGTGTTTCCCAGACAAAATTTCATGTCTTAAATATTCCACATCGAAAAATTTAATAAGTCCAAGTTCCTGCAAAAGGCCGGAAGAGATCTTGACTCTGAGCAGAATAAGGCGAAATTCTCTTGTATAAACGACTGTTCAAATGAAAGGTGTCTAGAAGTTGAGGTACACGATTCTGGCGGTAGAAGCGAGTGAGTCTCGAAAGCACAAGGTATTTGCGTCAATCTCATGTAATTCGTTGATATCAATATAATTATTCATTTGAATTTATTTATTTAAATTCGTATATCAATTTCTTGATATGAGTATAACTATTTGTTTGAATTCATTTGTCTGCATTCATACAGCAATTTTCTTTATATGAGTTAGATGAATTGTTTGAATTTGTCGTCTTGATTGTTATAGGAATCATGTATTCTAAGAATTTCATGCATTACTTTATTTGATACAAGTTGTGAAAAGCTGTGTGAAGTTACATGTCTTAGATGATTTCATATATGCTAAAGAGTTGAGTGAGTATTCACTGCCACTAATGTAGTTGAGCCATGAAGTGAATTTCATTGATTCATTTGAATAATTAAGACGTGAACTGAAACTGTTATGTCTCGTGTGATGTTAGAGTGAGTTAGTGATGAAATAGCCATTAGAAAGTACATTAATCTTCTGAAACTAGGTTTCTTTATCGTCTGTCAGGTTTGGCCTGACCAGATAGCCTTTGGTATCTGTTTGAATTCTGATAGGACGATATCTGACGTAACGAGAGTGGGGTAAAGTTCTACTCCACGGAAGGAAATCTGATGGAATATTTAGGTTGCTTCTTGTTTATTTTAAAGGGGAAAATAGCTCCACCGACCTACCTACCTATCCTCCTATCCACCTACCTACCTACCTAAAAACCCAACCATCGATGGACGTATAAGTATCAACGTAGAGGGTAGAGAGAAGAGGCATTCCATACTAAGTTTGATGATCGAAAGAAATTGGATAAGAGAGAGAGAGAAGCAAAAAGGGGAGAACATCAACCTTGACCTGACAGCAACGTTGAATTTGGAGTGACCAGCAATAACAAGGTTAAGCAGGCATGCTGGGCAATTGATTCGATTGTTCACTCGATTCCATGATGAACTAAGTCTATCGATATAAACAGATCGGCTAATTATATAATTATATTTGTGTTGAAATTCGGTAATTGATTTCTAAAAGAAGTATATCTTTCTAATGTTATGTATTATTTCAATTTGTTTTATGTAATTGATTAAATTGTTATATTTCATGAACAGGGACTCATGTTATTCTGTTCTGAGTAAAATTAGTTTCATTAAACTTCCCACTTAAATTCTTATCTTATCTTGCTAAATTTAAATGACATGTGTACTCTTGGTATTACATTTGAATCTGAATGACATACATGTCTTCTTGGTATTACATCTGAATCTGACATGCATGTACTCTTGGTATTACATTTAAATCTGAATTACATACATGTACTCTTGATATTACATCTGAATCTGAATGACATACATGTACTCTTGGTATTACATCTGAATCTGAATGACATACATGTACTCTTGGTATTACATTATAATCTAAATGACATACATGTACTCTTGGTATTACATCTGAATCTGAATGACATACATGTACTCTTGGTATTACATCTGAATCTGAATGACATACATGTACTCTTGGTATTACATCTGAATCTGAATGACATACATGTACTCTTGGTATTACATTAGAATCTAAATGGACATACATGTACTCTTGATATTACATCTGAATCTGAATGACATACATGTACTCTTGGTATTACATCTGAATCTGAATGACATAACATGTACTCTTGGTATTACATTAGAATCTGAATAACATACATGTACTCTTGGTATTACATCTTGAAGCTGAGATTCTGGAGTTTGAGTTCAAGTTATAGTTCAAACAAAAGTTTGGAAATATTTTGCTCAGTCTTGTCATCACATATTGCAAAGTCAGGTCACTTTTTAATACTTTCTATCAATGGTTTCAATAGAATAGGAAAGAGTATATAGCTCAGTATGCTTTTGCAATATGTAACAACATATATAGATTAATACTTATCACTGCGGGATGCCATTGATCTACATGCCAGTGTTATGGTCAACATGAGGTGGGAACTGACCAACATACTACTATTATGGTCAGCATGAGGTGGGAAATGACATATCATCAGAGCAGAGATAACCACCCTTACTCATTAGCATATTACATCATATAAAACCACTTATTTCATTTGAATTTGTGTTAATATTTTAGTCCACACTGAAAAGGTAATGAAAAATGGTTGAAAAATGTTAAAGTTATGATGATTTGAATTTGTATATGATACATAGTGGCAGTCGATTTGGTGATGGACATTAGGCTTGAATATCAGACATACTTTCGGAGTGCCTGTCAATCAAATGATGCCAGCTATAGAATTGGTCAGCGGTCCATAGCTATTGGCACATTTTTTAGTTTGACTGACATACGGCGATTCACTAATCTATTCATAAATGTTAATGATAATTATAAAAATAATGTTGCATGTTGAAGGACATAGTTTAAATCCATATTTTTTTGTTTACAGTTTTAGTTAGTTTAAAGATAGTCTTATGATTAAGAATACCATCATAACATAAAACAATTCATTTTTTATTCAAAATGTATTATGCTTGAATACACTTTTAACTGTGTGCAAAGTGATGACACTGCAATTAATACATTTAACATCTGCAGCAGCAAGAACCGGATGAGCTCTATTAATACCACTATTAAATTTCAGCAGAATTTAGCAGAAAATTAGAGTAATCCATTAGAGTAGAAAATAGGCAACTAAAATTCTTTAGAAATCTTTACCCATGCTTGTGAGAGCCCATGTCAACCAATGTTTTGAATTGTTGAAGTCACTACATGAACAAGCACCAGGGAATTTATGGTAAAAAATGTGCATGGTACTGTATGTACAGTCTATCCGAGCAGGCTGACTTCATTTTGAGGCCAAATATTGCTCTAAAGCACTGACTTATCCTTGTGCCAAAATTCTATCCCCACCCCTCACCCCCGTAACCTTAGACTCTTCACCGAATCAACTTGAAGAAAGTTAAAATTCTGAAAAAAAATATTTGAAAAATATGTGAATACTGTAAAAAATGATCTGACTTTGCAATATGTGATGTCACAACATACTGTCAAACTTTTATCTGGAGAATAAGAATATATATTTTTTTTTAAAAAAGTTACATATAAGCAGACACAAACATGAATGTGATCGAGTGCATTTTTGTCTTTGAAAAACCTTGGATAAGAATGGTAAACCATGACATCTTATAGCTGAGCACAGTTTGTAAACAACTGTAACATCAAAAACATTTTAGCAGTGCTTACTACAGACTTGTAAATAGTTAAGCAAATACCACATATCCTCGCTTATAAGTCAGATCCAACTGCAAACTGCATAGACCCAGATCTACCATCGCATAATATGGTGACAAATCTGGGTCTATGTAGTTTGTTAGGGCTAATCAGTAAAACAAGCAATACAGACCCTGATCTGCCAGTGCATTATGTGATGGCAGATCAGGGTCTATGTTCTTTGCAGTTGGACCCGACTTATAAGTGAGTTTATACAGTACAATCTAATCATAAGCACAAGAATAAGTCAATTATAATAACAAACTGCAAATTACAGGCAAGCCAGTCTTTCCAACAAGTACATTTTATTTGACAAAGCATCCCATATGAATGCAAAATATGGATTGCAATTACAGTTGTTGCACAAGACCATCAAATATGCAGTCACATATGGTACATCACAACAGATGTTGCTAGGTTGTTTGGAATGGCACTTTCAACACAATATTGTCTGCATCATGTCAAGGAAATGGAAGCTAAGTGCCTCTCCCAAGGACACACAGGCAGTCAACCTGGGTTGGTCTGGGTGGGCTACAACAGCCCTCATCACAACATACAACTAAAGAAAAAAAATTATTGGATACACATGCTATTTTACTCAGCTATCATCATCTTGTACTTTTGAAGTACAGTCCAGCTGTTGTCACCACAACAACAGCTGGATTAAAAATACTTATAAACCCGACATTAACAGACAATGCCTTCTCCTAATGCCATTTCAGTTGTTACAAATTTGTAAGTGTATTTGCAGTTATGCAAGTGATGTCTACTCATGAGTAATTTAATGGCAAACTCTGAAGATATAAAAACCAGCTGTGTCTGAGGTATTCCATCATCTAGGAGAAATTATTGAAGGACTTTTGTGAATTCAATTATTTTCATGGGTATCAATTTTTAATGGATTTGCCAAAAATGGGTCTTTAAATGTGTGGTTTTCAGTAAATATTATCTATGAAATTTGGTACTCCATGATACATGATCTAGTCATAACGTATACGAGGGAAAAGTCTCATGAAAATCTTCTCATGTTAACAATAGTACCATGAACGGCACATTTATGCCCACCCTGTGTTTACAAGTCCTCTACTTAGGCACTAGTACAGTATGGTTGACTTGGAAGATTATTGATCGAGGGGTCTCCATGGCCTTGACCTTTGATCCTAAAATAAACTTGATGTGCAGAAACCATTATCTTTTTATTACACTTACCATAACCATAACCTTAGACCTTTAGACTCCAAAATCCAAAGGTTTCTTTATTACCTTAAGTGCAAGCCATCCACAAAGTTTGGCAAAGGAACTTACTCTACAACAAAACTTATTCTTCAAAACCCCATTATTCTGTGTGCCACAATAACCTTGGCCTATGACCTTTTGACCTTTAAATCAATAGGCTCTTCCATACCTTAAGAACAAACCCTCCTCAAACTTTGGTCAAGGCACTAAAGTTATTATGCAAAAAAAAGATTTCTTCTTTCAGTCAAGTGACCTTGATTGTTGATCTTTTGACCACAATATCAACAGGCTTCTTTCTTACTAAACATGTTGGTTATTTCCAAATATTGATCAATGTACATGATCAATAACTGAAATTACTGTGCAGAAAGCATTTTTCTTCTTTCAGTCACAGTGACATTGACCTTTGATCTCTTGACCCCATCGACAGGGTTCTTCATTACTCCAATTGCAAGTCATCCACAAATTCTGCTCTAGATCTACAGTATGCTGTAAAACTAATGTTATTGTGCGGAAACCAGTTTTTTTCTAACAGTCACAGTGACCATGATCTTTGACCTTTTGACCCCAATATCAACAGGCTTCTTTTTTACCCATGTGCAAACTATCCACAAAATTTGGTCCCAGTATGTGATGTAGAAATGTTATGAATTTGTCATCTTTCAGTCACAGTATCCATGACCTTTGACATTTTGACCCTGAAATCGATAGGGTTCTTTCTTACTCCATATGCCATCCGTCCACAATGTCTGGTAACCATCGATAGTGGAGAATTCAAGTTTTTGTGCATAAAACATTTTCTTCTTTCAGTCGCAGTGGCCTTTACCTTTCACCTCTTGGCCACAATAATGATAGGCTTCATCATTACCCCTAGTGCAAGTAATCCACACAGTTTGGTAACTGTAGATGGTTTACAACTCAAGTAATTGTGCAGAAACCATTTTTCGTCTTTCAGTCAAGGTGACTTTGACCTCAGACATATTGACACTAGAATTGATAGCCCTCCTCCTTACCCCAAGTGCAAGCCATCCACAAAGGTGGGACATTGTTGATGGTGGACAACTCAAGTTAATATGCAGAAACAAAATTGGTAACAGATGGACAAACATTGTAACTTAATACACTCTGCATTATGGCATGCGTATAAAAAGCTATAGCAAATGTTATTGGATAGATGAGAATATATGCCCAACTTAAGATGGATCATTAAAAATTGCTTGAAAACATGTTCTCAGAATAAAGAATAGAATTAACAATATTAAACAGTTTATAACTGCTTTTTAATCATCTTTCAACTTCATTTGGAATCCTAAGTGGGATTGCTGCTTTTTTATTATACCCTCAAAGCAGCTATAAATTAACCTATGCTGTGCTGCTTTATATTAAAACTTTATAAATTTTCATGACTCTGCAAAATTAGTTACAGGAACATCAGCATAATTAAGTTATTGTTGTAATTAAAAACAAATTGCAGTCTTGGTCTAGAGTATCTCCTATTCCTGAGAAAACTGACAATTAACAGCAAAAATCTGCATGATAGCAGGGTCCTTCTTTAAAAAGAGTTAACAAAAATGTTACGAATGGTGACAGCCTTCTGCAGGCTGCTTCTGTATTAAAACAAGAAGCTAGCCATGGCCTGTATGTTCAGCCCACACCAAAGCTATATTCCAAATCTGAAGAGGGTGGTTATAAAATGGTACTGAAATAAATGAAAGTAAAAAACTTCAACATTGAAGTTAATTTATAGTATGAATGAACATACAGATGGACACACACACAGATGCAAAAGCGGTTGCTATGTCAAGCTTTCACCAAGGTGGGCTTGACAAACAGATCGTGCATCAGCATAATCTTGACATCAGTATACTATTTTGCTTTGGTCTGCTTTGTCTGCACAGTGGTGGTTCTCTACACCATGCTCAATGAGATAAATGCAAAACATTAGCAAATTCTTAAAAATTTTAGTTCGTAATTTAACTTAACTCATTTATTCTCAACCTATATACATCTTCAAACCATCCTGACCCCTGTGAACCTAAGTTCAAAATAACCATTCTATTCCAGGACTAGGATCTGCATCAAAAGCTTCATCTAGAAAAAGGCAAAGAACTCTTCAATTCTTCTTCCTTTGGCTTCAACATAATAATTTTAAAAGTTTTATTATTTTCCTAAAAGGAAAAATAAAGATTAAGACATTACCAATTGTACTCGCTTGTAAGTCGAGTCCAACTTCAAATGCAGACCTTAATCTGCTGTTGCATAATGCACTGGCAGATCAGGGTCTATGTTGTTTGTTCTACTGATTACTCCTAACTAACTGCATAGATCCAGATATGTTGGTGCATTATGTGATGGCAGAGCTCAGTATGTGCAGTTTGCAGCTGGACTCAACTTATAAGTGAGGATATCCAGTAACTAAATGAAAGAATATCTGCCCACATGTGCTAACAATCTCTCCTAATGTTTTTATCATGTAAACACATCCAGTTTAATGTCTTTTGAAGTGCATTTGAAAAACTTACAACAATTCTTTTTTTCTGTAACTTTATCCTGATTAGTCTGCATGGAATTCTTCATCTGATACCAAACAAATCTGCAGTCCAATATATCACAAAAGATTACCAATACAAGTATTTCTGCATTTATGTTAATGGCATGCAGGATTTTTGCAGAGTATCCAATATTTGCATGTTATAACACACACACTCACACACATTTGCATGTTATAACACACACACACATACACATTTGCATGTTATAACACACACACACACAAACACACAACAGTGTAGACTACAGCTGCCTATGTATAAAGCACCAGCAGATCAGGGTCTTCAGTTAGCTGGCTGTTCTACTAGTGATTTCACAGACTCTGATCTGTAACCACATTTTGTGATGGTAGATCTTGGTCTACACTTTATGGATGTGCGTACACATTATTATTTGATGGTAGATCTTGGTCTACATTTTTTGTATGAGGGTACACATTATTATTTGATGGTAGATCTTGGTCTACATTTTTTGTATGTGGGTACACATTATTATGCAATGGTTGATCTTGGTCTGCATTTTTTGTATGTGGGTACATATTATTATGCAATGGTAGATCTTGGTCTACATTTTTTGTATGTGGGTACATATTATTATGCAATGGTAGATCTTGGTCTACATTTTTGTATGTGGGTACATATTATTATGCAATGGTAGATCTTGGTCTACATTTTTTGTATGAGGATACAGATTATTATTTGATGGTAGATCTTGGTGTACATTTTTTGTACATGGGTACACATTATTATTTGATGGTAGATCTTGGTCTACATTTTTGTATGCGGGTACACATTATTATGCAATGGTAGATCTTGGTCTACATTTTTTGTACGTGGGTACACATTATTATGCAATGGTAGATCTTGGTCTACATTTTTGTATGTGGGTACACATTATTATGCAATGGTAAATCTTGGTCTACATTTTTGTATGTGGGTACACATTATTATGCAATGGTAAATCTTGGTCTACATTTTTTGTATGTGGCTACACATTATCATGCAATGGTAGATCTTGGTCTACATTTTTTGTACATGGGTACATATCACGATGTGATGGTAGAGCTTGGTCTACACTGTTTGTATGTGGGTACATATCATCATGTGATGGTAGATCTTGGTCTACACTGTATACATAGTTAAATGTGATCAACTACAGTGAAACCCCACTACAGCATGCATCATTAGTACATGAATTCAGATATAACACTGTCTGTAGGTGGGTACTTATTATACATAGATAAATGTGATCAACTATGTAAGATGTCTTTTTTCTCATAAAAAATGTGCCAACATTATCTATTGACAGTCTTCATACTTACAGAACAAGACAAAACTAAATTTATGAAATTTCTCTGTCTATGATTAATACTTTAATCATCATTATGGACTTGCAATGTAACCTATGTTATAAAATTTCATTTATCCAAACCTAAATTTACATCAATATTATCAGTTTATCTGACAGAGCCAAACATGTCCACTGTTTAGAGACCTGGAGATCATAAAACTGGTTAGCCTGAGTTTGAGCTTGAAATTTTGTGTTGACCAATCACGAAAGGATTTTACTTTTGTAAAGTTACTTCTGATTGGCTATAAGCTGAAACTAAGTCTCCGAGTTTTTTATGATCTCTGAGCCAGGTTTCGAATAAACCAAAGTTCATTAATGCAAATTCTCATTATCTGAATGCATTTTGTGCACACATGTGATTCTCCCTGATCTTTAGAGAGACTTTCTGATTCAGACTCTAAAATTTGGCAAGAGTAAGAAAATACTCCAACTGGAAATTACGGAAAATTCTCTCTTTGAAGGCTCTTCCTGAAGTATCAGTATATGTTCATGTCCAAGGTGCCATGGTGGCTCAGTGTTCTGCATGCTAATACATGTGAACCTCCCAGCCAGGAAGGTTTTCCTCCCAAGATGAGGGGCATCTCCCATCCCTCCCCTCACTCATTTAAATCTCAGCATACTCAAAATTATTATTTAAAAAATTTCGTAACAGATATTTTTTAAGTTTTCTTCACACCTTGCTTCTAATGTCATATATTTACGGTAAAGACTTCCTGTGTTCACGTGAATGTGAACCGGCTTACCCACCAAGCATGACACTTTAATTGCTAACTTGACAGACAATAACCTAGAAGTAATCATGGAATTATACTATGTGTGATCAGTTGTAATTTGGAAAGGAATAAAGACATTATTGGATTATGACTGGATTACTAAAGAACTCAAGCAGCATAAAACAATTAATATTTTTACTTGGATTCTTTCAACAGGATCGGTTTGGCTTCAGTGTTAAACTATAAATTAAAGTTTGTAGAGATGGATTATACTATGTGTGATTAGAAGTAATTCAGAAAGGATTAAAGACATTAATGGATTATGGTTAGATTAGTCATTAGTAAAGAACTTAGGTGACATATAACAAGTCAGTTTGGCTTCAGTGTTTAAAGTTTGTCTAGATATCTAAGCATGCATTATCTCCCAATGCTATAACACCAAATTCTAAACAACCGAAATATCACACAAAATTCAATAATGGATAGAAACAGGAATTTCATTGGTTGGAATGAAGTTCAAATGGACAGGAACATGCATTCTGCCATTTGTGTTAAGTTGATTTTAAGAAGAACTTCCCAAATTCGACCCAGACAGCACCAATCTTGAGCAGTTCTGGCAGGCAGGCAGGAACCTGAATCTACCCACAGACAGGAAACAATTTAAACTTCTTTTGGTGGGCTCAGCAGAGTTGTACTAACATTGCCACATTCCAATGCAGACACTGAAAAGACATTGTCTATTCTGAGGAACATTCAGGCTGACTCCAGAGGAAACCTGGATCCAGTAAGGACACATCATCTCCTAAGTGTTGAGATTAACAATGATGAGCCACAAATATAATCCAGGCAATGATCTACTAAGAAAGGCTAAACATGAATGTACTACATATAAGGACAGTATGAAAGGCAACAAGTTACTGTGAAAGGACTGATGTGATGAGATGATGTGCATATTTTAATATAGAAAAAGGAAATTTGTTCAATAGTTGTCACATTTGATCATTTGCATACCAAAAACTAGGTCCATGAAATTCCTCCTGATCGAAAGTAAAAACTCCTGACCAAATTTTGCTAATCTCCTGATGTGTCTTAAAATGAACTCTCTGTTCTGTCACATGTATGCATACTGGATTAGAATGATACAGGTTGGAATCCTGTCAATATGAGGCTGGGTCAGCCACAATGGAGTGTCTCTGGGCAAAGCACTTTACATGTACTATCAAACTGCCTTAGTGCAATAACCTTTCATATGCTGATGAGCAATTAAAAACCAAAGAAACAAACAAAACAATCCTGGCATAACCATGAAGAGTCTGGCATAACCATGAAGATTCTGGCATAAACATGATGAGTCTGGCATAACCATGAAGAGTCTGAATAAATAAGGTTCTATTGTCTATTGTTCTAAATCCAAATTTCCTAACAAAATGACACAACAGATCTACAATGCTTAGCCCATAATTAAAACACTGTTTGGAAACTAAAATTAAGCACAAATATTAACACTCCTCAGGGACTGATAAACTCCAGTGCATTACCCAACAGTCTGGTGTGCTATGGTGTAAATCAAATTATTACGAAAAACACATGCATTTAACTACTCCGCAGTTCAAGAAGTATTGTGGAGCCAAATATTGGCATACTTCACCATTACATACATTTACCATATTTCATATAGTAAACTACTATCTTGCTATCAATAATTCCTAATAATGGACTGTTAACACTCATGCAGTAATAGACTGAATGTTACAATGATGACCTCCTCATAAATAAAACATTTCAAAATTTGCCCTAATAAATGAACATCCCCATCTTTGGTGAAAACTCTCATAAAAAATATACATTATGAGCACATGTCTCAATCCCAGCATGCCATGTGGGACGAAGCAGCTGCCAAAAACTGCCGCAAAACATAGTGATTTTCTTGGAACATACTGCTATGCAAGCCTGAAGGCACCTTCCACCCTAAAACTGGGGGTTAAATCAATTTCAAAAATGGAGCTCACATGTGTTTTATTGAGTGTGACCATGTTGGCATCAAGACAAAATGCACCTCCAAAAGTGAATGGTTGCATCGTTGGTTGGTTACTTTTAACTGCATTTTCAATATATTATTGGCTATATCGTGCCAAGGAAATGGGAGCAAAGTGCCTTTCAAAAGGGCACAATGAGGCAGCTGACTTGGGCTGGCCTGAGTGGGTATCAAACCCATGACCCTTAGATTACAAATCTGATTCTCTACCAGCTTAGCTACCATAGCTCCCACCTCCAAAGTTAAGAGATCACAACATAGCCAAAGGGGAGACAATTCTTCTTGTATGTACATACACATGATGGGGATCTAGTTTTTGACATTATCGGTCTGCAGTTATTATAATGAGGTTTAACCTCATTAAATTTCCCCAAATAATATTTTATAAATACAGAGAGAGAATATTATGTCAAATACGGTACATATTCCTTTGCAGCAAATTTATTTATTCATTCATTCTTCATCTTAGCATCATATAAACAATGGAATTGTGGGCGAAAAGTTTAACTTTTAATTTAACAGTACAGCTGTACATGTATTAACTTTAATGGCATGTGATAAACAGCTGGAAATGTAGGCAAGGAGATCTTACAGATCAAACTTAGAAATTTTATTACATGCATTATAGATAATATCAATTTTCAGGGGTTTTTATCACAAGCCTATAAATTTGCAATTGCATATCATACACCTCATCACAGTGAATGCTCACCTATGTTAAAATGAATTTTCCATTACACATCATTATCTGTTCTTCAAGCATCTGAAACTTCTTTACCATTTTTTTTATACCTCTTAAAGGATTTTAATGTCTGAACCTGTTATCGTTTATAATGAAGGACTACCTGTTATATTTGCTTGGAATAAATATTTTTAAATTTTTTATTTTTACGTTTACATTTTTGCAACTTAAGTTTTAGTTGGCACATCACAGGATTGTGCTGACTTGCCATTAAACCGTATACATACATTCATACATACATACATATGCACATATACATATGCACATATACATACATACATACATACATACATACATACATACATACATACATACATACATACATACATATATACATACTACATACATACAAACATACATACATACATTCATAAACACAAAGTCAGTCAGTCAGTCAGTCATACATACACACATTCATGCATACATATATACATACACATTCATACATACATATATATATACATACTTACATACATACATACATACATACATACATACATACATACATACATACATACATACATACATACATACATACATACATACATACATACATACATACATACATACATACATACATACATTTGAAAATGCAATGAGCTGTTGACATGACAACATAAAGTAACAGCTGCATTAGATGTGTACAAAAAACATGTTTGTTCATTTGAGTCATTACAAATTTTCAAGTATATTTCTCATTAAGAAATGAATGTCTCTTGCTGTGTTTTTTTTACCTTTGGTGTAAATACTTAAATGTCTGATGAAATACTTTAATGTCTGAATACCAGATGTCTGTCTCATTTGATTATCCCATAGAATTTGTCAAACACCTATATCACAGATGTTCTGGCTTGAGTTCACCAAGAATACTACTCCTTGATAGACAGATTTTTGTATGGTCCCCTGATGGTCCTTTATAGACAGATTTTTGTATGGTCCCCTGATGGTCCTTTATAGACAGATTTTTGTATGGTCCCCTGATGGTCCTTTATAGACAGATTTTTGTATGGTCCCCTAATGGTCCTTTATAGACAGATTTTTGTATGGTCCCCTGATGGTCTAGACAGATTTTTGTATGGTCCCCTGATGGTCCTTTATAGACAGATTTTTGTATGGTCCCCTGATGGTCCTTTATAGACAGATTTTTGTATGGTTCCCTGATGGTCCTTTATAGACAGATATTTGTATGGTCCCCTGATGGTCCTTTATAGACAGATTTTTGTATGGTCCCCTGATGGTCTAGACAGATTTTTGTATGGTCCCCTGATGGTCCTTTATAGACAGATTTTTGTATGGTCCCCTGATGGTCCTTTATAGACAGATTTTTGTATGGTTCCCTGATGGTCCTTTATAGACAGATATTTGTATGGTCCCCTGATGGTCCTTTATAGACAGATTTCACTTGATATTACTGGGTAGCAACTAATTTTTCTCTAAAATCCTCAAATTTTTGCTGCTGCAAAACATACTAACAGCAGTGCATTGAAAATTACTGCTGAATGGACACGTCTATGATCTCCACTGACCAGTTTTGTCACAAAAAGTGGTTTTATCCCACTTCAAATGTTCTCATAGGGAACTGCTCCATGCCTTAATGGATGGTCATGGAACAACAAGAATATCCTCAGGAAACAATTTTGGCAAAATTAAATCATTGTCAGATCAAAATCCTGGAGTAAGAGAATTAATAGTTAATTTAGAGCCTGTATAAGAATAGAAATAAGACATCATGTTTGCAAGCAGGCATAACTTCCATCTTGAACCAATTACCAGTACCAATAAAATCCGTTATGTTTGAAAACAATTAAGATAAAATCTTTGATGGTAGAAACTATAAGGATAATAGTCATAACTAACCCACTCCCTCTCCAAACAATATTAAACACCCCAAAACTCTGCCTTTCCCAACAATTATAGCACTGAAAGAATAAAATATAAAACATATCAAATTTTCATTCCATGAAAGCCAAGCTAAAGAAATTAATAAAATGCAGCAGTAAATCATTTGTTTATATCCATGTTTAAGGGATAATTCAAAGAGCCATGGAGCCAGATGGTGATGTTTCAGCTGTTGTACTTGGAAAGTAGACAAAGTGTAGATGCATTATTTCCAGAATTGTTATTGAGGTGTTTTAGCATTAAATTGCATGCTTTTTTTCCTAACCAATTAATCCCCTGCCCCACTTGTGGCAAAATGCTCCTAAAATGCAGAGGTCTGGTTAAAAATACATCATTGATTTCTATAATTGCTGGGAGGAAGGTAATATACTAGTCTGATAAATCAGCCCCCAAATCTGTCTTGATACTGATGGGCAGTTTGAGGTCTGATCTCACCTCTTCATAAAATCATGCAACTGATGCAGACAGATCTGTCCACAACACATCAGTGTACATTTTAGACACTTACTGGTATTTCTCATGGCTCTTGAGTTACAGTTTGTTGAAGCGACCTTTCGATGATATGTACAGAATATTTCCAGATCAAATCCTATGTTTGATAAACTTGTAAATCCATGTGGAATAAACACAACCCTACCTCCAGTCACCATGTCAAATTTCATGGCTACATCAGGCTGTTCCATCAGATCCAGCAACCAATCTGATGTGAAAGGCCCCTTCAACTGACTGTAACTCAAAATTGTTTTTCCCCCCAAAGCTTTAAAAGAATATTATCCATTAGAGTTTAACAGCATGTCAGCACATAACTGACCAAATGGTGCCAAGGCTATAAAAGAATACGTATTTATTATGGTTTAACAGCACAATAGTGGCTACATGGTGCAGAGGCTTTAAAAGAATATACATTTATTAGGGTTTAACAGCATATCAGCACAATACTGGCTAAATGGTGCTGAAGCTTTCAAAGAATATGTATAGATGAGAGTTTGACAGCACATCAGCACAATGCTGGCTAAATGGTGCCAAGGGTTAGAAAGAATATTTATGTATTAGAGTTTAAAAGCACATCAGCACAATAGTGGCTTAATAGTGCAGAGGCTTTAAAAGAATATTTATGTATTAGAGTTTACAAGCACATCAGCACAATAGTGGCTTAATAGTGCAGTGGCTTTAAAAGAATATGCATGAGGGTTTAACAGCATGTCAGTACAATGCTGACTAAATAATGCTGAGCCTTTAAAAGAATCAGCAGAAAGTTCTTGTTCACCATGTAAACTTTGCCTGTTTGACAGTAAAACACACACTGGTGAAATTGTTTTGAATCTGATATATGTACATTGAAAAATTACCTATATCCACATATATAAAATTCTTGGATTTGTATGAGTCATAGTACTTTGCCATAAGGTTTATTTATTTACAATAGTCTTAAATTTCTTCATCAATATCTTTTCATGACCACAATATCTTTCAGTATCATGCTCTTGGTAACATTCCTCTGTGTGAAAGTATGATTAGTTTTGTACATATGATTCAAAGAACAGATACACTGGCTAAATCATCATTTTTTCATATGCTGTACAGGTCTACACAGATCACATGACACATACAGGTTCTATCAAAACATAAATATTTTTGTCATGGAATCATCTGGGAAAAGGGTAGATATGTTTTTCTCATGTTAGGAATGCCAAGAGTCATGCTAATGAATCAGGTACAAGACTTATTCCCGTGTGTATGTAATACTTATTTGGTACATAGTTCTGTGAAAATCGGTTTTATAATGCAAATGGAGTGAATTCTTGTTTACATATCATTTCAGCTGACCCAACCATTGATAAAAACATCGACTCACCCCTGTTAGAAAAGAGTGGATCATCAAATCTGTACAGACATTTACATGTGGTGCGCATGACAGTACATGAACACCTGTAATCATCAAGAAATTTATTCTTTATTAGTGAAAAAATATATTCCTAATTTTCATCTTACCTGATGCAGCTTATCTTAGAGAAGGATCAACTGAATCAATTAAGTGGAGCTGTATATATTTAAACTTTATCATTCACCTTGCTTGCTTTATCGGCCTAGTAAATCTAACCAAAAAAGACGGTTGCTGTCTGTACCCTTAAATTAGTCTGAGTGATAACCTAACATACGATTAATTATGCTTATGTATATGGACAACGTTTTTTCTAATTGACCATCTCAAAACTGAAGTTCCAGTTTTTTAGAATGATCAAGTGTTTGGATTAAAAGGCATATAGTGTCTAAATACAGTTCAACTGCAATGATCTAAAATAATCCAAGAATTCAATATTTTAAGCTTGGATAATCAGGAGCTGGGATAATTAATCCTGCATCTGTGTATACAATGACTCTTCCCTTACCCAGTCCATCCAGCTTATTCAGCACTTCCCTTAACCAGTCCCACTGTAATCCAGCTTGTTCAGCACTTCCCTTACCCAGTCCCACTGTAATCCAGCTTCCTCAGCACTCCCTTACCCAGTCCCACTGTAATCCAGCTTCTTCAGCACTCCCTTACCCAGTCCCACTGTAATCCAGCTTCCTCAGCACCTCCCTTACCCAGTCCTTCTGTAATCAACTTCCTCAGCTGAGTTGGCCAGATATTTTGACCTCAAAAAAGTCCATTCTGATACTAACGTGTATGCTCACATATAAGTCGCATCCAACTGCAGACAACATAAACCCTGATCTGCCGTTGCATTATGCAGTTTGCTGTTGGAGCTGACTTATTAGTGAGTATAGATGGTAATTAAAGCACTTTAAACAAATGCTTTAAACTGGTCATATCTTTTAAGTGGATGAAATTGTCGGTCCTGACAGTGTACTTTTTATGGAAGTTTCAGTGTATTATAAATGTGTGGCGGACATGGTATTTGTTCCTGTATTAGAAAAGTTTCAATAATTGAGGGTTGTATAATTGATGTTCTAAAATGTACAATCAAGACCTCTGTCAAGAGACCAGTGTCATTACGAAACAAATGTTTATGTTTAAACTAATTTGTAAGACAAATCGCATCTCGTTCAAGAAAGAAAAAAAAAGTCAGGATATAAAGTACCTCAAATTATTAGAAATGAAAACTTTCTCTACAATCTTAATAATAAGATTATGCTTGGAAATTATTTTTTTTGTTTGATGATTGCTTTAAAAAAACTGATAAGCATAACATTTTCTTAATTAAGCAAGGACACTGAATTTGCAAAAATTACTTTTCATGGTACAATTTATGATGCATGATAAAATAGAGCTGGCCCATAATTTATTCACAGTTTTAAGTTGCAATTAAGTTACTATAACCACTGTGAATGTGAATTGATTAGTATTATTACTGGGGTACCATTCATTTTTGTACAATTTGAAAGACCCATCAAACAATTATCCATTTATTGAAACAATAGGACCCTTTCCTTACCCATGAATTTAAGAACCAACTAATGTTAATTTTTCCAAAATGATGAAAATCTATACCCATGAAAATAAATGAATTCACAGTAAATTGGTAAAATCTATACCCATGAAGATACATGAATTCACAGTAAATTGGTAAAAACTATACCCATGAAGATACATGAATTCACAGTAAATTGGTAAAAACTATACCCATGAAGATACATGGATTCACAGTAAATTGGTAAAAACTATACCCATGAAGATACATGAATTCACAGTAAATTGGTAAAAACTATACCCATGAAGATACATGAATTCACAGTAAATTGGTAAAAACTATACCCATGAAGATACATGAATTCACAGTAAATTGGTAAAAACTATACCCATGAAGATACATGAATTCACAGTAAATTGGTAACAATATATACCCATGAAAATAAATGAATTCACAGTATATTGGTAAAAATCTATACCCATGAAAATAAATGAATTCACAGTAAATTGGTAACAATCCATACCCATGAAAATAAATGAATTCACAGTAAATTGGTAACAATCTATTCTCATGAAAATAAATGAATTCACAGTAAATTGGTAAAAACCCATGAAGATAAATGAATTCACAGTAAATTGGTAACAACCCATGAAAATAAATGAATTCACAGTAAATTGGTAAAAACCCATGAAAATAAATGAATTCACAGTAAATTGGTAAAAACCCATGAAAATAAATGAATTCACAGTAAATTGGTAAAAACCCATGAAAATAAATGAATTCACAGTAAATTGGTAAAAACCCATGAAGATAAATGAATTCACAGTAAATTGGTAGAAACCCATGAAAATAAATGAATTCACAGTAAATTGGTAAAAACCCATGAAGATAAATGAATTCACAGTAAATTGGTAAAAACCCATGAAGATAAATGAATTCACAGTAAATTGGTAAAAATCTATACTCATGAAAATAAATGAATTCACAGTAAATTGGTAAAAACCCATGAAAATAAATGAATTCACAGTAAATTGGTAAAAACCCATGAAAATAAATGAATTCACAGTAAACTGGTAAAAACCCATGAAAATAAATGAATTCACAGTAAATTGGTAAAAACCCATGAAAATAAATGAATTCACAGTAAATTGGTAAAAACCCATGAAAACAAATGAATTCACAGTAAACTGGTAACAATCTATACCTATGAAAATAAATGAATTTGCAGTAAATTGGTAGAAACCCATGAAAATAAATGAATTCACAGTAAATTGGTACAAACCCATGAAAATAAATGAATTCACAGTTAATTGGTAAAAACCCATGAAAATAAATGAATTCACAGTAAATTGGTAAAAACCCATGAAAATGAATGAATTCACAGTAAATTGATAACAATCTATACCCATGAAAACAAATGAATTCACAGTAAATTGGTAAACAATATATACCCATGAAAATAAATGAATTCTCAACTGGTTAAAATTTATTAAGACCTTAACCATAATGATTTACAGGATTTTGAATACTTTTGACGATAGATGGTGATGCAAGGTGGTCACAGAAGTAATGGACAACTTGAGAAAGCCTTAAGGATGTATTATGGTATCTTGGATGGTCCACCCATGCATATCCTATTTCCAGTAAAGATCTATGGTTTGATTTAAAAGTCATTTTTCACTAATTTTGTTAAAAGGTATGTAGTTTAGTCAAAAAGGCAAGTAGTTTTTCTTAGGTATTATGTCCCATGGACAAACTATTTTCTTAGGTATTTTGTCCCATGGACAAACCATTTTCTAAGGTATTATGTCCCATGGACAAACTATTTTCTAAGGTATTATGTCCCATGGACAAACTATTTTCTAAGGTATTATGTCCCATGGACAAACCATTTTCTAAGGTATTATGTCCTATGGACAAACCATTTTCTAAGGTATTATGTCCCATGGACAAACTATTTTCTTAGGTATTATGTCCCATGGACAAACCATTTTCTTAGGTATTATGTCCCATGGACAAACTATTTTCTAAGGTATTATGTCCCATGGACAAACCATTTTCTAAGGTATTATGTCCCATGGACAAACCACTTTCTAAGGTATTATGTCCCATGGACAAACTATTTTCTTAGGTATTATGTCCCATGGACAAACTATTTTCTTAGGTATTATGTCCCATGGACAAACCACTTTGAAAACACAAACCACACAAACCAAAACTGGCATACCGGCCATGTCATGGTGTTTCACATAAAAAAACATGGTTTAAACTTGCCAAAGCTTAAATTGAAATGGGATTTCCTGCAACAAGTTCAAAAACAATTTTAAGGTTATGAAATATTGAACAAAACTTCTTTTAGTGTATATTCATTTGACTGACATTTTAACAATAAAAAGACATTACAAGTGATCTGAAGGTTGACAAGTTCTATGCAAAGGTTACACGTCAATCAGACAAGAACTTTCAAGTATAAAAACTGCATTTTGGGATTAAATCCCAGGACTTACTGAGGTGCAAGGCATTTTACTACAATGCTATCTGGGCTGCAGCTGACTTCTAAGCTGCACCAATTTTAGCCTTAAACAAGAGTCCCTAGAAGGGACTGATGCTCTGCTCAACTGGCTGAAATTAATTTTCAGGAATCCTCAATATCTGTTTCTTCCGTCCTTTTATTCTTTTTAACTGCTGAGTAGTGAAACCATAACAGATATTCTTGAGAAACTCCAACATTCCAAATTTGCTAACAAAACTGTTTTCTTAACTGTTGTGCTAACATGTTCACAGGACATCTGTTAAATGCAGTTCAAATTCTCTGCCATGGCTTTTGACCTAGAACCTGATATGGACAGAAGAATAATGAACTTAACTGTCTCAGACAATGATTTTGGTAAAAAAAAAACAAACATGTCAATATGAGCATCTATCTAGGAGGAGTAGTGAAAAGAAGATTTTCAAGATGGCTGCCGTGGTGGCCATACTGGACGTCAGGTTTTGGCACCATTTCATTAAGGACCAACTAATATAACTAGACAGGAGGAGTAGTTATAACAAAATTTTTAAGATTGCAGGTATGGCAACCATATTTGAGATCAGATTAAAACCATTTTCAATTAGGATCAACTAGACACTATAAGAAATCTTTTGGTGAAAACCTCATGTCAATATGACTTTCCATATAGATTGTATAGCAATAACAAAATTTTCAAGATGGCTGCTATAGTGGCCATACTGGATATCCGATCAGGACCATTTCCATTTAGAATCAACTAGACATAAGAAAAAGTCCCTTTGGTGAAACCCCATGTTGATATGACCATCTATCTATTAGGAGTACCATGGTGGCCATATTCGAGGTCAAGTCGGCACCATTTTCGTTTGGGCCCAACTAGACACAACCAGAAACCCCCCCCCCCCCCAACAATTTTCAGTTCTAGAATACACCACCATGTCTTAAGGGCCCTTAATGTTCCACACCACTGTTTCATATTTTGCACAGTGTGAAATTTCAAAAAGATAAAGTCAGTCCAGACATTTGTGTATTATGGGATCATAAGTTATTTAAAGAAGAATCTAGGAATGCTTATGTTGCCATGAATCACTTTTATTTAAGCATTCCTTATGTACCAGATGCTACAAGTATCTAGCTCAGTATGATTACCACAGGGTTTCACTGGAAAAATATGCACTCAGAGTGAGCACCCAGGTTTAGAAAGCTAAAATATGTACCAAAGTTTTTAGATAAAATTTAAACAGTTTAGTCAGTCCAATTTTGTTCAAATTTCATCTACAGAAAGGTATATTAAGATACTTAAATCTCCATACAAGTATAGGTATGTGTCACAAATTTTTTTTGTCAGAACAGGGAAAGAGCAAAAATACAAATTTTGGCTATTTCTGAAGAATTTTTTTCTAGTTTACAAGTCGGATTGAAATGGGTGCAGAATAAGTCTGACTGAAAAATATGATAAAATCAACAGCTACACTAAGAGAGAATTTTAATTTGGATCATGAGATGAAAAAATTCGCTTTTTTTTGGCAGTTTTCACTTTAACCTCAAGCAGACAACATACATGTTAGAAAGTGAAATTTTGTGAAAACTGTGAAGCACAGCCTCATGAGGAGCCGCAATAACAAGATTTTCAAGATGGCCACCATGGTAGTCATGTTGGGTATCAGATTGGCACCATTTTCATTTAGGACCAACTAGACATCTTAAGAAGTCTTTTAGTGAAATCCCCTTTTGATAAGACCATCTGTAAGGTGAAGTAGCAATAACTAGATTTTCAAGATGGTCACCTAGGCAGCCATAATAAGGCTTTCAGTGAAAACCCCATGTCGATATGATTATCCATTCAGAAGGAGTATCATTTATACCACTCAGTATACCAGATGATGCACACATGCAAATCATGTAAGCTCTTCTCATCTTTGACCAGTAGAGCTAAAAGTATTATAAAGCTAACAAAAAAGATAACGTTCCAACAAAAACATATCTCTTGCACTATAATCAGTATTGTATCGACAAACACCATGCAGGTTGGCTCTAACATTAAGTATACTTGATGTTTAAATGCTTATTTATGTAATACCTGGGAAATGTACTCCAAGGATTTAATAAGCCATTTACATTAAACAAAATCCTCTTACAACCTGTATACTGGTATTCAACCCAAAGACAAGATCTTTGGTGTTTGAGTTGGGTTTTTTAAGCTTCTCTGCTTCTCTGATCATTCAGTCTTTGTATTTTAAATATTTTCCAAAGCCATTGAACAAATTTTTACACAGAGACATCTTCTATCTTTTCTATACCTTCCTAAACACTCCAACATGTTCAATGAATGCTTTATGGTTTTGATGACCACATGTTTAAAAAGCTGTGAGATTGATAGAACACCTGCAATGAAATTGTATCTTCTCATGCTATATAGTTCATATGATGCAACCTGGTTTGTAGATCAAAATTGTATCCATTATACTATAGCTTTTCCTTAATAATACCATATCAGCTGATAAACCACTCCCTTATTTTTAAATAATTTTGGCAAATTTTGATGTAAGAGAGTTTTGTCCAAAGATAACCCCACTCTCACTTTTTAAATAATTTATATGGCTAGCTTCCTGTGCTTGTCAAAGGATGAATACTTTCTCTATTACTGAGAGCTCCCTGTGCTTGTTAAAGTATGAATACTCTCTCTATTACTGAGAGCTCTCTGTGCTTGTCAAAGTATGAATACTCTTTCTATTACTGGGAGCTCCCTGTGCTTGTCAAAGTATGAATACTCTCTCTATTACTGAGAGCTTCCTGTGCTTGTCAAAGTATGAATACTCTTTCTATTACTGAGAGCTCCCTGTGCTTGTCAAAGTATGAATACTCTTTCTATTACTGAGAGCTCCCTGTGCTTGTCAAAGTATGAATACTCTCTCTATTACTGAGAGCTCCCTGTGCTTGTCAAAGTATGAATACTCTTTCTATTACTGAGAGCTCCCTGTGCTTGTCAAAGTATGAATACTCTTTCTATTACTGAGAGCTCCCTGTGCTTATCAAAGGATGAATACTCTCTCTATTACTGAGCAAAAGTTCTATAAACATATGAACAAATACTTTAACTTTTTGTAAAACACACACACGCATGCACTCACATGTGTGTGTGTGTGTGTGTGTGTGTGTGTGTGTGTGTGTGTGTGTGTGTGTGTGTGTGTGTGAATAGAATTACAAATATACACCAGAGTGGAAAGTGCTATCCCTGAATCCTACAGGAGAATGCTTGATAACATTAGCAGAATTTTAAATACGAATAAATAATATTATCATACTGGTTAGAGAATTTTAATTTGTACTCTATGGAGATTTGTACCCGGATCCATGGGTTTTGGCACCCATCGCCTTCCCTGTAAGCACTGACCAAGTTATTATGCCACTCTCTTTGGTGTATATTTGTAATTATCTATAATAACTTCTATATACCTTGATTTCTTTAGTAGGAATCCAGATGGACTGTGTACTTAGATGAGAATTAATTACTGGGTTGACATGCGGATGTGTCACATGCCCCTATACCATCTCGACCATGCACACCTCACCAAAATACGATGCCACAAAGTCAGTGGTATAGGCATTCGTGCGTAGCAGACACACCCGTATGTCAACCCAGTAATTAATTCTCATCTAAGTACACAGTCCATCTGGATTCCTACTACAGAAATCAAGGTACATGTATATAGAAGTTATTATAGAGAATTACAAATATACACCAAACAGAGCGGCATAATAACTTGGTTGGTGCTTACAGGCAAGGTGATGGGTACCATAAGCTGCAGATCCAGGTTCAAATCTCCGAGGAGTACAAATTAAAATTCTCTAACCTGTATGATAATATTAATTATTCGTATATATATATATATATATATTTTTTTTTTTTCTGTTGTTGTTTAATTTGTCATAATAAAAAAATCCATGAAATGCAGACCCCTGAACTACAGTTTCACAGGAAGAATTATAAACTGTAAGTAATAAAAAAAAAAAAAAATCAGGCTGTCTTCATATTAGTGTGAATAATTCTCCCCAAAAGTTTATTTCTCAGTCTGAAACAGTTCTGCTTCAGATACGTAAATAATAAAGAATACCCAAATGTGAAAATGATGGTTGATTGTTGTTTTTATTTGAAAGCACTTTCAACACATTTCTGAACAATATCATGCCAAGAAAATGGCCGGCGCTAAGTGCCTTTCCCAATGCAGCCAACTTGAGCTGATGTCATCTGGGTGGGTATCAAACCAATAAAAATGAAATATAAAAAAATTACTAGAATAATTAGACCATCCCTAACAAAACTGTTTGTTGTCCTCTGAGAGATGAATAAATACTGTAGCGAATTACCCATTTGTTTTCCTTTTTTTAACATAATTGCAAATGCTAAATGTTTTGAAAAATCAGCAGAAAAATAACTACTTATAACCACTACCAAAATGTACGGGTCAGGGGAAGGCAAATCAAGAACATTGTAAGGAATACCTTACCTATTAAAATCACTTACTGATAAACACTCTTGAAATATGTCATCTGATATCTCCAATCAGTACAATTTTCTTTTTTTACAAAAATATTGAAAAGATAAATACAAACATTGCATGGAAACATGACTAAAACAAGCACAAATCAATATGGCTAATAACTTTTGTGGTAAAGCAAATCAGAAAATAACAACACACAATTATATCCTCTAAAATGCAGAATAAGATGAAAGAATTTCATGACCTTGGATTGTTTCTTGTACAGCTACTTATAGCACTGGCTCACATCCATCTCTGCCCATTATCATCTAGTTATAATTACTTTGAACTGACTGTTGTTCTGCAGAAAGTTCTTGAAACTCTCAATGCAATATAAACAACAAGATGTGCCAAGTAAGGTATATAGCTGAATGAAAGAAAACTCAGAATCTAAGAGTTCCAGCTTATGGTATTATAAACATTGGCAAGATGAAATATGTCGATCTGTGACAAAATACCAAGTACCATACTAGCTTAGAAGTTTGGTCTAAATGCAAACAACATAGACCCTGATCTGCCATTGTATAATGTGCTGACAGATCAGGGTCTATTTTGTTTGTTCTATTGATTACTCCTAACAAACTGCAGAGACCCTGATCTGCCATTGTATAATGTGCTGACAGATCAGGGTCTATTTTGTTTGTTCTATTGATTACTCCTAACAAACTGCAGAGACCCTGATCTGCCATTGTATAATGTGCTGACAAATCAGGGTCTATGTTGTTTGTTCTACTGATTACTTCTAACATACTGCATAGACCCTGATCTGCTATTGTATAATGTGCTGACAGATCAGGGTCTATGTTGTTTGTTCTATTGATTACTCCTAACAAACTGCAGAGACCCAGATTTGCCAATGACTTATGCTTGAGTATATACGATACCAATATTCAGCTGTGGAAATTCACCATGCACTAGTTTAACTGTTTACCTAAAAAAAATTCCACCACAGAGAATACACCAAATAAATAAACTACATTTAATTTTAATGATATTGCATACAACAATATATCAGTGATCAGTGTTCTCTCCAAGCTATCAAGAAAAGAGGTCCTAAGGGTCCCCCGGGTCATGTTTTGGTGTCCCTTCTTACTTTCAGGGAACCTGCCTATTATTTCATTTATTTACTTGAACTTGCTACTTGCTGATTACATCACCACAGTTATGAACATTTATATGAAGTTCTTTCAAATTACTGCAGTAAATTCATACTACCAGTAGTAGATTTCCCTGATATTAAATTATTGTTTAATCATTATCACATCTTCTTATTTAATTTAAGAATTTCTACAGATACTTTCAAAAATTAAAATAACAGTGCCTTCACATACTCTGTAATATAACTCCAACATAGGTGGTTTTTTGGGTTTTTTTTTTCAAAGTGCTGCACAGTTATAAACAACAACAAAAAATTCTTCCTCATTTTGGTGATTTTGATATCAATTTTTATTCAGGATATATGCAGTGTAATTATTCGATTTGTTTGTACATCCGTTATGCCTGATCGGCCAAACAATCACTCCCAGTATTGGTATCAGATGCTCAAGCAATGTCCCAATTTTCATTATCATTATTTTCAAACAAGCTATTTCCTACAGTCTCTAAATACATTGTACTTGCATTGGTATAAGGTCTCTAAATACATTGTATTTGCATTGGTATACGGTCTCTAAATACATTGTACTTGCATTGGTATAAGGTCTCTATATACATTGTACTTGCATTGGTATACGGTCTCTAAATACATTGTATTTGCATTGGTATACGGTCTCTAAATACATTGTACTTGCATTGGTATTAGACAATCAGTCATTGCCACCTTTTTTAACTTAAGCATGCAGCTTGAAAAAGTTAGATATTCTTCAATTTTTGTAAGATTCAATCTCTTACTGCTCTTTCAAACTACAATTAAGATAATCTTTATCAATGAGAAACTTGCTGCATGGCCAGTGATAAAATCATAAGTCTTGATGACTTAGTGAACTTGCCTAATAGTCAGGACACAGAGCACAAGCTTGCAAATGATACAGACAGCTATTATTGTTGTACCTTTTATGGCGCATGAGAGGTTTCATTGTATATCATTGGTGATAATACATTTTGAATATAACAATGTAATATTTGGAGTTCTTAGTTACTGTTATAACTGGAGTTCACTGTACTGAGAGACCCTATTATAAAAATGGTAAGGGTCCAAACAGTGCCATCATGTTACTTAGCTGCATGTGTATTCTCCAGGCTATAATTGACAGGGAGGGGGTGGGCACAAAACGACGGGCTTCAATGATGCAGTAGCCAACTTTAACTGATGCATATTGATGAAAAATTAGTACAACACTGTGATTACATATTCAATATTTAATATTCTGCAGAGAACCATGCATTGGTACATACATGTAGAAGAAAATTGGCAAATGAATAGCATGAATAGTTAAATGTGTACTCAAATTATATAATTTCATCTCTAATGGTGAATCCATAATAATTCCATTGAAACTGTTCACAAAAAAAACATAATTTTTAATCTTTCCAGCTTTGATCATGATGTGTCTGAATTAGTCTAAACAATGTAAGGATAATATAAGGAAAGATATGGTACAATTACGTTTCAGGATGCATGTGTATATGTGTCAAGGACACTAAGCAGTGTCTGTATCAATTTAAAACCTCTAGAAATTTCTCTGCTGTATTCGATTCAAATATGAATACTTAATTCCTTGCTAATAAAACCACACATACTTATGAAACACTACTATATACTTAAAATGTCTTGTAACACTTATTAGGGATAGACATCAGGCACAGAGTTTATTGTTTTACAAAGAACTGATTGATTTACAGCTTCTGCTTGATTGATCATGTGATGATTGGCCAAGAACATAACCAAGCCACAATTTTCGTTTTGTTTTGTTTTTCTTACAAAGCAGCCTGTTAGCTGCATCAACCTTTTGCTGTGGAATTAACTTCAATGATTTGCAAGTATTTCAATTGGCAGTTAAATTAATAAATTTATCAATTCAGGTGATGAACTTATTTCAACAACGGAATTGTTTGGAGATCCCCACCCTCTAACTACACATACATTTTCTCAGCATGAAAAAGCTTCATTTATGCAACCAGAAGTCTAGACCCTGGGTATCTCTATACCCACTGGAGACTGGCTCGTGGGTATTCACTTAGAAACTGTTCAAAGCCCAATAACCCTTAAGGTACATGTATTTATACACTTCGCATACAAAGGGAATTAATTTACTGGTATGCAGTCAGCATAGGTTCATGGGTATCTCTTTAATCCTCTGGGGTCTTGTCATGGGGTTATAACTTAGAAACTGCCCATAGCGCCATCCAAAAAGTATATACACACTTTGGCATGAAAAAGAGGAATTTTCTTATAGTTTTAAAGATAGTCAAATATTCTGAACACGCATAAAAACTTTGTGAGCAGAAGCTCACATAGTACCTTACATCCTGTAGCACAAGTCAATATTCTTAAGCAATGCTGAATAATCCATCAAAATAGGTCACACTGACCCTGTTGTGGTATGTGGTTCATGTTCATCCCATGATGCACTCACAATTCAGCTTTGATAGAAATGTTTAAAAAGGTATTAAAAGTAAGCACCTGGACACCATTATCATTAAACAAACCCCAAAAAGAAGGTCACAGGAACCCAGTTTTATTGCATGACACACCATCTCAAAATGCACCAGCATTATGACTTTGGTGGCAGGAGGCACAAGGGCATTATAAATAAATCCTGACATGATTTTTTTAGGAAGTTTAAATTAACTCTTAGGCCACAGTTCTGCATCTTCACACTTTTCATCTCAACATGCACAAACACTGCAAGCATAGCCTCAATGGATTTTTCTAAATAAATGTTTCAGTGTAAATAGAGAGGACTGATGAATGGACACATGCAGGGTGCATGGACAGACTGGCTAAATGAATCTTTTATACAGACTACTTCTCTTTTTGTTTTATAAAAAGATTACATCAAGGTGGATAGATAGTGTGAACCATTCTATTTATATGGTGGATGAAACTGGTTCTCTCTCTACTGGTTTAGCACAGCTTGTTACTTCACTTTAACATCATGATGACCATCAAGCAAGTGGTATCTTTGCAGACCATCAATGAATGAATCTCTGCAATATTAGACTAACACATGCAAAGAACAGCACAGAAGATAAGAACTGGTAAAATAATTACTGTAAAACTCCTAGGTAAATTTAAATGATATTTTTCATAAATGTACATTTAATAAAGGGTAGGTAATGTAAGAGTCAATTTCAAACCTTAATCAGATCCAGATGAAACTTATATAGATAAAATATGCCCCTGAGGCCTATCTTCCTTAAATATATATTTGATTTTTATCCAGGATAGCTTTTAATAAAGGAAATTAACAATTAAATAGCCAATGGTTTTCTTCTCCGTAGTGGTACCTATATTCGTGGATTATATAGATGTTGGTTGAAAAGCTCCTATCACACATATTGCCGAAAAATATACATGTATGTCCTAAATTGTATATTTGCACGTAATATACATCCTAAATTGTGTATTTGCATGCAATGTTCGTAATAGTCAATGATAAAACTTATAAAACTTTATTTTTGTTTTGAAACAAAATTTAAATGATGTGTATATTTCCATTAGGTTGATTACCTCTGACACATATTTCGTTTTCATTTAAAAGATTTTGACCATGTATGTGTTTACTGCTGACTTGCTGTCAAAATATTGCCAGAATTGCCCCAGAAAAGGCAATTTATATATTTCTTGATCATTTTCTTCACAAAAATGCATTGCATACACTTTGTACAATAATAATAGCCATATGCTGATACTGTGTATAGAGAAGAATTAAAAATGTTCAAAACGTCTGCGACAAAAGCTGTTTTGTTGATGCATCATTCGGAGGAAAAGCTTACTTTATGCTATTAATAATTAAAAAAAACATTCCTCATGATGATGATTGATCCAAAATTTTGATATGAATTTTATGAGAGAGAGAGAGAGTACAATAGCTGTAAACTATACAGCATGTGAGGCACTTGTTCAACGGATATACCACGCTTTTATTACTTCACCAACCAAGGATATCAGTTTTGATACAATTATTGTCAAGACGATGAGTGAACAGGCACTGGTTTCTTATTTTATAACAAGTCTCCAGAATGGATGGAATGAAAAAACAAAAAATACAGTACGACAGATTAATACAAATGTATTTGTTCCAGTGCGCAATGCTCCCCCTACCCATGATTTTATCATCAACATCATTACTGTGGCATAACCAGTTAGAACTCAACATTATCTTATTATTTTTTAATATATTTTTCTTCAAATACATGGTATTTATCCCTTAAACTCCCATATATTCAGTGGTTAATATAATCAGGAAATAGCTCTAGATTTTTTTGGGAGAAAATCGTGCCATATTTGCATGTATTTCCACAAGTTTTTTAATTTTATATTAAATGACATGGAAATTAAGGATGGTCCATTATAAATATCTAGATATACACCATAGCATTTTCTCTTTATAAAATTTGTATTCCTGAACCCTTATACATGTACTTCAAATAAACAAGGTCCTATGGCATTGAATTTCAAGCTAAACATGTTAACAATTGTCTTCTTGTAAGAATGTAAACATATTACTAAAATCTTGAAAAGACGTACACCACTTTTTTGTTAATGTTGGAATGAACAATTAAACAGGAAAATCAGCAAAATTTCTGGTGTGAAAAATGTCAAAAATGTTTTACATGTGCATCAATATGGAGTCCATATATAAGAAGAATTTATATACATTCACGTGTGTGTGTACACGGCCGAGCACGCACACACACACATATGCACACACGAGTCCAGGAACATCAGGGCTTTTTAAAAGAGGCTGTTTACTCAATGACAAGGAGAATTTTGTACCAGTGGTGAAGCCCACAATCAAACTGTTCATTTATAATTTGATTTGATAAAATGGAGCAGCTATGGTCAACCATCTCGCCCAATTTTGACCATCCAATAGCACATACATGTATACAACAAACATATATATTTTAAGTTAAAAATAAAAGAAGGTATGTATATGACATTCAAAGTCCAGCAACTGAACACTGGAAAGATAGACTTCAAAAAGTAGTCCCCTCCAGTTTTCTTCTAAATATGGCCATTCTTATCGCTTTTTTCTCTCTCTCTCTCTCTCTCTCTCTCTCTCTCTCTCACACACACACACACACACACATATATGAATGGTCATGAGCAAAAGGTTTGTACTATTCAGTTTCAGGAAACAGTGGAATCATAAACAATAATGAGCTAGATAATTACAAATGTAAGCAATCAGTTCAAATAGCAGTATTTAAAAACAAATTGCTGTCAGGGTTATTTTTAAGCTAATTCAAATTTTTGGACAGATAAATGTTTCAGTTATTCATCAAAAATAAGTAACACGAGAAAGAAACACAAAAATAAAGAAATAGTGCAAGAGGAACAAACATAAATTACTGAAGGAAAAAATAAAAGAACTTATTTATAAAAATTTATTTGTAAAAAATTATGCTTCATTGAGGCTCGAACTGCTGATTTATTATTTAGTGATGATTGAAAACAATCAAGCACTTTCCCTCTCCACCACTTGGGTTCCTTAAAATCGTGACAGGCAAATTATATATATAGATAGCATGTTGCTATGTGGGGTTCTTTTGGATAATGTCAATTATATCCCAAAAATTCTATTCTATTTTGCATTTTGTTTACTTACATGTAAGAATGATCTGAACTATTTATAATAATTCCGTCTACACCTTGAAAAAAAATATTAACAAGAACCATATAAAAACTGACAGACAAAAGAAATTTTGAATGTCTACCAAATCAGAGCAGGGAGCTTAACATAAAAGAACTAGAAAAGTGTTCGCTGAACAAATATCCCGAACAAGCACTGCCATCCCATTTTACAATACCAAGGTGATCAATTGACAAAGGACAAACAGACAAGGGTAACACTATATGCAGCTTCCATGTTCATGGCAGGAAATAACAAAAATCCAAAACAAATACTAGAAGTCTGCAACAAAATAGCACTATCCCCAAAGTTTTCTCAATTATTGCCACCCCCCCCCCACCCCACCCCCAGTGGATGGATCCATATTCCAAAATTGTTGTGTACATCTGTGGACAATCCCCACTCATAATTCTGAAGTTTTAAATCTCTATCTCAAATGGTAAAGGACAAGTTGTGTGACATTACTTACGCACTCATGATTCTGAAATATTTTACAATGGGATTGGGGACCCTGAACAAACTAGAGGAATGCGAGCAATTTGCCCATGTAAATATACCCCAGCCTCTCCTGCATCCCATCCCGACCCCCATGATGGACACGACTCTACAGTAAAAAACATTGCATAATGATTATGAACATAGCATGAGTAATACAAAATGGTCAACATGCATAACTTCTGATCATGGCCTTATTATGCACTAAGTTTCACAGAAATCCACTGAAAACTGCAAAAGTAGTTGCATTCACAGCAGTAAGTATGAAAAGGTAAATAATTCTTACAAACGTCAAGGTAGCACAAAGATTTGTCAATATATGCATCTTTGGATGCTGACCATAATCTTTACCAAGTTTCACAGTGATCCATACAAAACTGCAAGTCAACTTGCGCTCACTAGATTCTGTCTTACACTGCATTTAGCTGCAGGACAAAAAGGGCAATAACTCAAACATAAATTGCAAGAGCAAAGTGATTTTTTGCTACTGTATGTGTATCTTCAGATGATGTCCATGATATGTACAAAGTTTCATGGTGATCCACTGAAAACTGTGAGACAAGTTGCATTCACAAGATTCTGTCATACACATTAATTCATCTCCAAGTTAGAAAGAGCAATAACTCTAACAAAAATCATGGCTCAATTGTGATTTGTCAATATTTGCTTCTTCATATGATGAGAATAACATGTACAAATTTTCATACCATCCATCAAAAGATGCGAGACTAGTTGTGTTCACAAGATTCTGTCATACACTGCATTCAGCTACAAGACAAAAGGGGAATAACTAACAAAAATTGCAAGAGGGCAGTAATTTCTGGACATGCACATCTTCAAATGATGAACATAACATGTACCATGTTTTATGGTGATCCACTGAGAACTGAAACTTACTGTGTTCACAAGACTCTGTCATATACTACATCAGGCTCCAAGTCAACAAGGGCAATAACTCTAACAAGAATCGCAGAAGCACAGTGATTTGTTGATATGCACAGTCTTAGATGATGACCATAACATTTCCCAAGCTTCATGGCAATCCACTGAAATCTGTGAGACTAGATGCATTCACAAAATTCTGTCATACACTGTATCCAGCTGCAAGTCAAAAAGGGTAACAACACAAGAGTCTCTAAAAAGGAATGTCATCATGTTCTATTAGCCAAAAAGAAAAACCAGGAATCCGTGATAAGCCCATTTTCTTTTATACTTTATAAGATATCTTATATACAATTTCCAGTAAGATATCTTGTAAATCTTATATATATATATATATATATATATATATATATATATATATATATATATATAGAGAGAGAGAGAGAGAGAGAGAGAGAGAGAAAAAAAAAAAGTGACAAAATTAAAGGATCTTCCTTATGTGGTTTATAAGCTCTTGATCTCTCTCTACTAAGTAAAAAAGACCATTTAATTTTCTCTCTCTTTCTCTCTCTCTACTCACTGTGGCAGCCATTTTGGATGTCAGATTGGCACCATTTTCATTTAGGACTAACTAGATATCAGAAAAAGTCTTGTGGTGAAAACCTCATATCAGTATGACTTTCCATTCAGGAGGAGTAGCGACAACAAGACTTGCAAGATGGCCACTATGGCAGCCATACTGGCTATCTGTGTGGCACCATTTACATTTAGGACCAAGCAAACATCATACGAAGTATTGTGGTAAAAAAGAACATGTCAATATGACTTTCCAATCAGGAGAAATAGCAATAACAAGATTTTCAAGATGGCCACTGTGACTTGAGGTTTTCACTAAAAGACTTTTTATTATGTCAAGTTGGTCCCAAGTAGAAATACTGTAATACAAATTCTTCCTGTGAAAATTCCATGTCAATATGATTTTCTATTCAGCAGGAGCAGCAATAACAACAGCAGCATTTTCATGTAAATCCCTGAATTAGAGTACTCTCTCTCAGTACTGAATTACAGTACTCTCTCTCAGTACTGAATTACAGTACTCTCTCTCAATACTGAATTACAGTACTCTCTCAGTACTGAATTACAAACCTCTCTCAGTACTGAATTACAGCACTCTCTCTCAGTACTGAATTACAGTACTCTAACAGTACTGAATTACAGTACTCTCTCATTATACGGTACCTTAGAATAAGATGGTCATGGATTATTTCATAGTAATATTATGCATAAAATACCTCAATATAAGGTAGTCCACATTTATCGCTCCCATGAAGAACATTTTATTATATATTTCATAATGAGATATTGAAATATATCAGTGGGATAAAAATGATATTGCCACAGTGGTGATATGACTTTTATCGCCACAGTGGTGATATCATTTTTGGAACAACTTTCTTTTTCCATTTACAAAGTATATCTGCCCTTATGTATGTTCTTCACACTTCTTCTCTGTCTCTCTCTCTCTCTCTCTGTCTGTCTGTCTCTCTCTCTCGGTCTCTCCAATCCTACACTGTTGACCTTCTAGTATAGATAAATGTAAATGCATCATCAAAAGAAAGCATAAAAATGAACTCCAAACAACAAAAAGCAGGCTTCAAGTAATAACTTTTTTTTATAATTAGTTTTCTACATGAATCATGCAAATTGTCAGTGACTGAACTTACATAACCTGTTGCTATTCGATATTCTGTGTCACCCATACAGTATCATATACCTGTTACACCCAAAACAAATGGTAATCATTTTTAAGAAAAACTATTGATTACATAGAGTAATAGAATTGTTTAAGTCGTGATTTTAACTGTCATCACAATCAAAATCATGTCTGAAAATGATAGAGAAATCAGACATTGATTAGTGTCGATTGCAAACCAAAATTAAGTAACAATCAAAATTAGGGAGCAGTGTCTCTTACCAAAATAGACTGCAAGCCTGCAAAGACACAACAATTCGTGTCTGAATGCAGAAATAAACAAAAACAGCAGCCAAAATTCTTACAAGTAAACAATGATGTTATGCTCTGAAGCCTGTTGGAGCATTCTGTCATGTTGCTATAGTACCCCCACCCCAGCAATGTTGCTTGCAATATTCACCATATCAATCGCACAAGAAATGTGTTCACGAAAATAAAAATGTCTTCGTTTTTGCATGAAAACATTCATTAATTTGACAAAGTACACAAATTCAAGTATTATATGTACAATCAAAATTATTGTAAAATTTTGGAACTTTTCTTTTTATCGATGTAGTAATGCAGCCATAATCGCATTGACACAGAATGGAGAAACAAATCCATGCAAATCAGAGGCTTTTGCCTTGAAAAATATATAATAAAAAGAAAATCTATGTTTCTTGAGTAGATATAAGGAAATATTTCACTTGTGAAGTGGAAATATTTTGTATTAGCACTCATGGCTTCACCACTCATGACAATACAGTGTTTCTACTTCACTTTGAAATACTTCTTTATATCTACTCAAAAAATGTAGATATCCTCTATATCAGAGGTGTCAAATATACGGCCTGCGGGCCGGATATGGCCCGCCAGACTCATTATTTATTATTATTATTTATTATTATTTATTATTATTTGTATCAAATCTGGCCCACCATAACAAATGAGTTTGACACCCCTGCTCTACATAGTAAGGGAGTACTGTATTCTGTTATACTTTTCTACCAGAATGAAACTTATTGCAGTTGTATTCTTTGGTTGCATTTATTGCCATAAAGTCTAGAATCAAAATGGTGTGCAGAGGAGTCAATATTGTGCCAAAAAATAATCATTATCTTCCATTCCAAAGATTTTGTTGCAATCAATGAATTACAGATCCAAATATCTGAAATTTCTGTTTTAAAGACTTCCTCAAAGCTTCAATGGTACTGCTTGTGATTGAGCCATGTGTTTTTTGCTGTTTGAATAATGTAATGACTGCAGCGATGGATAACCTGCAATTTCAAGGTACCACAAAGTCATTACAAAAATATCTGGTAGGAATCTAGGATATGTAATGGGGGGGGGGGGGAGGGGGCAAGTAAGAAATAATGAGGTTTGGAAATACCATTAGCACATCTTTACCTTTCTGGCCCACACAAAAAAATATAAAAATGAGCACACCTTCTCTGTGATGGCAGTTTTGCTAACTAAAGCATACACTTAATCCTTGACATGCACTACCTGTATGTAGTTAGTGAATGCCAAGAAAACCCTAGAAATGTGTTCAGAAGACACAGATATCCCTGCCAAGAACGTATAATTAAAAAAAAAAAACTTTGTTCATGATTCAAGGATAAACATCGGAGTCAAACAGTAGCCATAACTCATGACAGAGAAGGCAAAAATGGAACTGGAACAAGGTATTCTTCATATTAGGCCTCATACAAAATTTGGTTACAATCCATGAAGTCATGTGCATGTATACCAACCACACATCAAGTCTACAAAGTTTCATTAAAATCCTCCAAGCACTGTGGGAGGAGGTTGAGGCACAGGGGGTGGGAGGAGAGGGGGGAGGGGGAGAAGTGGGAGAAATGACAATATCCCTGCTCTTTGCTGATGAAGTGCAGGGATAATTACTAACTTTTGATGAGGTTGAGACAAGAATTTATCAACCCCAGAAAAACAATATTCACCAAGGCTGCAGGATGAGGTGAATGTAGTTTTTCTAAGGTGTCATGGCAACGATTAAGTTGAGTAGTATAAACATATTTTGATTTATAAGTATTGAGACAACAACTTTTGCTTGTATCATGGCACTAATTGTATTCCCATGGAGACTAATTTTAATATTGTGTTAAATAAATGTACTTCCTGACCTACTTTGTCAGGCACATTATATTACCATCCTTGAGATCCATCCTTAACTCACTAAATGGCTATCTGCAGAAGATACGATTGTATTTACTGTATAATAAATAGCCTCCAGTTTTGTACGTCGGTTTGGTTTACGCTTTATCCAAGTGGAATTTCTTCTTGTTTAAATTGTACTGTATTATGCATTAGCTGGACACATCATATCTATCAATAATGACTTGTATATCACCCGAAATTCCTAAGCCACGTGTTTGCCAAGGCTATAAAATCTATCTCTAACTGCATTGATTGCTATTAATACATGGCTTTGTATTTTTAACGGCTTTAAACAGGTATCCCTGGTAGAACTTCTTTAACTACTCCAAACTGGAGGTGAAAGAGGTTTTGGCTTCAAAGGTTGTAAATAACAATTATTTCCTGTTTATTTTGAAACATTCATATTAATTCTAAGGTCGTCGCGAATATTGTCACTGTGTTCACTTTGGTTATTGCAGTAATGCTCACTCATCTTACTTTCAATCTATTAAATTTCTAAAGCTTAAAGTTCATACGTTAATTATGACCAGATCTGACAATAGATAATAAGAAAATAAGAAAAAGCACACTAATAGCAAGTTAATAATCCAATTAATTATATAAATTCTTGTTAAATACAAAATGAATTGCTAAGCAGCAATTTACCTTTTTACTTATTCTGAATAAAGATCAGAATCAAAATTTTATTTATAAATTTTTTTCAGTCGACAAATGCCAAAATGAAGATAATTGCAGCACATTTCAACATTGCATACTCTCTAATTATCAATGCCTGTTTCTGAGTTAGCGATAAAAGCTACTGGTAAACGCCGATCAAAAGTTATGGTGCATAATCTATCTCTCAATTTTGCATATAATAAACATATTTGATTAAAAAGAAAGATGCATTTTTAAAAAAAAGAAATCCTGTAGTGTAATATAGCTTTCGTAAACATGTCATATTTTTGTGCTGCTGCGTTGGACTTACATTACATGCGCGGTGTTGAAAGATTAATGGGGAGAATAACTATTTTATATGGTTTATTTTATATACCGCTAGAAACCAATTTTATGTGAAAATATCACAACTTAACTCATTGTGTTCTCAGTCCATATTACAAGTCCAAAATTCGTTTTTCCACAAACAACAAAAAACATTTTCATTCAAAAATTAATGATTCTTTTGAAACATCAGTGCTAAAAAAATAACATCGAAGCTCAACACCTTCTTGACTGACTACTGTTAACAAGCATAGCGGCTGACTTCAAAGTAAAAATGTCACTCCTCGCTGATACTTGATGATAGATTCACCAAAAATGTGATGAAGAAAGTAACCTTTTTTCATAAAAATCGCTTCATTTATGACACAAACAGCCACTGATAGACAACAGCCTTCGATACCATGTAGGCGAATTCAGCACATTTAAAAATTAGCATACTCTCAAATAATCAGTCATTTTCTAAGTCTACAGATAAAAGTATTGTATACTGCTTTCAATAATTTCTTTAAAGGAGGTTTTGGAAATTGTATGGACATTAAAGGGAAACTATAACAAAAAACCAGTACACAAAGCACTTTTATGAAATATCATTTATTGAGAAAGAACATCGAAGTTACCGCTTGATGCAGAACAGCATGTAAATTTCCACATCTGTATAGCTAACAGGTACATGTACATATAATCAATCAACAGGGATGTACGTTGTCACTAGGCAATTTTTCTGATGTACGCTCTGTCATGGACATGGGTAGGGAGATATCCAAGAAATTTAAAACCTCATATTTGTTACTACGTTACGCACATTCATCTTTATGTATCCCAAGCTAGGCCACTGATAAATACCACAAGAAATGTTACCACTGTATAGTTTGTACAGGTAAAGGTATGAAATTCACACCTGCCATGGTCAGGTTTATGGCAATAGGGTTTCTCCCATCTGTTTGTTTAGTGTGTCTACTCATGGAGCAAATACAATAGAATCATCAAGGGATGCAATAAAACCAACTATGACTGCAATAAAATCCATCACAGACTTCCACTAGATTGAGTGGATTTCTACTAGACTTGGGGGAAATCCACCAGATTGAGTGGACATCCACTATTCATAGTGGGCACTTAATCCCTTGCCCCCCTGTCCATGCCCACTGGATTGAGTGGACAATCCGTAATCTATGATGCGTGTACTCTCTATATATACACATATGACTATACGAGAAAAATGAATACATTTCTTATGAGCCTGAAAAGGCAACTTTCAGACAAACAGCACAAACATTTTTGCAGAGATCACATTGTACACTGCGATCCCAAACATGACATCTTCATGGAAGGAACAAAAAACAAAAAGATAAAAAAGTTTTGAAGGAAACACCTTTCTGCAAACGGGAATGTCAATACTGTCATAAACTGTCATCAGTTTAGTTGTCTGATTCAGATTGATGTCTTCTCTCCAAAGGCCTCAATTTTTGTCCCTGATCATAAGTTACATTTTGTCACTTAAATACAAACACAGACAGCTCCTTAATATGCATGATTAAATACAAACAAAGACAGCTCCTTAATTTGCATGATTGTTTAACTTCAAATGAAATATCCATGTGGACAGTTGATCCTCTGTATAACTGAATCAAAATTTTAATGATCATTACTGTCATTTAATCAGTTCATAAAGGAATCTGACACTAATGTCGGTAAATTGCCTTTCAATAATTTCATTGCACTGACTCGCTTGACTGAAATCAATGAGTTATCCACTGTTGAGTAAACAATATAACAAGTCCATTTAAAACATTGCAAACTAATCATATGGGATTTGTTTTTTTTAAAGTGCTTTGACTGTCCAATAATTCAGGCGCTTAGCCCAATATGAGGTCAAGTGGTAATTAGAGTACTTAGCCCAATATGCAGTCAAGTGGTAATTAGAGTGCTTAGCCCAATATGCAGTCAAGTGGTTATTAGAGTGCTTAGCCCAATATGCAGTCAAGTGGTAATTAGAGTGCTTAGCCCAATATGCAGTCATGTGGTAATTAGAGTGCTTAGCCCAATATGCAGTCAAGTGGTTATTAGAGTGCTTAGCCCAATATGCAGTCATGTGGTAATTAGAGTGCTTAGCCCAATATGCAGTCATGTGGTAATTAGAGTGCTTAGCCCAATATGCAGTCATGTGGTAATTAGAGTGCTTAGCCCAATATGCAGTCAAGTGGTTATTAGAGTGCTTAGCCCAATATGCAGTCATGTGGTAATTAGAGTGCTTAGCCCAATATGCAGTCATGTGGTTATTAGAGTGCTTAGCCCAATATGCAGTCAAGTGGTAATTAGAGCATGTTGCAACATTATCAATTACCACTGACAGTAGGTGTGATGTGAATGAATAAATGAAGAGAGATAGCTTGAAACATTCAGCATGCTAGAGGACATGAATGGACAGATAAACGTAGATAAAGTGATTAAAGCAGGAAAATTAGCACTTGCCCAACTTGTTTTAAAATAGAAGAAAAGCACTTGTCCCAGACTAGCACCCCAAAATATTTTACTTGTCCAACTTTGAAAATGAATAGTCCAGAATGTTGGGCTATGGGATTTGATCAGTCCTGTTAAGAACTGACATTACTGCGCAGAAACCAAGTTTCTTCTTAGTGTCACAGTGACAATGCTCTTTGACCATTTGTCTCTAAAATCAATATGTCTCTGTCTGTCACCAAGAGCAAGTCATCCACAAAGTTTGTTGAAGGTGCAAGATCTAGAACTTAAGTTATGGCAAACAGATGGGCAGACAGATGGAAAATGTCACAGCATGATATGCTCCACCTAATGGTAGCTATGTAAAATGTGCTGGACCAGTTGATTCAATCAACATACAAAAAATACCAGGAAAGTAAATATTACTTACCTTGGTCTGTGACCTTGAAGAAGAAGCTGTCACTGGTTGCATTTTCACCTGGCTTCAGTAGATACAATATCTTCATCTTGTCTATGTCATCTGTAAGATAAAAGATTTAATTTACCATCAACCATATTCACTGTAACATACCTGGACAATATGGGACACCTCAAATAATGAGAAAAGATCATTTTTCATGCACCATTTCTTTGGAGAGTTTTCATTTTCTTTTTTGGGGGGTGGCATGATGCAAGCTTTTGAGGCATATACTCAGGGTCTAATTTAAAACTGAAAATTTAGGGGGAAAATTCCCCCACTCCATTTGGAAAAGGGCAGGGGGAAATTTTATTTAAAAAATGGAGGGATTTAACAAAGAAATAAATACAGGGCTTGCAAATATAAATGTGCCATTTCTACACATACCATCCATTTTTCTGTACGATTTTTATAATTACTATGAATCCTGCAATCACACATACTAAATCAGACCCTGTATATTCTGTATTGCTGATGATCAGTATCTTCCAAAATTTCAAGAGTGAATTTTTTTCATTTTTTAAATATTAAGTAGAACCATTTAACAAAATATAGGGATAAAACAAAGTCCATGGATTCAGAGTCTTTTCCCAATGCACCAGCAAACCTTTGCACACATCAAAGTGTGTTTAAATGATCAATTACTAGGTACATAAACAAGAGTCCCTTGAAGAGACTGATGCTCTCCTGGGTGAAAAGAAATTTCCAGGAATTCAAGATAAGACAATTTCTTCATTTTAACTTCTGAGTGTTGCAACCATCGCTGATATTCTTCATCAATAACAAGATTTTCAAATTAGCTCCTGCAGTGTACATACTGGATGTCAGCTTGGCACCATTTTCATTTAGGACCAAGTAGACATCGTTAGAAGTCATTTGGTGAAAACCCCATGTCATAATGATCATCCATTCAGGTTGAGTAGTGACAAGAAGATTTTCAAGACAGTCATCATGGATATATGACTAGCACCATTTTCATTTAGGCCCAACTGGATATTATAAGAAGTCTATTGGTGAAAACCCATGTTGATATAACCATCCATTTGGCAGGAACAGAGATAACAATATTTTCAAGATAGCCACCATGGTGGCCATATTGAGAGTTAGTCATTTTCAGTTAGGACCAAGTAGACACCAAAATAACTCTTCAGATGAAAACACTATGTCAAAATGACTTTCCATTTAAGAGTAGCAAAAACAAGAATTTCAAGATGGTTCCATATTGGATGTCAGATAATTTAATTTAGGATCAAGAAAACATTATAAGAAGTTTTTTAGTGAAAACCCCATGCTGATATGACTATTCATTCAGGAAGAGAAGTAGTGATAACAAGACTTTCAAGCTTGCCACTGTGCCAGACATATTATACATCAGATTGGCACCATTTTCATTTAGGATTAACTAGACGTCATCTGGTGAAAACACCATGTCAGTATGACTTTTGATTCAGGAACAGTAGTGATAACAAGATTTTCAAGATGACCACTGTGTGGTGGCCATATCTGAAGTCAGATCGGTACCATTTAAATTTAAGACCAACTGGACATTAAAAGAAATCTTTTGGGGAAAACACCACATCAATATGACTTTCCGTTCAGGAGGAGTTGTGATAACAAGATTTTCAAGATGGCTGCTGTGTGGCAGCCATATTTGATGTCAGATTGGCACCATTTTATTTAGGACCAACTAGACATCATAAGAAGTCTTTAAGTGAAAACCCCATGTTGATATGACCATCCATTCAGGAGGAGTAGTGATAACAAGATTTTCAAGAAGGCTGCGTGGTGGCCATACATGATGTCAGATTAGCAGCATTTTCATTTAGGACCAACTAGACATCATAAGAAGTCTTTTCGGGAAAACCCCATGTTGATATGACCATCCATTCACAAGGAGTAGCAGTAAGATTTTCAAGATAGACGCTGTGGCGATCATATTGGATGTCCAAACAGCACCATTTTCATTCAGGACCAACTAGACGAATGTGAGTGTGAAGTTTCATTGCAATCCTCCATGTAGTTTAGGAGGAGAAGTGATGACAAATTTGTGCTAATGTATGGACGGATGACAGATGATGGATGAAACACCATCCCATAAGCTCTTCTGGTCTATGACCAGCGGAGCTAATTATATACCAAAATACCAACAGTACTAAAAGGAGATTTTAAACATGGAAAAACTCGATACTCAAACAACATGTGAAATTCAGGTGTTTTAGTACAGCCGATGTCACAAAAGCACATTACACAAAACCAGCCAGAGCAAGACCGATCATGTAGGAATGCTGCATCTGACCAATTTTATCTTAAGTATAACAAGTATTATAAACCTAAAATGAAGACATCAAATCAAGACATAAGGCGGCCAGGGCCTGCATGTCAAGGACACATTCAAAGCATTGCTGTAAAAATGTGACCTTGAGCCCAAGATCAAAAGGAGTGATCAAGCATGTTGCAGAATGAATTGTCTTAGCTTCATAAATATTCATCCAAAGTATGCATAAAATCCATCAGGAGGTTTAGGAAATATGAGCAAATGATACAACTTTAATTATTTTCAAGGACTGTGACCTTGGCCCCAAAGCCAAAAGGGTGATCAAGCATGTCACATAAGGAACTGTCTTAACTTCATCATGATTAATTCCAAGTATGAAGAAAATCCATCAACAAAAACCTAAATGCAAATTTTATATTACTATGACTTTGATGCAAGGTCAAAGAGGCAAGCAAGCATGTTCCAAAATTAATTATCTAAGCTTCATAATGATTCATCTCAAATATGATGAGAATCTACATGTATCAAGGGATTGAGGAAATATATATAACTGTTGACAATGATGCTGCCACCATCAATACCGGACAGGACTGCTACCATCTATACTCACTTATAAGTCAAGTCAAACTGCAAACTGCACAGACCCAGATAATGCCCTTGCAGATCTGGGTCTATGCAGTTTGTTAGGAGTAATCAGTAGAACAAACAACACAGACCCTGATCTGCAAGCGCATTATGCTATGGCAGATCAGGGTCTATGTTGTTTGCAGTTGGACTCTATTTATAAGTGAGTATATATGGTATATCTCACTTTCCACTAACATGGACTCGACAAATTGAGCAATACCAGCACGGCAAATGTAGCCAAAGACTAGTGGCAAAGATGGCTGCTTAACAATTAACAATATAAAAGATTGGGGATTCTTCATGGATATGTGAAAATAACTGTAAATATACTCACCGCCCAAAAACATACACATCACTCTTCTAAAATCTAAACTTTAAATTCATGCTTCATACTTTAAAAAAAAAATATTGACATAAGAAATTTACTGTCATTTGCAAGTCTTTCTGAAAGATGTGGTGAATTTCATTCTTTGTGGTAAGCAGGTCATGCCAACACAGAAATTTTTTACAATAAAGTCATTTCTGTAAAAGAATTACAATTTGCAAAATGATATATTTCTCTTTTGGGTGAGTATATTTTAAATCGACAAAACTCTACTTATGAAATTGAAGATCTATGTGTTTCTACTTACAAAGTCTTATGGTACACACTTGCCAGGGTATGCCAAAATGGTGATAGAAAGATGGATATTTGTATGTAGGTCCCGTTTTCTAAATGTTTGTAAATTGAGGTCTTGCACTTATGCCAAAATGGCAATGTTCACACTGATAATGTATGACAGGTTATGTTGTATTGTAAATATTTATAAATCAAGGCCTTGCAATCTTAACAAAATGGCAACATTCAGATTGATAATGTATAATTGGTTAATGTTGTACTGTACAAATCTGTAAATTAAGACAAGCTGTGTTATAGCTATCTCACATCTTGTCTCCACCTGTTAACACAGGGCAGAGATGAGACCAGATTGTGTCACACACAAATTTAGTGTCAGCCTGGTTATCTGCTTGGGTGTTAGGGCATGTCAGCAGCAGCAACTTGATGCAAACCAGAAACAATCTTGGCCTGCATTGTTTAGTAGGAGATACAGTGATGGTATTAAAATTCCCAATCAAAATAATGACCCTCTGACCTTGCAGAATGCAAGCTAGAAATTTTCTGATAAAAAACAGAAACACCACAGCAATCACTGGGATTGATTACTGACATAACTGTTCAGTTCAATCAGTCCCTTTGTAATTACTGACATAACTGTTTAGTTAAATCTGTGCCTTTGTAATTACTGACATAACTGTTCAGTTCAATCAGTCCCTTTGTAATTACTGACATAACTGTTTAGTTAAATCTGTACCTTTGTAATTACTGACATAACTGTTTAGTTAAATCTGTCATTTTGTAATTACTGACATAACTGTTTAGTTAAATCTGTACCTTTGTAATTACTGACATAACTGTTTAGTTAAATCTGTACCTTTGTAATTACTGACATAACTGTTTAGTTAAATCTGTCATTTTGTAATTACTGACATAACTGTTCAGTTAAATCTGTACCTTTGTAATTACTGACATAACTGTTTAGTTAAATCTGTCCCTTTGTAATTATATAAAGGTATAGATTTTTCAAATATTGGAGCACACATGGAAAAAGTTTCTGTGAATAAATCTTCTATGTATTTGTTTATCCGGAGTACAACACTATAACCCTTAATGCATGAAATCAGGTGTTAAGTCTTTCTTAGCCTTGTAATTGTGCAAATTGACTGACAGTAAAAGACTTCCTATGGCTGAGTCACCAGTCCATAGTAGGCTGGGCAGACCCCATACCAATTTTTTAAGCATCAAATTCAACCTCTATTTCCATGTACAAAAAATTGGACATCATAACACTTTGGTAAGAGTAAAGTTAGAATCGCTGATTTTTTTTTTCAAAACTGTCTTAGCTTTGGTTCAACTTCTAGCATGCTGAGTTTCAAAGACATAGGTCACATTCAATACTGTTTTTTTTACTTTGAGAGTGATTTCAGTGTTCATAAACATTTGAGAATATGGGACAAGGGATTGAGTCCTTGTAGTAACAAGATATTTTGCCTTTGGACATACACCACAGAAGTGTCCAATCTGAGTCCTTGTAGTAACTAGATACAGCAAACATTGTTTATTACATTCTTTGATACAACACTGTATCGGTTAGAATGCTTGATTTTTAAAAAAATTCCCTGGCCAAATTCCTAATTACTATGTATTCCAAATGCTTTGTTATAACATTCCTTGGTTACAATGTTTAATTGGTTATAGCGTTTGATTTGTATGGTCTGCCTGAAAAATTAGCTCAATTACACACAAAAAATTCACCTGACACGCCGAAGCAAGATCAATAACGGCAGTCATTTAAATAAGAAAGGTGTAACAACAAAGATGCTGGGTAACAAAAGCGTGATAATCACACGTTATTCATAATCGGAACTTTAGAATCACAGGTTGCTGGTTCAATGCAATTAAAGGCTGATAAGAAATGTTTTTGTTTTGTATTTTTTGGACTAAATAATTTAGAAATATCCTTTAGCTATCGTTCTATACCTGTATGTTGACTAATTGAGTAGAGTTTGAAGTAAATCTCTCTTGTGTTCATACTGAATTCTAACTGAAAATGGCTTAAAATTCATCAGTCAGAAACAAAATGTCGCTTTAGACATAAAGCTACAAATAATATGAAGAATACCAGGGTGTTCATGAAAATCATGAAATAAATGTGTTGTCTGCAGTGATATGATATATTATGCATGGCATGTGGGTTTCCACAGATTGTGTTGCAAACTGTTTTGTTCAGGCAGGGTTTTGTGAGTAAACAGATGTCATTTCCAGTGATAGCGATGCTGCTGATGATGGTGTGTCACACCTACTTGGATCTGGTAACGAGGATGTTGATTTCTTGGATTATGTTAATTCTGATAGTGACACTGTCACATTTGTGATACCAACATTTGGGGATATTGTTTGTGAAAGTAGTGCTTGCCAGAAAGCAACCGATGTTTCTGCTACTGGAAGTGATGAGGATGACAATAATTCAGTAACAGCCAATGTACCTGTGGCTAGTGGAGTTCTAGTTAGCATATCAGACATTAGACTGTACCTATAAGCTCAGTATGACACACCGGATATTCTTTATGAGCATTTTCATGCCATTGAAAAACATATAAATAAAAAATCTCAGATTAATAAAAAAAAACAGATGACTATTGACAACTTATTTCCATCCAAAAAAATAAAGGACTAATTTACTAGTGATTTTTTTTATGATTTACCGGCTGGTACTGGTACATGTATATTGACACTTTTATTGGATGGTAAAACTTGCTAGTTTATCTTTTGTTTTTAATTCTTATTTTTTCTTCCTGATAACATGTATTTATACAAATGTATGTTGTTTGTAAATTGTATCACCATTACATATGAATTCTGACAGCAAACATGCCAGTATAAATTGTTTACTACATGTATGTCCAACGTCATCAACATGGACAAGTACATAAACATTTTGAAAAATAAACAATGAATTTGGATATAACATTTCTCAGTTATAATGATCTGAAAATCCCGGTCCCATGTGAAACATTATAAACAATCTTTACTGTAGTTTGCTTTTGGGCATATACCACAGAAGTGTCCAGACTGTGCCCTTGTAGTAACCAGATAGTTTGCTTTTGGACATACAACACAGAAGTGTCCAGTCTGTGTCCTTGTAGTAACTAGATAGTTTGCTCATGGACATATATATGTATCAAGTGTCCAGATGAGCCCTTGAAGTAACCAGACAGTTTGCTTTTGGATATATATGACAGCTGAGTCCAGATTGAGGACTTGTAGTAACCAGATAGTTCACTCTTGGGCATATCTTGGATGTATATGACAGAAGTGTCCAGACTGAGCCCTTGTACTAACTAACTAACTAACTAACTAACTAACTAACTAACTAACTAACTAACTATATATATATATATGTATATATATATACATATACACATCTATGTGTGGTCATCATACTATACCATCAAGTTCTATGAAAGACTATTTAACCTGTAATATTTTTGTACAAAATTTATGAAAATTTATCTTGTTTCTATACTGAGATTGAAAGATTAACTGCCTGCAGTGATCCAAGCTTGAATTTGTATTATTACACCTTTCTTAATAAAGAATCTGTCAGCGGTGGCTTACTGTGGATGTGAATTCTAGCACTTTTATCAAACACAGTAACACTTCAAAGACGTATGTTAATTCACTGAAAAAGCAGTCCTTATACTAGTATACTGTACCAATCACCCTTAATTGCATAAAATGAAATAACGATAATTACATAGCTAAGAGGTATATCATATTTTTAAATCAAGGTACCTTAACAAAAGAGGAAAATAGTAGCCAATTTCAAGGCTACCATATTTTAGTAAGTACTTCACACATAAAAACATATCTGGGCAAAAACAAATGCTGGAGTCAAGAATGCTTTCTTGTTGCTAATGCACACTCAATACCAACAGGTTCTTTGGCATGGTTACAATACTATTTGATACTATTGAGTTTGATAACGAGCAGTAACAAATTAAGAGTAATTGAAATTTGACATGAAGTGGTGTCTCTCCATAAATCACCAACAGAACTGAAATTACTATGAATTACTACTTTAGAGCTGAATGAACCATGGATCACGAAAGTTTGCCAGCAGAAAATAAAGCTGAGCTTGGAAGAATTCTATCCTTTTTTTCCTATTTACAAGCTCAGTATTATTCATACTATGAGATGATGAATTTGAGAACTCTCTATTATGAAAACTAAACAATTGCCTGTTTGCATACTTGCAAAAAAATATGTAGTACACAATTAGAACCAGTCCTTTTGAAGTTTGAAATCCTCAGCTTGCAGTGTCACCTTACAATAAATCTTATGTAATATCAAAGAGAATACTGATCAAGTTGTAGATAAAGGGGAATCAAGTTTAAAAAGTGTCATTATTCTTTCACACTGCATGTCAGTCAAATAGCTTTCATGCTATTATAGTTTGCCCGATGTAAATGCTTCCACAATGGAACTCTATATCTAAAATGTCTATATATTAACTGTGTGCCAATCACCTTGACTAGCTTGATGAAATATTAAAAGTGGAAAATTTTCTATTTGAATATTTCCTCCAAGTGGATACTTTAAACTGTTTGTACAGCAGTCAATCTGCAGGGTTTCAAAATTTGTAAAGAGCTAACCTAAATATAATTCAAAAGAAAATTCTGGAACTAAATGCATATATTCATAGTCTGAGTTGGTGTGAGAAGAAAGGGTCAAGAAAATCTTTTTTAATATCTGAAAATAAATCAATGCATGGACTCCGATCTGAGAATATGTATAAAAAAAAAAGAGTATAATGAAATATAAGCTAAAAATATTTAGCTGACTGCTTATTTATCACTGGATTTTGATGAGACTGGTACTTTTCTATCCTATGATGGCATTAAGACTGTGTTGTTGGAACTGATATTATATCATTCAGACTGTGTTGTGTAAACTGACATTATATCATTCAGACTGTGTTGTGTAAACTCACATTATATCATTCAGACTGTGTTGCATAAACTGACATTATATCATTCAGACTGTTGTGTAAACTGACATTACATCATTCAGACAGTGTTGTGTAAACTGACATATAATTCGGACTATGTTGTGTAAACTGATATTATATTATTCAGACTGTTATGTAAACTGACATATCATTCAGACTGCTATGTAATCTGACATATTCAGACTGTCTTGTGTAAACTGACATATCTTTCAGATCGGTGAAAACTGACACAGTGCCCTAGTAGTCAGAGTCAATGCATCACACAATCCCTTCAGATTATGTTGTGTAAATTGACATTGTATCATATAATGTATTAATATTGTATAATATACAACAAAAATGCAAACTGAACAGACCAAGATGTGTTGTCACATACTGCATTGGCAGATCAGGGTCTTAATGCTGCTCACTTGAAATCAGGGTCTTACACTGTTTATATGAAATCAGGGTCTTATATTGTTCTAATGAAATCAGGGTCTTATACTATCGACAGGAAACAGGGTTCTTATAGTGATAACATGAAATTAGGGTCTTAAAGTGTTCACTTGAAATTGGGGCCTTTCATTGTTCACGTGAAATCTGGGTACTACATACTACACTATTCAAATGAACTCTGGGTCTTCGTACGCTTTTCACTTAATATCATAAAAACAATGAATAGCATTGACTATGACTAGGGCATTGTGTGATGCATTGACCCTGACTACTAGGGCGTTGTGTGATGCATTGACTCTGACTACTAGGGCACCCTGTGATGCATTGACCCTGACTACTAGGGCATTGTATGATGCATTGACCCTGACTACTAGGGCATTGTGTGATGCATTGAATCTGACTACTAGGGCACTGTGTGATGCATTGACCTTGGCTACTAGGGCATTGTGTGATGCATTGACCCTGACTACTTGGGCATTGTGTGATGCATTGACCCTGACTACTAGGGCATTGTGTGATGCATTGACTCTGACTACTAGGGCACTGTGTGATGCATTGACCCTGGCTACTAGGGCATTGTGTGATGCATTGACTCTGACTACTAGGGCATTATGTGACGGCAGATCTGGGTTTATGCTGTTCACAAACAGTTGTGAGTTATACGCTGACAAACTGTCTTTATCTAGCTCAGTAGGACAAAGGATTTTAGTTAATATCAAAATTTGAATTTGGAAAGTCTTTCATTGAAAACACTTCAGTTGAAGGTAATATAGTATGATATATTTTCTACATTTATGCTATAGTCATGAACTCATGATTTCAGATGATATTCTACCTTTTGCTTTGCATGAGTTAAGTGGAATTTGCAAATTCATCAACTGTGTCATGCTCTTGTTAGTCAGTACTATTTTTCAGATTTACAGATATGATAAATGTGAAGTATACCCCATAAATCTGAAATTATTTTTCCAAATTTGACTGTGACTCTTCCAAATTTCTTTCCATACATAAAGCTGTGTCTTTCATCAGTGAATTAGAAACCCTTCAATCCAAGTTTGACAAAGAGCACAGCATCATGTTGCTCCCACTCATATGTATCACAAAACAGTTTCATATGACTGGCCATAGGATACATTGTTTGACCGAAAAGACATTCATACTTTATCTCCCTGTTTTTCTCTTGGTATTCACAGTGACGTGGAGAATGTATGATTTTATATTGTAATCACAATTGGGCAATTCTAGTGCAGAAGCACATTTGTGCTTGCCAGATTCTAAATCAAGTTTTTCTCTTAGCATTTTCATAGTGATGGATTTTCTGGGAAATTGGTCCATTTATGGTCCACCTTCCTGTCATTATAGTAGTGTAATATTTATAATGCCTTATATATGAAATCTTTCCAATTTTGTTCAGTATAGGTTCTTCATGGGGTTGAAAATTGCGAGATTTAGGCCTTTTTACGTCTTGTCGGGAAGGGGATTGGTGTGACTCTAAAGGGGGTAATTATAGAAGGATGAGCTTTGCCATGCCAATCTTTTACTGATTTTGTTTCTCTATTCTCTGAAAAGTTTGAAAATGTATACATTCTTATCGATTTCAGCATATGCTTTTTATTTGTTTGTTTGGTTTCACTTTCTTTTTTTAAGTATTTAACATTGCTGTTTTAATCAACTGAAATAACACCTGCTTGATTACCAAGTGGTCTGGTTCCATTTCAATTAAATAACACATGCCTTATCACACCTTTCTCCTTTTAAAAATGCACTGCAAGACTTGGCAAAAAAATCTAAAGATGGAAAGAGAATTTGATTCTAGTTACTGTATATACTCACTTTTAAGTCAGGTACAACTGCAAACTGCACAAACACCAGCAGATCTGGGTCAATGGAGTTTGTGAGGAGTAATTAATAGAACAAACAACATCAACCCTGATCTGCCAGCTCTATATATGACAACATATCAGGGTCTACTTTGTTTGCAGTTGGACTATGCGAGTATCATTACATGTAATTTTTACCAGGGCAGATTTGTATTACTATCAACTGACTGAATCAATTGGTAGCATATTTCATACATAAAGAGTTGCATAAGAAATTAGTCTCAGATAACAGCAGCAATTTTTTTATTGATAACTGAGCTGAATTGTGGCAGATATAATCTACTGGTAAGGATTTACCTAATATTAAAGGTTCAGGTAACATTAACTTTACTGATTAACACTGAATCAAAGGGTTGTAAATTTCACCTGGTGGCCAATCAGTCATTGCCAGGTATCAATAACCGTTAGATAATGATAACTTGATATTGAATAAGTGAATGAATGAATCAAAAGAGTTGCATATTTCAGCTGGGAAAAAAATTTAGCATAATCAACAATTACATAGCTCACCTCTACAAAACTTTTAGCAGCCTTCAGTAGCCACAGTAAACATTAATTATCATTGCAGAAAATGAGTTCAGCCTAAAGTGATCTTGACAACGAAATGTTGGCTCCTGTGACAGGGCATAAAATATTAAAGAAGAAAAACATTCCTATGATATCAAAGTATAGGTACTACAGTGAGCTGATAAAAGACGAAGACTAATTTTGTTTTTCTTTTCTTTTTAAAATTATTGATCATCAAATCTACTTCAGAAGATATTATAACTGTCCATATAAGAAGACAAATTTTCTGGGTGAAATTCACAGGCTTTAATTGAGTAACCTTGAAGTGACAGCAAGTTGGACCACTATTAGAAGCATCCATGATGCATCAGTAATTTCCTTGATAGCCACTATAGCAGAGTTGGTTGATTGGATGGTATTTTAATGGCACTTTTAACACATTATTGGCTATATCATGCAAATTAAATGGGAGCTAAGCACCTTATCTAAGGACACAGAGGCAGCCAATCTGAGCTGGCCTGGGCAGGTATCAATCCTTGGAGTATGAGTCACATGCTCTACCAACTCAGTTGCCCTCTGCTGGCTTGGGGAAGTAGAATAGACCCAATGCAGCCTCCTGAATATCATAAGAGGAGACTGAAGGAGGCAGGAGCAATGACATTGCAGTGGTTAGTGTACAAAACTCATAACCACAAGGGTCCAGGTTCAAATCCTACCATCAAATCGGCCCAGGGTCAGCAAGGCACTTTACTCAAGTTGCCTTGGAATGAAAGACGTTACTTGTGTTGCTGTGTGATATCACACCATACCAAAAGAAACAAAACCAACTAAGCTACCATGGCTCCCTACTATAGCTTCACATGAAATGCATGCAGTCCTCTCTTCTAGTTCCTGTATTCATTCACACGTACACTGTCAATCTATTGAGAGTAACCTATCACAATATACCATTTATAGTCATTAATATGGAAAGTTTACCAATAAATAAACACATTTATTCCTACTTCCAACTCTACTGATCATAAAAGGCCTTCTGTGTAGGCTAAGATATATAGCATGGAAAAATCTACGTGGTCATGAGCTAAACACAAATACTTAACCTGTTAGTATAGCATACAATGTAGGTCACATTGACTTCCTTTGACTGTAAGAGTAAAGTATTAACATATATGCATCTAATTATCAAGTTTCATCATTCTAACATAAACAGCACCCAATAAATGACCTTTAAACACAAAACATTTCACAAATTCATTGAAGCATGAACTATAGATTAAAGAAACCTCTTTCTACATTACCAATGTAGTATGTCTGAGAGGCACCATTTTCATTTAGGATCGACTAGACCTTGGTATGAATGTGTTTAAGTTTCATGGCAATCTTCTCATTAGTTTAGGCAGAGTAGCGATAACAAACTTGTGCAAATAAACACTGGCCAGATGATGGACAAAAGGCCATCACATCATAAAACTGATAGAGCTAACAAGATGCCCAAGTGGACCTGAGATCACTCACCTGATTGATATCTCCTTAACATCAAAATTCAAGAGCTGTTGGTCAAGAAATCTGAGGAGTGGTTTTTGTGAAGAAATCATGTAAAGTATTTTTTTTATTTTAAGTAAGAGTGGCCATAACTGATGGCAGATCAGCATCATCTGTAAACTTGAAGGATCTTCATGCAAGGATGCTTTCTGTCAAGTTTACTCAGATCCTATTGAAAAGTTTTGCAAAAGAAGTCATTTAAAAGTATTTACTTCTAGTGATGGAGGCCATATTTGATGGCAGATTGGCAGGATGCTTTCTGTTATCAAATATATTCAGCAGTTTTGGTGAAGTCAAAAGTTTTTTCTCTTTTTAGTAATGGTGGCCATACTGGATGGCAAATCAGCATCAGTTTTTACAAATTTGAAAGCCCACTATGCCAGAATTATTTCTATAAAATTTGGTCAAATTCTGTTCAGCAGTTTTTGAGAAGTCATTTAAAGGTTTTTCTGTTTGAGTAACAGTGGGCATTTTTGATGGCAGATCTGCATCATTTGCATCAATTGGAAAGATCTTTATACCAGGATGATTTCTATCAAGTTTGGTCAAATTCTTTTTAGTGGTTTTGTAGACTGAAATTGTTTATATATTTTTATATTTTCAGTAACAGTTGCTGTTCTATATTTAATAAAAGTGGCCATATTTGAAAGTGGATCAGCATCATTTGTACAAACTTTAAAGGTCTTCCTGCCAGGATGCTTTCTGTCAAATCTGATCAAATTATGCTTGATGGCATTTAAGGGGTTTTAACCATTTTTAGTAATGGCTGCCATATTTGATAGCAGATCTGTATTATTTGTACAAATTCCAAAGCCCTTTATGCCAGGGTGCTCTCTGCCAAATTTGGTCCAATTGATGTGGTGGTTTTTTAGAAGAAGTTTAAAACAGCAACTGTTGACGGACGCATGATGCATGAAGTATGATGCATGATGTACACAGGGCCATACCATATGCTAACTTGGTCTTGTGGCCTGGTGAGCTAATAAAAATGAATTGAGAAAAATTGTCAATCAAAACAAAAAATATGCCAACAAGTTACTGCTTATGCATAATTCACCTATCCTCTTCAATATCCATCAAGGTGATCTTTTAAAAAAAACTGAAAAAAAGCTAAGAAGAGCCATATTTTTCCTTGTATGAAAAGCAACTTGTTCAAAAATGAAAAATTAATAAATTTAAGCTAGAAACAAAACCCCCAGTAAAAATCCTGAAAACTGGCCTAAAGGCAAAACTTTACTAGAACTAACCAGATGGATGGATGAAAAGACTGATGGACAATGGAAATCCTATATGGCACTACCACATTTTGTGGTGGGGCATATAAACTCGTAAGGTATTCAATTCAATAAACACATGCCTGCTTTCTCATCTGTAATAAATGCCTGACTTGTTAACCAGGTTCTGTGTCAGTTTTTTCTCAATCAATCTAATTATTTATTGGAACCAATTTGGAATTCAAATCATCTGCAAACAAATACTGCACAGGAACTGCAAATTTAGAATGTTTATTCCAATTAGTGAGAATTTTCAAATTGCAAGAAAATTGTTGAACAAACCACTAGTGGTATTGAAAGAAAACTAATTAAATTCACTAATAATGTTGAAAATAAATACCTTTCATTTCCTGTGAAATAAATATAAGTACATGTATTATCTTGCCTGCAACTGTGTCACTTCAAGCATAGAAACACATGACTAAACAATCCTTGTGACCTTGACATATGACCTTTTAATCATCTAATTCCTCTGGTAATATGCAATTAATCTGATAACAATGCATGTATGGAAAGATAATTATACAGAACCTTCATACATCTGTTAAAAATTTACCCACAATCACTAAACAACAATTTCATCCTGTGACCTTGACCTTTGGAGCCTTGATTCGTCACCCAGTGATATTGTTCTTTAAAAAAAAAAATTTAACCAAAAATTGGCACCAGCTGGCTGGCTGGACAGATATTGTGACCATTATGTCTCACCTTTTGTGACATATCACTGGCAAGACAAAAATAAATAGAAACATTTCTCAATGACTTGAATCAGTTTTTTAATTTGTACCACTTCCAAAACTATACAGAAATGATGGGAAAATTTTTGATCATGTAAACATATGATTGTCCAAACTCTTAATTGAACTTTTCCTGTTCCCTCAATAAGGATGTGTTCCAATAATACAGAAATTGCTGCAGAACAAGACAGATTCTGAACATGCAACAGATGCCCGCTTGAAGGTTCCAATTCCTTCCCAAATATTATGGCAAGCATTTGAAATCTGTATACTACATATGATTATCATTCTGCCTATTCAACAATCTTAAACAAAAATCTTTCATTCCTAAACTGAGTTCTCCCACAATTTTGGTACCTGCAATAGGAAAAAAATATACAGTATGCTATGCTTTATTGTTTATCCCTGCACTTCAGCAAAGATAAGGAATATTGCATCAGTCTGTCTGTATGTCTTACACAAACCTGCTCATCACTTCTTCTCCCAAGGTTCTTGAAGGATTTTTTAAAAAATTTGTTGGCTAAATTAAAGTGGTTGTAGATGGGCAATAAGGTTTCACTGTTTACCTCAACCTCATAAAATCATTGATATTTAAAATAGCCTTCAATGTTAAACTTTTCAGCAAGCTATGAGGACAATATGTCTTCAAATTCTGTTCATTTCGTTATGAAAGCAGTTGTTTACAAGTTCTCTATTTTTTTAATATGTTCATTCATATTTGACAACATATTAGCATCAACTGTACAAAACTGAAAGGTTTATGCCCTGGATACTTTCTGTCATATTGAGTTAAATTTTCTGTTCAGCAATTTTGTCTCCCAAAATTGTAGTCAAATTTTGTTGGGCAATATTTTGAGAAGAAGTAATTTAAAGGTTTGCTATTTTTAGACACTGTCTCTATTTTGATTGCACATCAGCAAAATTTTGTACAACTTTGAAATGACAGGATGCTTTCTATTAAATTTAGTCAAATTTAATTGAGATGTGTTTCAAGTCCTTCATGTTAAATCTGGTCAAAATTTTGTTGATCCAGTTTTGAGAAGTCATTTAAAGGTTGTTATATATTTACTAACAGCACCCATATTTGATGGTGGATCTGCCTAATTTTATCAACTATGAAAGTCCATTATACAAAGATGCTTTCCCCAAATGTTATAAACTGTTTTATTGATATAATTCACATCCATATTTAATCGCAGATTGGCATAATTTTCATAATTGTAAATGGCCTTCATGCCAGAATGCATTTTGTTCAACTTAGTCAAATTCTACTGAGCATTTTTTGTAAAGAAGTCATTTAAGGTTTGTTTTTTTTTTTTTAGTAATGATGCGGGAAATCAGCTAAATTTGCATAACTTTTAAAGGCCTTGCATGTAATACCACAAAGCTTTGTTCCAAACTGGGTCAAATCTGAGAAGTCATGTAAAGGCTTTTATACTTGTAGCAATAGTGGTGAGCTAAAAATTGCAGTTCAAATCCAATATACAGGGCCGGCCCAACCATACAGACGAACTAGGTGGTCGCCTAGGGCACCAGGCTTTAAGGGGCACCAAATTAGACGGTAAGGCGCCAAAAAAACTTGGGCTGGCCCTGCCAATATATATGTGTACAGTGTATGTACATTTTTGTCTCTTGCTATATGTGATGAATGCTAATGCATTTGCCATCATTTTGGTTGTGCAATATCTTGGTTTTCAGCTTTAAAACAGCAATTACAGACATCTATAGGTGTAATGAATCATGCATCTATATGATGTATACATGTATATTCTATGTTGTCCAGCCCTAGCTCCATTCATTTTTAACCCATGGAACATGGTTGAGGGGACATCAATATTACAATGGACATAAAACGGAGGTGTTAATTGAATTAGAGCAAGGAGATTGTATGGCATATGGAATCTCACAGCAGGGGGCATGATTACATACAAGTACACTAGCACCTTAAGTGTTTTGATTACTTTACATCATATGTTACCCAACGTGTACCAGCTGTAAAATGGATTAAAAATTTGTGTAACATCTGTTTGTCATGCATCTGCTGGTACTTTGTCTCTTGAACTGGTAATCTGCTTTTCTTCTGAGCAAATATTGTGAGAAGAAACTGTAATATTGAAGAAAGTTCTCAAGTTTTACAAGTGATGCCCATCAACAAATGGCATAATTTTGTGATCCCTTCACTGTCCTTTATAGTTTTGTTTTGTTTTTGTTCATTTTAATGGCACTTTGAACACATTAATGGCTATATATCAAACAGAGGAAATGGGTGCTAAGTTTCGACGTAAATGGCCGAATGGCCGCACACGTCGTTAATCAAACAAACGAACGAACGGGTGCTAAGTGACTTTCCCAAAGACACACAGACACAGCTTATCTGGGCTGGCCTAGGCGAGTACTGAACCAACAACCCTTGAATTACAAGTCCGATGCTCAACCACCTGAGCTACCAATGCTCCCTGTTTTTTATAAACAAGCTTCACTATACTGTAGATCCACTCTCTTTCTCTCTCTCTTTTGTGACAGTCATTATTATTTAAGGAACGGTGGCTTTACATTTATAGCTAATTATTATAGAAGAGTGCTGGTACAGATAACAGTAGAGATAACAATATTTTCAACATATGACTTTTCATTCAGGAGGAGTAACATAATTATGGTAAGCAAATACCAGTAAACATAGCTACAATGTTAGCATAATTAAACAAATACCACTATACATAGCTACAGTGTTAGCATAATTAAGCAAAAAGCATTAGATGTGCTAACAATCTGGCAAAGTTTAGTGGTATTTGTTTAACTGTGCTAACAATCATGCTATGTTTAGTGGTTTTTGTTCAGTCTTGTTAGCTCCTCAAGACGGATGGATGGACATGACCAGGCAAAGATGTGAGGGGCATAAGAAATATGTGACTTTTAGTCTTTTGAAACTTTATGCTCTAAATCCCTAACATGAGTATACTCATGAGCAATTTGCCAAGCTAAGCACGACACCGCTACTATTTCCATAAACAGTCTTCAATATCCTAGTGAAATCGACACAACTACTATGGCCATAAACAGTCTTCAATATCCTAGTGAATGCATCCACTTGAACAGAACCTAAAATATCTGTTACCAAGGCTTTTGAGTACAAGGTGTTTAAAATATCACAATGGTCCTAATTATGCCTCATAGTAATTCTGATTTACACTGATTGGTTTCTGATATACATTATAGTCTTCTTATGTTGATATTTCAGATTTCAATACCTAGTAATTGTAAATTTCAAGAGATGCGTGATACAAAGAGTTGCCGTATATACACGTGTATAACTATATCCAAATGCAAACAACACAGACCCTGATCTACCATCGCATAATGAGCTGGCAGATCAGGGTCTATCTTGTTTGTTCTACTGATTAGTCCATACAAACAGCATAGACCCAGATCTGCTGGCGCATTATGCAACGGCAGATCTGGGTCTATGCAGTTTGCAGTTGGTATCGGTTTATACGCAAGTATATACGGTTACTTTTTTTTCTCTGATCTGTTGCTGAAATAGGTGAGTAGTAAGGGAGACAAGTTTTCTGTACCAGTTGCCTACAGTGATGATTTATTTAAAGCAATAAACACTGAACTCTATAGTATATATATCTACATGGAGGAAATCTGCTTATAAATAGAAGACCATGAATGAACCCCTTTTCTTAATCAGAATTTACATATTCAGTCTCCAACTTGAGGAATCCTGTCTCCAAAGACAATTTGATGGTACTGTACCCCTAGCTGTACTTTATAGACAGGATTCCCTGTATTGTATTGGTGTTTGAGCCATGTATTTGTAAAATAACTCATTTAAAATAATGAAATTAATCTGTAGAACCTGTCATAAATTTCTTGTTTTCTTCTAAAGCTAAACAAATTTGATTCCAGAAAGCTTCCTTTTGGAAGCATGCAATGATCTACATGCAGCGCCAAATGCACATTCTACAATGCAAATTGTGTCACTGTATTTTCCATCAAGTCCAAATTTGGAGCTGATTGGATGATATTCAAGTTTGATATCCCAAATCTAACCAATTACATAAGCAAGTTTAAAACTGAAGTTGAATAGTGTTACACCTGTAAGAATGCTATATGTATGGCTACCATATATAGTCACATACAAGTCAAATCCAACTGCAAACTGCACAGACCCATATCTGCCATCACATAATACACTGGCAGATCTGGGTCTATGCAGTTTGATAGGAGTAATCAGTAGAATAAACATTATAGTCTCTAATCTGCTGGCACATTATGCATTGGTCTATATTGTTTGCAGTTGGACCAGACTTATCAGCCAGTATAACATATGGTATATTAAATTAGTAGTCAAACTCTGATAATTCAAACATTAATTAATGGAATATTTCAGCATTACTCCAAGAACAATTGCTCAGTCCCAAAGTAACTTATTTTCATTTCTGTGACCTTGGAAAACAAAAAACAACCAAAAACTCAAGCCAAAAATTGGAGCCAACTGAGAGTGTTTCAATATTTCATTGCTGTACTGTTACTTGTAAGTATCATACAAAGTAACATATGATATATTATTTCATATCCACATTAAAATACTGAGCTAAACATATACCATATATACTCGCGTATAATCAGGGTCCAAATGCAAACAACATGTACCCTGATCTGCCATCGCATAATGCGCCGGCAGATCATGGTCTGTGTTGTTTGTTCTATTGATTAGTCCTTACAAACTGCATAGACCCAGATCTGCCAGCACATTATGCAATGGCAGATCTGGGTCTATGCAGTTTGCAGTTGGTATGGGCTTATACACGAGAATAAACGGTACTTTTCAAGCAATGCAATGTCATCATTCCAAGTGTCATGTACATGTACCAGCAAAAAAGGGTACAATTTACACAGATCTTGGCATTTTATGGGTAAAAAAAAACACAACACTGCACCAAGCAAGAAAGAATGACATAAAATGTCCATATATAATTGTAACTTGGTAACCTACCATATTTACTTGCTTAAAAGTGGAGTCCAACTGCAAACTGCACAGACATTGCATAATGCACCAGCAGATCTGGGTCTATGTTGTTTGCAGTTGGGATTAACTCATAAGCATGTATATATGGTATTTGTACTTAATAATAATTTATAGTTTTGACTCCTACATTCTATCTCTTGATACAATCTGAATGACTGCAATACAATCGTAAAGACCTGCAATTTCACTTGAACAATGAAATATGCACCATGGCAGTATTATGTATTTAACATCAAAATCTTCTAAATCAAAGTTTTCATTGACATCTGTAAACTTTTTATGAATAAAAATAGCAACAAAAGCCACTTTTATACTGTCTGATATCATAATTTGTTTGCCAAGATGTGTTTTTTTAGCAAGTATATACCATAAACCTTGTTGAGTATAGATCACAATGAAGGATGGTTTTAGTCAGAAAACCATACATCATTTTGCTTTGAATAGTTGGCAGGATACAAAGTTATGGTTAATCTGGAAAAGCTCGAAGAATTTAACTTGGCAACCAGTGAATTTGAGATGAAGGAAAAGAAAAATCTCGAATTACAAAAACAACATTTCTACTGAATGACAGCCAGAAGGTTTTTGCATTTTGTTCTCCTAATGATGGTTATTTAAGGTTATTTTATTTTTATTTTTAACAACTGTATTACAAAATGTGAGTAGACATTTTACATATTAACTTGTTTCCATAACCTGTTATAAATTTTACAAAAGACACAAAATTAGGAATATGTGAGTAGGGTATTGTCATACTTGCAACCAGGTATACACCATTTAAAGAACATACTGATAAAAATACACCATTTGAAGAACGTACTGATAAGAATACATCATCTGAAGAACATATTTATAGGAACACACAATTTGAAGAATATACTGATAGAAATACACCATTTAAAAAACATACTGATAAAAATACACCATTGGAAGAATACATTGATAAGAAGATACCATTTGAAAAACATACTGATAAGAATACACCATCTGAAGAACATATTTATAGGAACACACAATTTGAAGAATATACTGACAGAAATACACCATTTGAAGAACATATTGACAGGAATATACCATTTGAAGAACATACTGATAAAGATACACCATTTAAAGAACATACTGATAAAAATACACCATTTAAAGAACATATTTATAGGAATATACCATTTGAAGAACATTTACAGGAACAAGCAATTTAATGAACATACTGATAGGAATACACCACTTAAAGAATGCATTTATAGGAATACACAATTAGAAGAACATACTGATAGGAACACACCATTTAAAGAAAATACTGATAAGAAAACACCATTTGATGAATATACTGATAGGAATACACTATTTGAAGAACATACTGATAGGTTTACACCATTTAAAGAACATATTTATAGGAAAGCACCATTTAAAGAACATACTGAAAGGAATACACCATCTGAAGAACATACTGATAGGAATACACAATTTGATCAACATACTTATAGGAACACACCATTTGAAAAATATACTGACCAATGCATGCATCTTGGATACCCCGCTTTGCCTCAAAGTGTTGAGTATGATATAGCCTTGATAGGGTCCAACAAATGTTTTGCCTGGAACCTAAGGGACACCAAAATGCTAGGGAAGGGCTACCTAGATGGAATTCAGGTAGCCCAGTGTACTACTACATGATATTATGAATTTTTTTCAAAACATATTTATAACAATATTTCACAAGAAGAATTATTAACAACTGATTACAAGGAATAGGTTTGTTAGTCTTAAATCTAACAGTTTCACATTGAAGTGTCTTGTCTGGGATATTGAATTAAAACTGGGCTACAGGACTTTTTTTCTGATGACCCAACAGGCTATCATCTGATTTTGAGTTTCATCAGACCCTTAACTATATCAATAGGTTAGTTTCAAATTATCCAATTCGTTATCATGCAAACTATTGTGATGTTTAACAGGCACCAGGCTACAAAGCAGGGCAAAATATTTTGCGAGATTTCTGCATTTTCAGTGAAATTTTGTAATCCTGTACAAGGTCATTCAAGGTCAAATATGAAGTTTTAGTTTAAACTTATTTTTGAATCTTCAAAAACTTATAATTCCCATATCCATTATTGCTAAAAATTCTGTTGCATAATTCATAAATTACTTAGTGCAAAAGTTTTAACCTTACTAAAGTTGGAGCAGGCATTACCTTCCCCTGATGCATGTGCAGAAGTGAAGCACCTGTAGAACAATGAACAATGACTTTGATACATAAGAAATTATAACGTTTGAGATTCATGAAAGATTAAACCATAAAGAGTGATTAAAGGGAAATTGACAAAATTGAAATGACTAATGCTATATATATCACACGAGATGTCGAGTCACAGATTGGCATTTACAGAGCGCACTTTTCAGGCTATTGTTTTGTTATGTCACAAAGAGAAATTAAGTACATAAGAAACCTGCTGTGTCAAAATTTTCAACAACAGCTCTTTCAGAATAAACTGCTGTAAACAAAGACAGTTATTGGGAAATATCACTTTAACATAATACATTTCTTTCAATAATCTTGTGAATTGTTGAACTTGATTTTTACCAGATGTCTCTCCTGATGTAAGGCTGTAGTAAAAACTGAATGTGTTTTTTATTTTAAATTCTTTACCTTTATGGATGGGTGTGACTTACTTTTCTTTTTATTTATTTTGTTTGCCTTCTTTTTCTTTTTCCTTTTCTTGATATCATCTCAAAGTAAGTCTGGTTTCAGCTGTCTGAATCTACATCTAAATCCCTATTCAAACTTTACAAGAATCTGAGATAATTTTTACTGCCTGTAATAAGCTCAGAAGAAATTGTCAATGTGCAGAACTTGGAAACTTCTTGATAATACTTTCCAGTAGACACAGTTGAATTGATCAATCTATGTTTTCTGCACCTTTACTCTTCCAGAAGTTAAGAAAGAATAAATAATTTTTTACATTCTCGCTCAAAAGTTTAGACATTTTGCAGAACCTAGAACCCTTATTTCCATTAACATGACCATTCAATCACTTCTACAATAATGGATGGTTGGCTTATTCTGCAAGTCACACATAGGAGTAAACAAAACCTTAGTCAATAGAGGTGATTAAGTCAGGATACAGTTTTTCTTCATGCAGAACAGTTTTAATGTTTAACTAGGTCTCTTGTTTAACTAGGTCTCTTGTTGTGTACTCGTACATAATATTTGTAATGGTGTGTGTACTCATACATAATATGTGTAATGGTGTGTGTACTCATACATAACATGTGTAATGGTATGTGTACTCATACATATGTGTAATGGTGTTTGTACTCATACATAATGTGTGTAGTAGTGTGTGTACTCATACATAATATGTGTAGTGGTGTGTGTGCTCATAGATAATATGTGTAGTGGTATGTGTACTCACACATAATGTGTATTGGCACATGTACTCATACATAATGTGTAGTGGTGTGTGTACTCATACATAATGTGTAGTGGTGTGTGTACTCATAGATAATATGTGTAGTGGTGTGTGTACTCATAGATAATATGTGTAGTGGTGTGTGTACTCATACATAATGTGTATTGGTGTGTGTACTCATACATAATGTGTAATGGTGTGTGTGTGCTCATACATAATGTGTATTGGTGTGTATACTCATACATAATGTGCAGTGGTGTGTGTACTCATACATAATGTGCAGTGGTGAGTGTACTCATACATAATAGGTGTAGTGGTGTGTTTACTCATAAATAATATGTGTAGTGGTGTTTGTACCAAACATTTAAAAGTTTCTATATCATGTATCATATTCTTCAGCTCAATGAAATTTCATCTGATTTCTAGGCACTTGGTCTTGTAATATTTGGTTGTGGAACCAGTTGTGTTAACTGTGTGGAAGCCATGTATAACCCGGCTCAGCGACATGTGATCTGAGGGGTCAGTATATTGATGACAAACTCCAGCCTTCATCAAAATGAAGTGAGACTCATGGGGTTCTTCGGTAGACAGGAAGGAATGTTGTATATGGGTTCATTCCTTGTCTTACACACTTTACAGTGCAATAGGGCATCTTCATAACTGATTTCACAATTTCATGATGGTTATGAGAACAGCATATTATTACCATAATTTCATAATCTCATGCCTGTTATATGAACAGTAAAATAGCATAATTTCATAATCTCATGCCTGTTATATGAACAGTAAAATAGCATAATTTCATAATCTCATGCCTGTTACATGAACAGTAAAATACCATAATTTCATAATCTCATGCCTGTTACATGAACAGTAAAATACCATAATTTCATAATCTCATGTCAGTTTTGTGAACAGCACAATTTCATAAATTCATGCCTCTTATGTGAACAGCATAGTTTCATAATTTCATTAGGTCAGCAAAGTCTCATACCTTCATATCCATTAGGGGAACAAAACAGATTTAGATGTCAAGATAACAAAACAGATTTAGATGTCAAGAGAACAAAACAGATTTAGATGCCAAAAGAACAAAAGTTTCACACCTGTTATGTTAATATAATAATATTGTAATTCATGCTTGTTACATACACAAGATAATCTACATTGTTGAATAGCAATGTATATTCCTTTGTAAGAGTGGATAAATCCTGCAATCACATGTGGCAAACTTCTCAATACTTCATTTAGAATTCAGCGTATCATTCAAGCAGCAAATATTTAGTATTTGTGTAAACAATTTGTAGAAAGTAATTTGTCAAATCTAAATTGTGTACCAGATCAAAGTTGGATTGTAAAGTAAGGTGGTTTCAGAACTGCGCATGTTAGAATAGGTCTGTATTTAATATATATATATATATATATATATATATATATATATATATATATATACACACACATCTTTCTATATATATATATATATATATATATATATATATATATATATATATATATATACACACACACATATGTATATATATTGATATATATATATTGATATATATATATACACACACATATGTATATATATTGATTGATATATATATATATATATATATATATATATATATATATATATATACACACACATATGTATATATATTGATATATATATACATGTTTATATACATACATGTTAAATAAATATTTATTTTTTTTATAACTGGTCTTTGTCTCTTTGTCTCTTTGTTGATCAAATCCCACTCTGTTAACCCTTGTTACAAAAAGATTTTTCAGTTAGGAATCAGTCGTAAGGAGACTGAGATAACTCAAAATTCAGTGAAATATCATGTACTGGTTTGTTTGCCATTCTGAAATAAAATGCAAGTCCCCAAAACTACAGTAATGTGACAGGTTACTCAGATTATCACAATTTTTGCTTATTTGCACCATTTTCATATGAGCAATGTTCTATTGTAATGAGAAAATGCATGAATCCTTAAAGTGACTCAAACAGTCTACAGTACTGTCTATACTTGCTTAAAATTCAAATCAAACTGGAAACAACACAGACCTTGATCTGCTGTCTCATAATGCGCCAGCAGATCAGGGTCTATGTAGCTTGTTCTACTGATTACTCCTAACAAACTGCACAGACCCAGATCTGCCATGCATTATGTAATAGCAGATCTTGGTGTATGCAGGTTGCAGTTGGACCCAACTTATAAGCGAGTACATATGGATGCAACAAAAATTTTACTTTCTACCGCAGTATTGTGTGCAGTGAAATTTTACTGCCATGAATTTTAGCCTTTCAATCCTCAGATGTGGAGAGTGAGTCAAAGTAATCATGACTGCATATTGTGTTTCCATCAACTTGTAAAGCAATACATTTTGACTATAAAAAATTAACCATCACTTGGCAACAAATTTTAAAATGGATTGATTCCAAGATATTTTGGCAGAGAGTGCTCATGTCTGCTACATAAGTTGCCATGGAAACTGATGCACTTTAGCTGTTCAAATAAATAGATGCAAAAGTGCTGAATCGAAAATCTTGAGAATGTTTATTGAGACTGACTAAAAGATTTATCAAAATTGTGATCTTCATACATTCAAAAATACATCGAATTCTCTTAACACTGTGCTAGTTTGGCACCAACCATTATTTTGGGTGGGGGTGTAGATTTTAAAAAAAAAAAATTCTTTTGGCCTCTTCCCTACTGGAAAAAATTTTGCAAGTTGTCTAGACCTGCCAACCCATAAAATATTTTCTCAGTAAGGCAGTCTAATGGCAGTCTAAATTTTTACTTAAGTCAGACCAATTTTCACTAAGATGAGTAACAAAATCTCACAAACTGCTATTGTCGACTTGGAAAATTTGAGATTGAAAAGTTTTGAAGTGTGGTCTGGTTCCGTGAAGGAAACATTATGTTGAATTGTTGTATAAAGTTTGTACCCTTCAGCCCTAATGACCTCCAGTTCAGATTCAGAAACCGCAGTTCCAAACCCAGTGGAGGCCAAAGACTTCATACTAGATCTCAGTTCGAAGTAATCTCTATGTCTTTTTCTGAATTCACATGGCATTGGCAATCATCTCTTTCCCATCATGGGCAAAACTCAAACTGACATGACATGATCTCCGATAAATGTAATTGTTGCCTTTTCTGTTTTTCCAAACAGTGCAAAGTATCCAAACATTCTTTTTATACTTCAGTGCTGATTATTTGAACTTTTTAAGCGGCTCGTTGTCTCCTTTGCCTTTGAGGTAGCTCAACTGGTAAAGCAACGGACTGGTAATCCAAGGGTTGCAGTTTCAATACCCACCCAGGCCAGCCTGGGTTAGCTTCCTCAGTGTGACCTTGGATAAGGTACTTAGCTGCCACTTTCCTGATATACCAGGTAAGCCAATAATGTGTTAAAAGTGCTGTTAAATCAACCAACCAACCGTGTTTTCATTTTGTCGGACAAAATTTACAAATGATGCTATAATATAAAAGCATAAGGCATGCTCCTCACGGCTCATGCTCTTTCAGAATATATTGTTGCCGTAAGGCTTTATTTACCACTGGGAAGCCTAAACCTTAATACATGCATCTCCATGCATTAATACATGAGCATGCTGATTGGATCCTACTTATTTCTTATCACAGACTGAAATCCCATCAATAACAAGCAAAAACAAAATCAGAGTGTGTATGGCAGCTCAGATATGCTTCACTTTGATGTCATTGGTATATTGTGACAACTGTCATGTGCTACATCACAATATCATCGCAGCACTGTGCTCTAGCACAGCATATGAAGAATTCCTGACTTTTACCTCCTATGTATTTGGCAAAACCTTTTAATTCTACACTAAAGCCACTGTAGAGAAAATATCACAGCAAATACAATCTAAATTTAGTGTAATGCAGTTATCAAAGTACATGTAGAGTTTTCTCCAGGTGGCATTTTACCACCCAAATTGACACTGTTATGGCAGTGGCATTATCCTACGCAAGGAAGGTAAACCACCGAGGCTATGAGCAAAAGCTTGATTATTCAGGCATTTTGCATGAACAACATGGGTAGATTAAAGTATCTGAAGTACATGTACACCTTGTACAATTAGTCAGTTCCCTGACCAACTCCACTCGTCTAATATGAAAACTCAGACCATGGACTGAACCCGGACAAACCAAAATCCAGATATTACCTCAGTGATCATGTTTTCATATTTGTTGCTTCTGTTCCATAAGTCCGTAATTTTAGGGTAATTTCAGTAAGCATTATGGTAAAATCATAAGGGTTGGCAGGTGTGAGTTGTCTGCTTGTATGTTCTATATTATCTGACAAATTATTTTCTGTTTTTGATAAGGAACAAACAAAAATGTCAAAATATTCTAGCTTGAAGGAAACAAGTCCAGCCCCCACCAACCCTCATTAATTGCTTATGCCTTGAATAATTCAAATTTTAATTCTCAAACTTTTATACCTGGTTACAGATTCTTATTTTTCCATTTTCAACTTAATGATTCTTATTTAAATTCTTATTGCTTATCTGCACCAAATAAAAAGAGGGGGTGCACACTGCAAAGTGTCAAGCTGGGAAATGCATGACACAGAAAAAAACAAGCTGGGAAATGCATGACACAGAAAAAAACAAGCTGGGAAATGCATGACACAGAAAAAAACAAGCTGGGAAATGCTGAATCTTCTGAATAGTCTTGGAACTTTCATTCATATCTATGTTGAAATTAAGTACCAGTTTCCCATTTTAGCAGATTTCTTGCTGATATATGAAGATAATCATTTAATTTACAGTCCAAATCAGTTATCTGTACCCTGAAGTCACTCCAATAAAATTGCAGCACCCATTATGTTTTCCTACCAAATACTTGTGTTTGTCCCATTACTCATTCTATGTGGTCCTAATTGCTGCAGAATGATGGTAATGACCATCCATTCAAGAAACATCTTGTGAAATTACCGTAACAGATATATTGTATTGCAAATGATACTCACAATGCAATACAATCTTGCATTTGGGATTCACATATTAGTTTTGAACACATATAGACAAGGTTAGTAAATGATGTTTCTAATTGTCCTGCAAACAATGGAAAAAGGTTCGTACAATGTTAGCTTTATTGTTTTTACTGAGTAATGACATTTACATAAATCCAGGTTCTCAACCAGTATACCATTGCGGCTTTGGCGAGCACCCTGTACATGGTCCAATCATAATGCCAGAAGTTGCGATGGATGTGACATGGGACCATGCTCATGTCTAGACTACAGTGAAGGCAAACTTAGTGTATACCGCAGAGGCCAAATGCATCATGGATATGCTGCAAATGTGACACACAAAACAGAGACAGTTTTACTTTTCATTCCTTCCAATTAGAATTTAGCAACACATTTAGTGTATTGTCTATGAGCACAGTATCATTAGTGCCATCTCCGAATTCATCATTTAGACCTGATGTGTTCTGTAGCCCCAAAAAATACGACTAACCTTAGTCATTTGTCATCCAGTAGCAAACCAAAGCACATATCACAATGGATATTCTTCAGAAAATACTTCTACATTAACTGATGATCCCTCACAACCATCACAGCCTGCCACCCAAGCTATGAACTCTTACTGTTAACTACCAATCCTGGAAAAATTAAAAGGGTGCCCTGACTCATGCTGTAAACCATGTCATCATAGGATGTGAATCTTGGTTAAATGACATTATCCTGAGTAGTAAGCTCTTCCCAAAAAGCTATCAGACCCATATGGTAAGAAAGATGGTTGTGGAATCTTTATAGCCACACAAGAAGAATTCACAGCCTTTCAGATCCCAGAGGTGGATGCTAATTGTGAGATTATCTGAGTCCAGGTGAGACTCAAGCATACACCTGCTAAAACATCTGGAAAGTATAAGATATTGACACAATTCCAACAGAGTTCTAGATCTGGACATTCTTGCAAATCTTAACTACTAGTCACAGTCAATAACCTTGCTAAATTATATGATGATAAAGTGCAGGTAAATGTGGCTATACTGGATTTCAGCAAGATTTTTGATCCAGTTCCACACAAACGACTGCTATCTAAACTGGATCACCATGGCATCGATGGGGACATACAGCTCTGGATTAGTTCTTTCCTCCAAAACAGATACCAAAGATTTGTGGTTAATGGAGAAGCCTTCCATCTATCAAGGTTGAATCAGGTGTTCCACATGGAATGGTGCTGGGCCCTTTATTATTCATCTGTCACATAAATCACTTACCAGGATGCGTGAGCTCACAAATATATTATTCGCATTTGACTGTCTTCTGTACAGACCAATAAATTCTTTTCACAATCACATTCAACTCCAACATGATCTAACTTCTCCCGAAAAATGGGCTGAAAACTGGGGAATGGAATTCAATGCAACTATATGTTATATCCTTTGACTCGGCAGATCGAGACAAGCAAATTCATTTGATTATACTTTATGTTATCAACTCTTGGAAAGGGTAGAAGAAAATCGATACATTAGCATTATCATCAACAATACTATGAAATGGACACACAACAGCAATACTGTAAACAAAGCCAATAGCACAATCTTGAAATCCTGCCCACCTGACCTCAAAGACACTGCATAAAAATCCCTACCCAGGTAGTACACTCAGTCCTGGAATATAGCTCAACCATTTGGGACCCCTATCTAAAGGGTGACATTAACCAACTGGAAACTGTTCAGCACTGAGATGAAAGACTTGTGTGCAATGACTACAGCAGGAGAAGTAGTTTGACAAACATGATGAGGTCACAGGGTTGGGATGCCCTCAATGCTGTAGAAGAGAAATGAGACTAAGTCTTATGTACAAAATATTACAGTCTGATAGCTTTGCCCGGCCATGAATACATTTTGTATAATCACACCTGTATTGGTCACAACAACACTCGGAAACAGAATACTCTCCACTGCAACAGTGCTGTTTATAGCCATTTATTTTTCCCAAGAACCATCAAACACTGGAACACTCTGCCAAAAAGCTGTGTTCAGGCCATCACATCAGAGGAATTTAAAACCAGACTGAGTGATTAATAAGTGCAGGACACCCCACCCCCAACCGCAAAGTTCGCAGTTACAAGGTCTGTCCATTACCATACAAATACCGATACAGTTAAAAGATCTCATTTCCATTCAGTGAAAGTAACCTGTAAATTACTGACACTTTTCAGGTTAAAAAGTCTTGACTTTTACCAATGTGCAGGTGAAATATAAGATAAAAACATATTCTATGGAAAAAATTCCTACAGCATATTTTATGCAAGCTCCAGTAGAAAGCTGAAAGAATTTTTTTTAAAAATTATCTGGCCTGGAGTCAGAATTTCTTGGAAATCATGTCATTTTTCCTTTCTATTTTATATAAAAAATTTTAAAATGAAAAATGTTCACTTGCTTAATATATTTTTTCAGACTTCCTGGCTGTAAGCTGATCATTTTTGGGCAGTACAGTAGCTCAATTAGTGGGTTGTGATTTCAACTCCTGCTTGGACCAGTTTGGGTCAGCTGCATCGGTGAGTCTCTGTATCACATCATTAGGGTTCAGGCTTAATCTTTAGGGCCAATGAAGGAGAAAAGGAAGAAAGTAATTCTTAGTCTACTGTTTATTGCACACAAAAATGTACACACCAATGGCCCAACACACCAATGGCCTAACACACCAATGGCCTAACACACCAATGGCCCAACACACCAATGGCCCAACACACCAATGGCCTAACACACCAATGGCCTAACACACCAATGGCCTAACAAAGAATACATATTCAATAATCTCACAATACATGTAACAACTCTCAAAAACTATCGTGAACAGACCCACTGTACAAATATACCAATATTGCCCCTGCCAGCCATAAAACTGACTTGAGATATATACCAATATTGCCTCTCCCCACATCCAGTACCCCACCAATGCAGTCACCAGACTTGTGACATGAATATTCGACACTTTAAGAGCTCTAAAGGCTATCCCTGATTCTTACAGAATATTCTCTTAAATATGATGTCTTTTGCTATCTGCCTATCTGTCATCATCTATAATTGTCATCTCCAAGTCTACCAGTAACATTACAGTCACTTAAATGCTATACTCTGCTAAAACAAGAAACTTATTTGAAATTCTAAAATCTAATATACATTTGACTGACACTAATGACAATGGCACACTAATGACAATGGCAAGTCATGGTCAATTACACACATCGGTGGACCTGATACTAGTTCCAGACTGAAAGACTCAAACTGGTCTTTGATGCAGTCCTAATGGCCATTTGGTACTTACTGACACAAACAGAATTACTTCTGAGTGACATAAAAGATTAACCGAAAAATTGACTAAAATTTCAACCAGTTATGCTAGGAAAATCACTTTCCTCCCATTGCCTCAGCACGATATAGTCTTTAATGTCCTGATATGTCATTAAACACCAAACAACCAACCAACCAACCAATCAATCAATCAATCAATTCTTCTTTGCAGCGGACAAGGCCCTGCACTTCACTATATTGCACTTCGCTATATTGTTTTTTAGTGCCAGGTCTGGAAATCACAATATGAACGTTTTACATTAAAAATGTCAAAGTTTACCCTGATTAAGAAGCTTGTGAAAATGGCTCATTTGTAAAAACCAGCAAGGGGATTATTAAGGCAGCATAGAAAGTTCACTTTTGATCATTCTCTATACATTTTTGTCAACCTTGCTGTATGAACATGCTTCAAGAGTTTGATATAAATTGTTTTTGAACTTGCCTGAATTTAACTACTTATCTTACATCCTAGTGGTTATAAATTTCACAATTTGAAATATCAGATATGTATGTAAATGCATATCAGGGATGGCAGGTACAGCAACTTTTGTAATTTGATTACGGTTGACTGAACATTAGTCTTGGATGGTATGGTAAGATAAGATAAATTTACACAAGATTTCGAAGTCCATATATCTTATGTAGATCCATCAATATCATTTTTATAGCTCACTTATAAAAAAAAAATGGTTAAAATTAATTTTTTCTCAAAATATCAGCTGTGTGGTAGATGTTTAGATAAAGTTTAATCTTTGATATTTCAAACTCTTCATGTAAAAAAATACATAGTCACTGCGACAGTTTAAAACTGAATATAACCTGCTTTGCTACCTGTGCCATTCAATACATTGAAGAGCTTACAAAGGTTAGTAGACTACTAGATCATAGTGTATGTAAATAATGTGGTAGGTATTGTGAAACACTACGCTGAAGTATGTCAGACTAGACTGATACATTTTAACCACAATCTGGAGCCCTCTCAGTTCCTAAGTTCCTAACTCCCTATTGCTTAGATCAACATATATTTGTGAAGCATCAATTATCTATAGACATAATCATGCTGACTTTTCTGTCTCTGGGCTAAATGGATGCACTCTGGATCTATCATTTGTTCTTTATATTATCTGATTATCATGTATTGTTGGGAAAATTGCATGTTCAAAATGTTGAATCATCACTTTCTGCCAAGTATTGATGATTGATTAATAACTGACACATTGGTCCATATGATGTCTTGCAAAAACCTGGGGTATTTTCAAATAACTTCAAGTCTGAAATAGTGGGGAATGGTGGGGTACTGGATTTTAATTAAAATCAATCACATATTTTTGTAAGCAATTACATTAGACATTTCCCTGAAAGTGACCAATTCTCAATAAACTGAATTAAATGGTTATTTCACTGAAAGTGACCAATTCTCACCCAACTCAATTAATTCATTTCACTGAAAGCAATGAATTCTCAACCAACTTAATTAACTGGTCTTTTCATTGAAAGTGACCAATTCTCAATCAACTCAATTAATTGGTCTTTTCATTGAAAGTGACCAATTCTCAACCAACTCAATTAATTGAAACATCATTAATTCAGACAATCATTTATCTGCACAAAATCTATCTTCAACTGAGTCATTCTAAAACTCAACTAGTTAATTCTAAGGGTTACCGTATATAATCACTTGTAAATCAAGTCCAACTGGAAACAACATAGACCCTGATCTGCCGTCACATAATGAGCCAGCAGATCAGGGTCTATGTTGTTTGTTCTACTGATTACCCGTAACAAACTGCATAGACCCTGATCTGCTGGCGCATTATGCAATGGCAGATATGGGTCTGTGCAGTTTGCAATTGGACTCAACTTATAAGCAATATATAAAGAGGTTTCATTGTATTAAGGATATAGGCAAGTGTATAAACTCTTAACATTTCTGTCATAAGAAATATTTCCAGAAAAGTGTTTTCGTGGCCCCATATCCATACCCCCCCCCCCCTTGTTTTGGTGGCCCCATATCCATTATCCCCTGTGCTTTGGTGGCCCCATTATCCATTACCCCCTGTGTTTTGGTGGCCCCATTATCCATTACCCCCTGTGTTTTGGTGGCCCCATTATCCATTACCCCCTGTGTTTTGGTGGCCCCATATCCATTACCCCCTGTGTTTTGGTGGTCCCATTATCCATTACCCCCTGTGTTTTGGTGGCCCCATTATCCATTACCCCCTGTGTTTTGGTGGCCCCATATCCATTACCAGCTGTGTTTTGGTGGTCCCATATCCATTACCACCTGTGGGCTGGAAGATGTAGAATAGGCCTGATGCTCCCTTCTGCATGTCATAAAAGGTGACTGATATAGGCGGAAGCCACAGTGGCTTAGTGGTTAGCGTGCCAGACTCATGACCAAAAGGGTGCAAGTTTGAATCCTACCAATGGATCAGCACAGGTCGGCTACCATGGTGCATTCTTAGGCAAGGTACTTCGCTCTAATTGCTTTAGCACTAAAAAACTATTTGTGTTGCTCTGCAGTAAAACAACAAACCAAACCCTTATTTCACTAATGATATCATCCCTGCTACTGACCAATCAAAGTCGACATAGATTCATCTGAAAAGGTGATTAACTTGATAATTTTCCTACACTGCCATTAACCTCAATTACCATATGTACTTGCTTATTAAGTCAAGTCCAACTGCACAGACCCAGATCTGCCATCACATAATGCACTCGCAGATCTAGGTCTATGCAATTTATTAGGAGTAATCAGTAAAACAAAAAACATACATCCCAATCTGCCAGCATATTATGAGATGGCAGATCAGGGTCTATGTTGTTTACAGTTGCAACAGACTTAAAAGACAGTATAAATGCAATTCAATCCAGTGTGTTACATTTTGTTTGGGAAGAAATTAGTGTCATGAGCAGCATAAGAACATTCATTTCCATGACTTTCTGAGCTTACTGATAT